>OX638386.1:705293-727288 GCA_951813785.1 Criorhina ranunculi | reverse complement strand
GGGAATAAAGAACAGAAAGAATAAGGTAACATTGTAAATTTGTTGACTCGATCGCCTGTAATATAATAAAAAAAAACATTTTACAGTTTTAATAGTTTACTTTCGGTACTTGCGAGACATACTTAAAAATTTGATTAATACGGCTTTTTGGCATCGAAAATTTAAGGAAGACACGAAGAAATCTTATCATTATCAAAGGACGAGGTGCACGCATTATCGATAAGTAAGAAAATCTATAAAATTAAAATGAAAATCACTTTAGAAAATCCTATATGTAAATTTAGAACACTTATTCAAGGATAACATTTTTTTTTTTTTTTTTTCATGTGATAATTCTTAAATTAAAAGTTTTTAATGTTTTTGTTTTTTTTTTTTACAGGATGAGCTTCATTTCGCATTTGAAACGGACAACAAAATAAAAGAAGCATCATCCCTTATGAAAAAAGCACGCCGTAGCACTATACGATTCGAAACAAGCAACACTAGTCTAAGAATTCAACCGGCCTGGTCAAGACTCAACTATGGATTGTAGCGCGTGAGTACTAAAGTAACGTTCTCCTCATACTTAGAAATATTTACAAGGTTTCTAGATTTAAATTACGATTTTTAAGTTCATTTATTCGTATTTTGGGTCCTCTAAGGACCTCCATACACAGTATTCACTGCAAACAATAACTCACTTGATATAACGAATTCATATTTCAAATTGAAAGCACTTAAAAACTTATAAAAACAATTCCAGCCCACTGTACACAGGGTTTATGTATCAATCAACAGTTTTCTCTCTCTATCTCTTTCTCCCTTGTGTCCTGTGATGGATAGGCTATAAATAACACAAATTTCAAATCGTAGTAAACTGCGTTAAAGGGTTTCTTTTTTGTGTAAACAACAGTATGAAATGTGTGAGAGCTCTTCCTGTGGCGATGCAGGTGCGTGTGTGTTTTATGTGGTGGCCAAAGGACAAGAAAATTAAATTATAAAATCCTCGTTTGGTTGTGTTCCGTCCAAAGGATTGTGTTGAAATGTGTCCTGTGTTTTAAGCATTAGGTGTGCTTTACTCAGTGTGCCGTGGTATTGTGCGTTGTTAAAAACAAAAACGAGTCCTTACTTCCTCTTGAATTCGTGTAAGGCTGCATGTTTAGTGTCGCAGGATTCACAGGTAAATGAGTTTCAAAAGTTTTTGGAAGAATTTTCTTCTCTATGTCATCAGGTGGTTGTGCGTGTTATAGTCTCACAGTTCGATAGCATGGCAAAGTAACTCAAACTGACAGGGAACTCCGGTGACCAGTCGTGTGTAAAAATTTGTAAGCCAAATCAAGTGTGTGTGAAGGATACAAGAACAAAACGCCATAAGTCTACTCAAGCGTTTGATATTTTGTTGTTTATCCAAGTGAACAGGTGTCTGCATGTATTTACATAAATTAAATTAATATTCAGTGCGGCAATCATCCACATGCCATTTTTTTTTCTCTGTCGGGATGTTGGAACACCATGCTGGAGCACTTAGACAGGTCCATTGTACTACCAGCCGGTACAACCCTTTTACTGTGTTTTCATTGTATTTCTAAGAAAGTCAAGTTAGAGAGCTTCAGTGATAAGGAGCTTAGGTTACCAGCACTCATCACATCAGCCCCAAAAATCTGCCACCTGATACTTGGCAAAGGCAGAATAATCTCACATAGAAAGTGTTCGCACTCTTTACAGGCGTCACAGATAGTGGTGTCACTTAATCCTAACACGTTGGAAGAATCCCGCGGACTTTTTACAGACGTCACTCGGTCCTCATCCCACAGTGTGTGCTTTATTTTTAACACATTTTTTTATATTTTTCCAAACGGTTTGGATTGAGAAATCCTTCATGAAAAAAATGAGGTTTTTGGACACTGTTTACCACTGACACTGTCACCCCACTCCACTTATAGTTTTGACACGGATAGGGAAAACTCCGATATACGAAAAAAATTTCAAATTTACAATTGAATTCCGTCCGTTCTAGTTAGCACATACAAACACTTTTACACACTTTTACGTAAGGGTTGTTTTGCAAATAGGTATTTCTGTTTCCCAACACTTAACCTGTAATCTCATTACAAAAAAACAAAATGTAAGTAGTACATACTCACCATCACTGTCTACTTACTTTGGCACAAACTCAAGGACCTCAAACACTTGCAATATAATCGAAACCCAGAGAAAAAACACCATTGAAGCATCAAACTGACACCAATGGTCCTTCAGGTATGGCACCTCACCCTGGGCATGCAATAGTTTGTAAGCAAAAGGAAAGAGAAAGAGAAATTTTATAAAATTTTTTGAATACAATTAGCGAAATGAAATTTTTGAAAACTAGTGCAAAGTGGTGAATTTATCGATTGGAATTGATACTCACTTTCAGTACACCACGGATGTGCATTTTTGCAATCATTTCAGCTGTGAATAATACCGTGACGGCGGTATCTGATGCAAAGGTACAGTATTGCAATGGCGGGTGTCGCTCAAAAGTCTTTGGAGTGTTCAAGGAAACTGAGGTTAACGAGACTAAGGCGCATAAGCGCATCAGTCGCCTTACCCACAGTTTATTCACCCACTCGATGTCAGTGCTTTCGTTGAGCGACTCTTCTGGACCGTAATCCGCTAGAAATGGTTCACCTTTCAAGCTTTGCTTCCGACCGAGCATTTTATTACCAATACCAGTGGCAATGCCTAGACCGATCGGTGGTACACCACTAATAGCGCTGCTTGGTCCCATTGTTGCACTTAGGCCGCCTGAGATGCCCATTGCTGAGGTGACACCAGTTGGACCATTTCCGCCGGCGGAGGTGGTTGTTGCTGCGGCTGCTGCCCCACTCAGGATCATGATGGTAGTCAACGGCGGTGGTATATTATGATGGGTATTTGTACCGGAACCGGTTTGTGGAGCGCTTGGCAGAATCATCGGTGCTCCGCATATACTACCACTGTTGTTGCTACTTATGTAACCGATTCCCAATGGACTATTGGCCATTGTTTCAATACCATCAACGCCGCTGGGTAATATAGTGCCAATAGCAGAGGCACTTATACCAACTGTACCACCGCTCAACGCCAGTTTGGAGCTTGATATTGTCGTTGTCGATGTCGTATGACTAGTGACTCCGCCAACGATGTAGCCACTCTCCAAGACTACAATCGAACTGATTGCTTGATGTCCAGCCGATGGATAGACTAGATCGTCATGAACTATGCCGTTGGTATGCAAATTACTAAAATTGAAAATATTCTGATGGAGGTCGGTTGAGCCTTCACTGCTGCCGTTCGACGCTGCTATGTCACTCCCACCGTTTGCGCCTGTACTACTTCCACTTCCCCCACTGGCGCTACCGCTGCTGCTTCCGTTACCACTTGCTGCGGCTCCCCCAATTTCTCCAACTCTGCCACTTGTTCCCGCTCCCGCTCCCGTTCCTCCACCGCCGCCCGCCACACCGCCTCCTCCTCCTCCTCCTCCACCGTTACCTCCGCCGCCGCCGCCACTATTGCGATTTCGAATAAATTCATGCATTCAAACAAAGGACATCAAAGTGCATTGCATATGCTATGGCATGCACCAAAAGTGTGCATCCGAGTTTTTATAAAAATATTTATTATCATGTGGGCAATAGTGCCATCTGAAATAGACCAACAAAAATTATTTTCAATTAACACAGACGCACACACACACACACACACACACACGCACACAAACCGACATGCATTACATAACATGTACTTACAACAATAACTATTTCTTTTATTATTTTTTGAACAATTAATAATTTTAAAAACACTATAACGACATCGAAGGTAAAAAATGCAAAAAGAGATGTTTTTAAAAATTGCTTTCGATTACTGGTTTTTGTGCGTTGGTTTCATAATTTGATTTTCGAATTTTTTTTTTTATTTTTGTATGTTAAGGCAGAACGTCCGTTAAGCAGACTGATAAAAGCTATATTTGAGTACTGTGGTCCGTATAAGTTAACTAATATTGTAACATTACGTTCGTAGGATGAAATTTATTATTTCCAAAAGTTAAAGTGTAGAATGAAAACCACAACGAAGCAAGCAGCAGCAGCAGCAAGGCAAAGTGAATTCTTTTTTCGATTCGTTCATTTAAATGACAAACGCACACTTATACACTTATATTACCTTCAGTCATTCAGGTTGCAGGGGAAGAGACAAATAAATACGATTCTGTACAAAACCCCTGTCACCCACCAACCACTCATCTAAAACCCCAAAGGGGGTGGTTGTGCGAGGAGCACCCTCCCCCATGGACATCTAAGAAGCCATCATGCTTCTATGTAGGACACATACAATCGTCTCAGCTGTATAAGCCGATGTGAAGATGCCTCTGTGTCATAACTGGATGGCTTGTGGGTATATTGCGAATAAGGGATGGTTTGTACAGTCATTTTGAAGGGGAACCACAGTAGATACACACATGTCGGCATTAAGTTCTTTTTTTGTACCCTCTGGTAAATTGAATTACTCTTGCAGTTTTGTGGCAAGAATAAGAAAATATATACTATTTTGGAATATGCGTGGTGAGATGTAAACAGGGATGTTACACATGTGGTTAGACATGATTAATTGGCGTTAAGTAGTCTCCCCTATTGCTCTTCCCACCCCCTGGCTTAATCACCATATGTAACAACCTGAGTGACCTAACTGGAATCCTTAGCGGAACCTGCCGCCTGCATAAACATCTACATCGCATCAACACCGCATGAACAGATTCAAGCTGTAGGAAGACTCTGCCCAGTATTCTTTCAACTCAGCAAGAGAAGCGTACTGACATCCTGACATCTTCTGGAGTGAAAAAACTCATCTAGAAGGCACAATAGGATTCCGAAGAGAAACTGCAGTGGCAAGGACTGTAAACAACCCTGCCGAACACACATAACATAATACTGTTCTGTTTTCACTTTAAGGGGCTGATCGTTGGTCTTAGACCAGGTTCCACGGAATGATAGACGTACTGAGTTTGCATGAGGAATTCAAGTTTCGTCGTCCTATGCAGTAATATACTTGATCTCGCGTGTCACTTCGAAGCAAATGCCTTTCCCTCCCCCACCATCCTTTCATGCATCAATGCATTCAGTAAGTGTATCCCAGACACTTTGTAGTGCGGCGGATCTAAAAGCTGGTAATCAAATTGTCGAGTCTATGAGTATCGTGCTAGCTGCAAGCCATCCCTGTTTCTTATTTCGGCTAGTAAATCGATTTTCCTTGGAGCTTCGTTTTATTTGCTTAGCCATTGTAGTATATATGTACTGTATCAATATGTAGAGGGTTAATCTCAGTTATTGGATTTGCGGTATCCATGAAAAATGTTCGTATGTATATGTGCTCAAATTCTGTGTTCCAGCCATTTACAGTTTGTGTTACGCAATTTCTACTTATGTAATTGTAATAAGTGTCTGCATGACTACTTTTTTAACGTTGAAAACGTTATAATGAAGACAATTCTCTTTGATCGTAAATATCTTAATCGTAAGAAAATCACTAGCATAAACACCGGAGAGTATGCAAAACAGACTAACATTTGAAGCAACAGCACATAAGTGCCTATGTGTATGCAATACATTCCACCAGCAACATCATGCATACATACATACATACGTACACATGCACATAAGTGCTAATTTTGTAATTAATACTAATTTTAATTGTAAAAGCAATTGAGTCTTAATTTTTAATTAAAAAACAAAGGTTATTCATCTGCTTATTCAAGAATAAGCCCGATTTGGCTGATCCTCAGCGTGGTTGGACAACTTAGAAAGGTTGCCACAACCTTGCAACATTGTCATCGATACTAGATATGACTTACCATCAAGCAGATCAAGCTGTACAGACGTTAATCGGATCAAACTTGAAAAGCATACCAGAGAATCATAAAAGGATTCTAAGCTGTAGGTAGGCAAGGAAACAAGCCTTCAATCTTGTTGATTGACATATGTATTGAGGCTCAAACTCAATCATCTTCAATTTAATTTACATACATAATTGTGTTTGTCCAAACTTTCTCATTGAAAACAGTAAAAATATTGCCTCCGGTTGGCAGCGACTTAGATTCCTTACACAGGATGTCAGCAGGAATCAGTTTTGGAAGTCTGTACCCTATGCACATCTCTTCTGCGCAAATTCATAAATAAACAAAATTATAATAATAAAAAGGTTATCTATAGGTACACCACTGCTTGTATGTATGTCTGTACATACCTAACACATCAACCCCTGCGGTATTCATCGCACAAAGATTTCATCCCTTAAAATTGTATACAGTGAGTTGAGTTAACAGCTATAACATAGTGCTGTGTTCAGGATTTATATGGTAGAGCGTAGAGGATTCACGTGATAGCCACATGCAATGCACGTGAATACCGATGGCGAAGGTATTGAGTTGCCGCTGTCAGATTTTTTTATCACTCCATCAAATACTTAAGGAATTTTTTTTAATACCATTCTGGCAGATCGACTCAAACGAGATCTTTGCATATCAACAGCAATCACATAAGCAGAGAAAACCCTTTTTCACTTAGTTTGCAACTGATTTTCTACAACCAAATGCCCCTTTTAATGATACCGCTGTCAACGGCCATAAATCCTCACTCCATCACTTGCCGAACGTTGCACCATGAAGCAACGAAGTTTAAAAAAAAAAAAACACGTTTGTTTTGGTGTTGGTGAATCTAGAGAACGTTCTTCACTCCCCTGACGGCCATAGAAGGTCGATCAGAGTTGGCTTCTAATTATTAATCGAGATTGCTCTTTATCTGTTCAGACAGTGCTACTACTGGGTGGATACTCAATGACGTAGAATTAGAGAGGTAGTCTCAGAGGCAACACTCAGACCAATATTAGTCTACTTCACTGCCATGTTAGTCCAATTAGACAGCAATTTGGTGGTTCTTCTCAGAAAGGTAGGTGCCTAGATTAGCGATTACTTAGTACTTCACAGTGTTGTCGCCATCCACACCAAGGTAGTTGTATCCCAAAGTGGTGTCATTAAGTAAAGCTTAGTCTATTAGGGCGTCCTTTGGCATTTTTCATAATTTTTTATTTTTTTCTGTCAGGATGTTGGAACACCAAGCTGGAGCACTGAGACACAAAAACAGGTCCATTGTACTACCAGCAGGTACAATCCTTTTACTGTGTTTTCTTCGTCAAAAGACGAGTAAGAGCTTCAGTGATAAGGAGCTTAGGTTATCAGCACTCATCACATCAGCCCAAAAAATCTGTGGTATCGTGGCCTTCTCCACAACCCACCCATCGATAGAAGCCCTATTCGCAAATACGGGCAATCCTAACATTCAGTGCTGGAGAAGTTCTTCGATGAGCTTCCGGTAATCCCGCTGTGCCCAGAGATCTAGAGAAAGCTTAGCAAAATCAGTCTTTGGTATAGGAGTTGTTTTATTTCCCAACTTTGCCCTTAACTTGTCTAGGTTTTCAATTTTGCAAGAAAATACAAAAAAAACCTACTAAAGTACTTAAACTCAATAACATTCTATAGCCACAGTGCACTACTGCGACCAACAACAACAACACAGTGGAAAAAGGACCACCCACTCCTGTTTCCTTTTTTTTTTTTTTTTTTTCCTTGCTTTACAGTCAACCACCGAAAAAGGAGAATTCAAAGTCAAACTTAATTCGGTTTCTGTTTACATCGGTTGGTGACTGTAACGCGTTATAGAACATTCAAGTGCTTTGAGTTTATATCAAGTTAACAGTGCGATAAATGACAAAAGAAAATATATTTTAAATATTTTATTAATTAAAAACAAAAAAAAAAAGAACCACAACGACAAAACGAAAAGCAATAAGAAGTGAAAATATTTTATTTTTAGAAGAAAGGCTGTTGACTTGTTTTTTGCAATTAATTTCTCAAAATAAAAAACCTGCCCATCACTTGTATTTAACGTATTCAGTAAGTAACCAAAAATTTTATACACATATACGGAAGATTTATTCTTTAATTAAATTTAATACACACGTCCTTAAAGAAATTCCCCAAAAAATGAAAAAAAAAAGGTAGGACCCCATCATGTGCTGACTGCGTGTTACTTGAAAAGTGGTGGTATACACAACCGATTGATGGAAAATTCGTCGTAGTTGCATAGCGTAAACAACGCAATCATTGCTGGCAAAAGTATAGGATAACAATAGGAATAGCCAAGGCTAAAGGATATTATACGCAACACTCGCTGATGACGTGTACAGTTTCTGGAATTATTCGTACGGGGGAGGGGAGTACCCCATCTAGGTCATTGGTTTTATATTAGTCTACGCATTTTTGGTTGATTTCCACACAAAGTGCGAAGTTGGAATTTTTGGCGATAGTACGAGCAGAGAGACATGCTGAGTGAGGGAAAGGCAACGAACTCCACACCCATTGCCGTCCTTTGTAGCTCGGTGACCTTGACTGTAGGATGGGTAATGGGAAAAAAAATGTAACCTTCGAATTAGTTTGAATTTACATTTGAATTCAAGTGCTTCAAAGTAGGAAGTCAGGATCTCATCGTTTTAGGGCATATTTTTGTAGGCAAACCTTTTGAGATTTCTTTTAGATTTTTTGTATTGTACACCGTCATTCAGATCTAAAAGGATCGATTGTGTTCCAAACTGCTACTGTCACATCCATATGTAACTAACAATATTGTCTGTCAAAAACAGATATACCTATATCTTTGCCTAAATGCAAGCAATAGATGTGTTTTATTACGAAACAGACATACATATACTTACAATCAGTGGGATGTGGGTTGACATATGTAATGATTAACAGGTTTCCACTGTAGATGTGCGTCAATATGGACCTTTCCATAGCATTCTAACCAACCGACCCTTTGAAGAAAAAAAATTCAAAATGTGTCTTATGTCACTTGTGATTGTGAGTAAGGGCTGATTATAGCATGAAAGATTGATCCCTTCCATAATAACCATATGCCTTTTTTTTTAAATTTCTGTGTCAAGTGTTCGACAGCGTAAGTGCAAAGTTGAAAGACCTTATTATTACATTTCTCTGAACCAATTTTTTTTTAAATATTCATTACATAAGTATCGTGTTCATAATGGTGATTGTATATGTACGTATGCAACATAATTGCGTTTCGAAATTCGAAAAAAAAAAAAATAAGAGAACCCTCCTGGTATGTGGTGCTGTCTTCCTCCCGCTGTCTAAGACAAAAAGAACAATGTCAAAGTAATTAACGAAGAAAAGAACGTACAATTGAATAAAAACGAAAACAAATTAATTCAGTTTCGTCTTGGTAGTTAAATGTACATTTTCGGTCGTTCCACGCCCAGGTCCGTCCCCAGGGGAGTTTGCCTCTCAAGGCAAATTAATCAAATTTCCCCCCAGCGAACGATGAGACGATGTTATTCTGGCTTTTTTTTTGTCTCAAGCTGAGCTTAACTGTGTCACTGGAAATGGAGTGAGACTTGTTTTTGTGGCGCCTATTGACAACCCCTAACGCACATGTACAACACACAACCTCCCACCGGAAGGCAGGAATTATTAAAAGGTCACAACACTTTCTTCTCCGAGGCAATGATAATTACTTTCGTTTTGTGCGAAAGTATTTGTCATGTCCAGCCCCCCAAAATGATGTTGATGTGTGTTATTGTGTCGCACTACATCTCATCATTGTGTAGCATAGTAATTTAAGCTCGTGCAACGAAAATAAGATACAATTTAATAAAAATAAAATAAGATATAGAAGTTATGTATTTATATGTATGTATATAAATATGTACATGTGTACTTCGTCATGTAAAGAGACTAACCGCCTGTATTCCATCCAACAACCCGGCAACTCTACATACACAAAAAGAGAGGCACATTCAATTGGAAAGTGAATCTGCGTGTCAGATACAGTCCGCAGTTTGTGGCCGATCGTTTATCGTTCTTTTTCTCGTGAAACGTTTCAAGATCGAAAAATTATTATAACTTTGTGCTTCCAGTTCATAAGTGTCAAAAACTCGTGTACCTTGTTTCAAAAAAAAAAACACTAAAAACAAAAAGCCGCTATCGTTCTAACAGAACTCTCTAAACATCTTTATTTTTTGACCAAATGGATCGAAGGTAGGTCGTATTTTTCAAATTCACATTTTTTTGCGAAAACCATACGTACAATTTTGGGTGCTATTTTTAAAAAATTAATATAATTCTTTTTATTTTTTCAATAATCAGTGGCACGTGTGGGGGTGTAGCAGCATTAAATTCTATCCAAGAGTATTTTAACAAAACAATTTCTTTGGGTTTCGGCTTTCACAGTCCTGCTTGAAAAAATATGTTCAAGCACTCTTATGTTTTTTTTTGTTTCTCTTGAAGTCAATACCGGCTTTTTGATACACCTCGTTGTCCATCCCTAATTTCAATACAAAACCACAAAATTCAGTTAGGAAATTCGTCATCTATCATATCTACAGGTGTTTAGTATGATTTTGCTTAGTAACATTCGAGTCTTTTTTGTTGGGTTAAGGCTGAAATATGCCACCTTTTAAATCATATGCATACATTTACACCGATTCTTAACCTTTATTCAAGTTCGCGGAATACAATATTAAACAGTCAAGTTCAATCATCAAATCACACAAATCAGTGTCTCGACTTTTGCGAACTTTCAGTTACAATTTATCGTTCGACTTTCTTGCCAATTAATTAAAAAAAAAAAACTGGAAGATGAATGGTTACGAGTAAAAAACAAAAAAAAAAAAACAGCTAGAAACAAAACAAAATTAATTTAAAAATAAAGTCAACTCTTATAGTATGTGATTTAATCAAGCGAAGCTTAAGTGAATTTCTTTCTATTAAATTCAATTTATGAATTTTACTGGTGGTAGCACGATTATAGTTGACGTCGTTGTTGAAATGAATTGATGGACTCTCTATGTATCATACATACATATGTATCTATGAATGTGTGTATAAATAAATTTTAAAGAAAAAGATAAGTTTGGCGCAACAACAATCATTTGATAAATAAATTGAGAGAACTCGCACATCTGTAACATGGTATGCAATATTTTTTATTTATTTTTTTTCTAACTCAGAGTTTTCTTAAGTGTTTTTTTTTTGCTAAAAGGATATACATATAAGTATATATGTACGTCATTTATTGTTGAGTTATTTAAAACAATAAAACAGGTCGTATTCATTTGCGACACGTTGAAAATGACCATGAAATGTGATGACTTTTAGTCGAATTGTGATTATTTGTTGTCGACTTTGTCCAATCTCATGTGGAGGCAGTCTTTTATTTTTATAGTCAAAGGACTACATTTGAATTCTTCAGCCACAGAAAAATCTGAAAGATCCTTATCCCCATCGAACAGAGTATAGGGCACTTGGCCTATCCTATAAAAATCAGAATTTCCTGGCTTCCTGCATTTCTAGATACCCATGAACCTACACGTTTGGCCTATTCTATAGATTCAATTCAGGTTCCAGTCTTTGCTCCGAGAGTGGTGTCCAGAATGCCTATTAGTATTTTACAGTATTTCTTTCGAACTTCCTGATGTCATTATTGATCAGCACTTCAAGCCAAATGTCCATCCTACTGCATAGACAGTATAGTTGACGTCAACTCCCACCTAGCTGACTTTGCGGCACCTGCCTGAGAACCTATACACAGTGATGACTTCCCTATCAATATTGTCCTCTTTGATCACTCTTTTGTAGCCTGGATCTTGTGACTATGATTGCGGTTGAAAAGACGCATTGTAACTTCGAAGAAAACCTTTGGTTCATCAGGCGTAATCTTCAGTAGTAAGTTCGCACAATCATTCATGTCCTGCTTCTTTCAAGCTGCACGCTGTTTTAACTGACCTGCTAATTTAATCCACGTGATAGAGTTGTCGTTCGTTTTTTACGGTCGTTAACATTCGCTCTTGTGGAAGGGGATGCTGTGTTTTTATCGTTATCTTTCGGAAAAAAAGATGTATTATGCCGGTATATTACCTACACTGTAATTAAACAATTTATTTTGTATTTTTTGCATGTCACTGGACATTAAAGAGCGTGTGAATAGCTCCATAGAAAAAGTGAACTTTTTCTCTTAACAAATATTGCAACTTGTTTGGTAACCAGTCTTTTAATTAACCACTTAATAGCTAGGAAATCCGTACTTTAAGACAAGTTTCTAATTCACCTAGATGGGAAAATAACTGCAAAATGAGGAAATCATTTAAATCTGTTTCGACAGATAGACAATTTCAAAACAAAACACTACACACCCTCTCCATTCTAGATATGTATATCTCAAAAGGTTTCCTTTAATCAAACAAACAACTTGTGAAACCTTGTACAAGATAAGTTTACTAATTAAATCGAGCTTCTACTCAAAAACAAATCTCGTTGTAATTCGCATTCATATTCTTGAGGGCAAACAAGTAATGGAAACAAACTCCAATATAATGGTCTGACAGTTATTAAAATAACTTGTCAATATTTACGAATAAATTTAGCATTGCGAGGGCACGTCTTGATAAGGTATGTAGGTACAACGACGAACCCTTGTGTTGAGCTATCTATCTCTGTTGTCAAAATCGAAATCACGCGTTTAATAGCTGATATAAGGTTACCTTGGAATCAAACTGTGCATAGTTGTATAAAAAAAAAATGAAAAAGGTTAATAAATCAGAAAATCTAATTATGTACATATACACATGTACGAATGTACGTTTGTCTGCAAAATTTACTTCACTTTTATTGGTCAGCATTCATCTTCATATCAGTTATCTTTGCCATTGTTGTGTTGTGGCCCATATTATGATATGACGTACATAAGTGCATACGAGTGATTATATAAACTATGGAACTGTATTGTATAGCTTTTGTTTATTTGCTTTTACACGCTTGTTCATAAGTATGTTTGTGTGTTTACTTGTTCTGTTGACCCCAGAAAATCGAGGTTGTTACAATGATGAAACAGCACAAGTGCAAGGAAGTAACAACTACATTACATGATGTTTTCAAGTATTAAAATCTCTTCCATGCGATAGAGATTGTACCTGTAGATAGTTCTAGTTAGCAATTAAACAACACAAATGTGCAAGAGTTTTCCGTTCGATAAGATAGGAACGCGAGTATATTTTGCTGCAAATAATATGCAGCTGGAGCACGTTTTGGCGATTCTTGTGGCATTCGCTTCTACTTCCCTGTTCGTTTTTGTAGGGTAATATGGGAAGCCCAGGTATTGGAGCTACATATTGACACATGCATGAAATTCGATTGACATGCAAGTTATGGCGATACATTTTGATTTTGTTAAACGTTAGTAGTGTACGAACTCTCTCTATTCTACTCTATTTGTTTTTTTTTTTTTTTATAAGAACACGTTGTAGATAGACAACATTACAAGTAACCCCCTCATCTCTTTTCAAATGAAAACTCCCTATCCTTGCAACAGCCAACAACATTCAGATCGATCGCATTAAATTAGAGGGTTATTGCGTTCTAAAAAAAACTACTTACCTGCATACATAGCATTTTTTTTTTTAAGGTGGAATTTGAGTGATGATAATTTATCCTTTGTATTCCAAAACAGGCTTCTTTATCAAAAACAAAAAAATAACCCAAATTTGTGTGTCAACAACAAGCCATAATTAAAAATAAAAACAAAACAAAAAAATATCTTCGACAGAAATTTGTAAACAAAATGAAACCACAAAAAATACGAAAATAAAATAATGAAATTTTGATATCATAAGTAAATAAGAGGGGGACCTTGGACAAGAAGAAAAAAAAAAAAAAACAAGACTTGCAGATAAATCACACAACCAAAGTAAAGGAATCCAACTGTTGTCCCTAACTTCAGTACCTACTTGGTTCACTTACTTTCCTCCCTTAATGCGAAAGAGGATTATAGGTATAAAATCTTGTACCTGTTAAGCCAAATAACAACAACAACAATACATAATAATGGTAATGCAACCATCACAACTTCTCCAGCACCAGCAGTCAACCCAGACCATAGCACGCCAAGTACGAGTGATCATTGTTTACATGCGTGGCGATCACGATCGTTTCAGCTGAGATTTTTGTTTTCAAAATTTGTTTACTTTTTACTACACACTTGGCCAACAGCTGTGTCATCTTGGCTATATGCCCGTCGGCTTTTACTATCGAGATACATATAGGAGTATGGTAGAGATATGCCTTATTAATTTACCTCATTTCATGTTTCAATGCTAATCCCATAAATTCGAGAAGCACGTAGTGGATGACTGATTCTATTCTATACTTAGAAGTATGTGTGGTGTGAGTGTGAGTTGATTCAGGATTGAGTGCAATTTATATTTTGTTTCCTCATTTTCCATTTGCATTTAGTCACAACTGCATTTGCTTTTGTATTGTTTTTATTTAAAATTATCCCATTTACGATGTAATTGCCAACAGAGATGGGTGGGGGAAGGCGAAAGTCAACGACGGTGCTGCCTCTGTCACTCATTAAAAAAAAAAGGAGGGTGTACGCATTTTATAGCAAAATGTGTCCACTTCAAGCACGGTCGGGTAAAGGTGGGTACAAGTATAATCTTTTTTTTTTCTCTTTGTGTGTGGCTTTTTTTTAACTCACTCCAATTTGTACACGGTATGGATAATTTTATTTTACAGAGTTTTGGAAAACTTTTGACATCTGAACGGTTGTCCACATCCCCTAATTGTGGAATTATATAATTATTGTAGGCCTCTCTCAAATGCCCTCCATTATCTAGCTCTTGAGCTAACATCTGAAACGTTGTTTTATCCCAAAGCACTCAAATGCAAAAGTGATGCTTTGTAAAGTGTTCGATTCGATAGATATTTGGGCATCAATTGTCGCCATGTTTGAGAAGCTTTGTGATGCAAAAGTGATGCTTTGTAAATTGTTCGATTCGATAGATATTTGGGCATCAATTGTTGCCATGACTGCGAAGCTTTTGTTTTATTTTTTCTTAACTAAGGTGGTGCTAGAGTCCGAAGTGGACCTGGGCCTCAACCAACAAACGTAACAAACGTCTCCAGCCAGTTCGATTTTTAGCTAGCTGCCTCCAGTTTCACGCGCTAAGTAAGTTGAGGTTTCCTTTAACTTGCGTGTATCAAATCTAGCTATTACAGTTTGCTTTCTGTTTGTCGTGTTTTTTGTTGCAACAAAGTATTAGACCTTTTCCTATGTGAAACTTTAGATCATATCAGTTATGTGCTTAGCTGTATATGCAAATAATATTAGGTACATCACTTATGATGTCCATTACAGTCCGGGATGGACCTGGATCTGGGGTCATTTTGATACATCGTTCAATAAAATCATCACCTACCACACCACCGCCAATCGAAATTCTTTAAATAATCACAAAAAATTTCTCTCAGTGTATATTTATTTCACTAATTTCACTCTCTCTTTCTGTATGCCAGGGGTGGTGGTGATGGTAGTGGTGTTGATGGATACATTTGAGTGACTTTCCTGGAATATAAAACTCAAATTCATTTTCAAATTACACTTTAGTAGAATTTAGAATTTCAATCGTTTAGTCGTTTGAAGAAGTTATCCAAGTTGAAGTATATAGTGACAGAATTCTTATTTTGAAATCGAAAGTTTGTTAAAATAATTAATTGTTTGATAAAGTTCGTTGCAAAATAATTCAATATACGTACATATTTGTGTTTCGAAAACGGAAATGTGCAGTAGCACCACTCATTGGTGATAAGTGAAAAAATCAAAACATTTAGACTATCCTATAAGAGAATAAAAAAAATAACTACCAACATGCCGGTCGAAATTTTTACACACATAAATGGGTAAATATTATTATTGAAGACGTAAATATTGTATCTACGTGCCATTACCTACCTCACTAGTAGTAAAATCGATTTATCGATTGAACAGAATTGAATGTACATTTTTATTATCAACGACTTAATTCCAATGGGTTTACTAAATTATTTTTATAGTGTATAATTGACCAATTGATTGATTGTAAGTACCTACAGGGAATTAATGGATTGGAAGGTCATTTCGGAAATTTACCTATTTAAACATAGCCTATTTCGATAATGATTTGTTGTTTTATTTTTATTAATTTTTTTTTTTTAAATCACACTGAAGGCAACTAAGGGTTGTTAGTTCACCTTGAATGGAAAGAAATGAGGAACAAATATATATCAACTTTGTTCCATTTTGGAGTACATACTTACCTGGGGTTTGTAAGATTTATTGGAGGTTTATGTGTTTCTGTCTGACTTCGTCTATTGACGATGCGGTAGAGCGACCTATGTAGAGGTCTTTGATACCAATAAGTCATTTAGTTTTTTTATTCTAAGATTCTTTTGTCGATTGTGAAATGTGACGTGTTTAATTTTAAAGATTTTGCCATAATTTACACACTCGCATTATACATATTTTGTAATGCGTTCTGTGATGTGTTTTTGGACACTGTAACACAAGTGGTTTCAAAAAGTGTTGTGTTAATTGCAAAAATTAGCATTTTCTATTCGCCAAAGATTTTTTGTAACACTCGGTCAGCATACCAACGGGCTGCTTAGGACTTTCTCCATGCAGATGTGCTAAAAGTTCGCCCTCCTGTCAGGGCAAAACTCAGGTTACCGCAATGGTAAGCAAAAAAATTGCACTTACGAGCACAATCAGCACTCGAAACGAATTATTGTATGTCGCAGTTATAAATATAACAGTCGATAGTGTGTGTTTTCGAGAGAGTAGGTACTTGGAATCGTTCTGAATGCATTTCAGATTCGTGATATATGCCGGATACATGTTAAATCTTCAATATTTCTTGTTTGGCTGTCATACTATTAGGAGCATCGATATTCAATAATTTTTGGAATAATTTTACCCGTAGTGTGTAGGTAATATCGTAAGATGGTAATTCACGCCAGTGAATTCTGCTTCGACTCTATTTGAATTTAGATTGTAAGGAAACTCTTTAGTTTGTAAATCTTTTTTTACTAATTACATTCTTTTTTCTGACTCTTTACAGAAGTGAACACTTCAACATGAACAAACTCTGTCGTCAAGTTTCAATCGAGTCTCCTGGACCGGTTGTTAAAAATTGCGTTTTCAATTTCTTTGTACCAATACAGGATACCCCAGCAAATGGTGCACGCATAAAGATTGTTTGCGCTGGTGCATGCTACAAGCGTAACCGATCTGCTTCGATCACATCAATGTCATCCGTTTCGTCAGAGTTGAGTGATTACAATCCAACACCCACGACAACAACCCAGCAGTCATCGCCTGCCCATCAAGGAATTAGGGAAGGATCTCTTTTCCCTGGCTTTGAAGTAGCTGGAGTTATTGAGGGTTTGGGCGATGAAGTGAATCCAGATTGTGGCCTTAATATTGGCCAGCGTGTTATTGTGTATCCATTTGATGAGACCCCATCCGGTTATGCTGAACTAATGGTTGTACCAGATCTGAAATTTATTGTCCCCATTCCGGATTCATTGCCAATTAGTGTTGCCGCGATGTTGCCCACTGGCGCCTTATTAGCTATGAATGCTGTCTTTAAGGCTCACTCGGTAGTGACTCAAATCTTAAAGGAACGCAATGAAAAGGATGGCAAATGTAAGATATTGATCGTTGGCACCGGGGGATTGGCATTGTGGGCAGTTCGAATTGCGTCATATCATTTTGCCACCTCTGGAGCAAACAACTTGGTGGACATCACTGTTGCCAGTCTGAGGGATGAGGGATTCCGTTTGGCTACAGAAATCGAAAAGTAAGTAGCCTTGTTTAGGGTTACCATGAATATGGTCAAAATGATTTTATTTCGTCCTTAGTGTCAACGTGGTCCAGTGGAATGAATGTTTGTATGAGCCACAACTAATCGAGAGAACAAAGAACGTGTGTGGCGGTCCAGTTGATGTAGTAATTGATTTTGGCACCACATCAAGAAGTCTTCATCGCTCTATGAACTGCTTGTCGAAGGTATGTTTTATTTATTGTTAAATTTTTAATTTAAAGGCTTTTGAGGAAAACTTGCTCATTATTGGACCACAAAGCCTTATTTTTAAATACATATGTTTGCTTTAGTTTATTATTTTATACATAGTTTGTTTGGCAAAGCTTAGTTTTTGTTATATAATGTAATCGCAGAGATAAGACTTCTCGGATTTCCAAAAGTAGCGACAGATTTAAGACAAAATGTGTGTGAGGAATATGCAACATGACAACTGCTTCGTAAGATTTCTTGCATGACGTCCAATTTTCCAACCTTTTTGGAAACCCCTCTCTACTCGAAGAGACCAATCTCGCAATTGTTGGAATTGTTCTTATGAATTTTTTGCAGTCCAAGAACTGATTATCTTTTGAACAGTACCTCATTCGTACTCGTTTAGGTTTTCCACTTTGGAATTGATAGAGAGGAGATCAGGAGCAGTAACAAATAATGAACAGAGATATAGTGATCATAGTGATCCTTTCAGCCAAGCAGGGTGCAACAATAGAAACAGCAGGTCAGGCAAAGGCGTAGTTATTGGATAAGGATCCTGTAATCAGTTGCAGAATCAGGGATTTGCAATGATCAGTTACAGAGACAACCTTAAGATAGTGTGTAGATCATTCTATTGAGGTAGTGTGGAACAGCCACAATGGTAGTTATTGGCTATAGAGATTGTAGTCGGTTACAGAATACATCGTCAGCCCTAGGACAGTGTAATCGGTAACAAAATGATCAAAGTATTCATTTTTGTTTTTAAATGCATTTTTATTTTTTTAAATTTAGTACTCTTACTTGCTAGGAAAAAAAACGCTTAAAACTAGCTTAATTAACTTAATTATGTTACTCTTACTTACTGGCCCTACACGGGCACTCTAAGCTAAACTTCAAAGTATTCATTCTATAGAGGAAGTGTGCAACTACAGAAGCAGAAATTAACAGGGATCAACCAAAAGGGTAATGAAAAAGTGGATTGCATTGTCTTGGATAGTGTTAGGATAGTGGGTGATCGATATAGAGATTGTTCGTCTGCCTTAGGACAGTGTCTATAAGCACTTATGTGCTGTCTGATGCAACTCTTTCCAAATCTCATAACATTACAGATAACTAGTCGTTGTTGATTAAAATTGCATATTCTTTTCCATTTGATCACTTTTTACAGGGCGGTGTGGTCCTCATCAGTGAAGAGGTAGCTGAGAAGCTTCTTCCGAAGTTTGCACGTCTGTCAACGGAGAACCAACAGGAAATTATACCGATTTCAAATGGCAGCGTCCAACAACTACACGATCTCGTCGATTTGGTTGCAAACCATAAGGTTTGTTCTTTCAGCGTCTTACTCGCTCTCTCTCTCTTTCTGTCTCCCTCTAGCTTCATCAAGGCCTAAATCCAACCCGTCTTGTCTTTTTTGCAGATTGAACCACCACCGCATTCAGTTTTCCCATGTGATCAAGCAGCCGATGTCATACAAAAACTATGCAATTCCGAAATTCCCGGGCGAGCTATCCTTCGATTCCATGACATTGAGTAAAAAACCAAAAAGAAAACCAAAATTTAAAACAAAACGCATAAAACCTCCGCTTACTCGTACATAAATGCATTTCAAAAAATCATATTTTTTATCAGTATGACATCAATTTTTATAAACATCATAAGTATACACATGCATAGGCATGCGTTTAAGTTAAGACCATGCAAGTTAACAACAACAAAAAATTGCGATAAAGAGGAAGTATAAGCGACACACGTTATATATACAAAATTTAATTATTAAGTACCTATGTATATGTTTGTTAAATTAACGTGATTTTGTTCAAATTTATTCCTTTTTAGCTTTAATTCTTTCAAAATATGCGTATAAACAAACGTAGTTCATTCAAGTAGTTAAAAAAAAAAAACAAGTGTATGTACAAAATTTACACAATATCAATGTCGCGTTTAGAGACCAGTAAGCAGTAAGTAAGTATGTATCAAACAAGCAACGTTAAATCGGACAAAATGTTTTGTTTAAAGCAAAAAAAAATATATAAACAGGAATAATTACCGAAACTAAATCATGCATACATACATACTATTACATGTGTCAAGCAAAAACAATTATTTTTGCATTAATTTATTGATATCTTAATTGTTTTTTTAATATCCAGCTGCATTTTTATGTGCATTTTGATTGAGCCATTAAACGGAGCAATTGTGTTTGTGTCATAAAGTGTAATAAGTATATACATAAATACTGGAAATTTTCTTTACCGTTATTTTTTAATTAAGTTAGTTCTCACGTGATACTATTAAATATGTATTAATCTACCCGTGGCTTTGCTTAGCGCGCACTTAAAAAGGGAAATTTATTTAAAAATTAAACAACAAAACATAGAGTTTATGAATTTAATGTACGACATAGGTTATAAAGAATTGCTAACCAGTTTGTTTATAACATCCTATATTTTTATCATTTTATTTAAATTAAAGAAAACAAATATATATATATATATGAAACATTGTCTAAAGGATCCACCTTTAAAAGGTTATAATTCTTCGTACTATATTGTAAACAATTACAAACAATTTTATGTGTTTTCGTAGTGAAAGTAAAGCTCCGACAAAAAAACTCTCCATGAAAACGGAAAATAATAATATGAACTTTTCAATCGAACGGTTGTCTTTGAATTGAAAACCTACGGGAACGGCAAAAAGAAGAGGCATTCGAGTGGCAGTCAAGTAAAAAGATCGATCCACAAGCAATGGGTGGGAAGGATACCTACAAAATGGATAAAAATGGTGGCCTGGTGTTTCTGTGAAATTTTTCAGCAAATTCGGCCGACGATTGCCAACGTCAAAAGGTGACTTCGAGCCTTATAACTCGAATAAGGCTAATCGGACGCTATTTGCGGTTTGCACGGTGCCTCTTTGGAGGTTGCTCTACAAAATGGGCTATAAGCCATCGCAGCTTCCCCACGCATTCGGAAGGGGGAGTCTCAGAGGGGTGCTTAAATTGCACTGAATTTTAACAAATAATGAAATTTTTCAGCAAATTCGGCCGGCGATTGCCAACGTCAAAGGGTGGCTTCGAGCCTTATAACTCGGATAAGGCTCATCGGACGGTATTGGTGGTTTGCATGGAGCCTCTTTGGAGGTCGCTCTACAAAATGGGCTATAAGCCATCGCAGCTTCCCCACGCATTCGGAAGGGGGAGTCTCAGAGGGGCGCTTAAATTGCACTGAATTTTAACAAATAATTTTTCTGAAGCACCAGGCCACCAGAAATCCCAGAAAAGTAGCAGGTATCCATCGTGACCGAAGGCGTGCATGGACGTGTTAGGAGGCGTGACGTCTTCGGACACGATGGATACCTGCTGCTTTTCTGGGATTTCTGGTGGCCTGGTGCTTCTGTGAAATTTTTCAGCAAATTCGGCCGGCGATTGCCAACGTCAAACTGTGGCTTCGAGCCTTATAACTCGGATAAGGCTCATCGGACGGTATTGGTGGTTTGCACGGAGCCTCTTTGGAGGTTGCTCTACAAAATGGGCTATAAGCCATCGCAGCTTCCCCACATATACGGGAGGGGGAGCCTCAGAGGGGTGCATTGAGTGAACTGGATTTTAACAAATTATTTCTCTGAAGCTCCAGGCCACCAGAAATTCCAGAAAAGTAGCAGGTATCCATCGTGACCGAAGGCGTGCATGGACGTGTTAGGAGGCGTGACGTCTTCGGACACGATGGATACCTGCTGCTTTTCTGGGATTTCTGGTGGCCTGGTGCTTCTGTGAAATTTTTCAGCAAATTCGGCCGGCGATTGCCAACGTCAAAGGGTGGCTTCGAGCCTTATAACTCGGATAGGGCTCATCGGACGGTATTGGTGGTTTGCATGGAGCCTCTTTGGAGGTTGCTCCACAAAATGGGCTATAAGCTGTTGAAGCCTCCTCACGTACACGGGAGGGGGAGCCTCAGAGGGGTGCTTAAATTGCACTGAATTTTAACAAATAATTTTTCTGAAGCAATAGGCCACCAGAAATCCCAGAAAAGTAGCAGGTATCCATCGTGACCGAA
>OX638386.1:390187-705093 GCA_951813785.1 Criorhina ranunculi | reverse complement strand
AAGGCTCGAAGCCACCCTTTGACGTTGGCAATCGCCGGCCGAATTTACTGAAAAATTTCGCAGAAGCACCAGGCCACCAGAAATCCCAGAAAAGCAGCAGGTATCCATCGTGTCCGAAGACGTCACGCCTCCTAACACGTCCATGCACGCCTTCGGTCACGATGGATACCTGCTACTTTTCTGGAATTTCTGGTGGCCTGGTGCTTCAGAGAAATAATTTGTTAAAATCCAGTTCACTCAATGCACCCCTCTGAGGCTCCCCCTCCCGTATATGTGGGGAAGCTACGATGGCTTATAGCCCATTTTGTAGAGCAACCTCCAAAGAGGCTCCGTGCAAACCACCAATACCGTCCGATGAGCCTTATCCGAGTTATAAGGCTCGAAGCCACAGTTTGACGTTGGCAATCGCCGGCCGAATTTGCTGAAAAATTTCACAGAAGCACCAGGCCACCAGAAATCCCAGAAAAGCAGCAGGTATCCATCGTGTCCGAAGACGTCACGCCTCCTAACACGTCCATGCACGCCTTCGGTCACGATGGATACCTGCTACTTTTCTGGGATTTCTGGTGGCCTGGTGCTTCAGAAAAATTATTTGTTAAAATTCAGTGCAATTTAAGCACCCCTCTGAGACTCCCCCTTCCGAATGCGTGGGGAAGCTGCCATAGCTTATAGCCCATTTTGTAGAGCAACCTCCAAAGAGGCTCCTTGCAAACCACCAATACCGACCGATGAGCCCTATCCGAGTTATAAGGCTCGAAGCCACCCTTTGACGTTGGCAATCGCCGGCCGAATTTGCTGAAAAATTTCACAGAAGCACCAGGCCACCAGAAATCCCAGAAAAGTAGCAGGTATCCATCGTGTCCGAGGACGTCACGCCTCCTAACACGTCCATGCACGCCTTCGGTCACGATGGATACCTGCTACTTTTCTGGGATTTCTGGTGGCCTGGTGCTTCCGAAAAACTATTTGTTAAAATTCAGTGCAATTTAAGCACCCCTCTGAGGCTCCCCCTCCCGTATACGTTGGGAGGCTGCGATGGCTTATAGCCCATTTTGTAGAGCAACCTCCAAAGAGGCTCCCTGCAAACCACCAATACCGTCCGATGAGCCTTATCCGAGTTATAAGGCTCGAAGCCACCCTTTGACGTTGGCAATCGCCGGCCCAATTTGCTGAAAAATTTCACAGAAGCACCAGGCCACCAGAAATCCCAGAAAAGCAGCAGGTATCCATCGTGTCCGAAGACGTCACGCCTCCTAACACGTCCATGCACGCCTTCGGTCACAATGGATACCTGCTACTTTTCTGGGATTTCTGGTGGCCTGGTGCTTCAGAAAAATTATTTGTTAAAATTCAGTGCAATTTAAGCACCCCTCTGAGGCTCCCCCTCCCGTATACGTGAGGAGGCTGCGATGGCTTATAGCCCATTTTGTAGAGCAACCTCCAAAGAGGCTCCGTGCAAACCACCAATACCGTTCGATGAGCCTTATCCGAGTTATAAGGCTCGAAGCCACCCTTTGACGTTGGCAATCGCCGGCCGAATTTACTGAAAAATTTCACAGAAGCACCAGGCCACCAGAAATCCCAGAAAAGCAGCAGGTATCCATCATGTCCGAAGACGTCACGCCTCCTAACACGTCCATGCACGCCTTCGGTCACGATGGATACCTGCTACTTTTCTGGGATTTCTGGTGGCCTGGTGCTTCAGAAAAATTATTTGTTAAAATTCAGTGCAATTTAAGCACCCCTCTGAGGCTCCCCCTCCCGTATATGTGGGGAGACTGCGATGGCTTATAGCCCATTTTGTAGAGCAACCTCCAAAGAGGCTCCATGCAAACCACCAATACCGTCCGATGAGCCTTATCCGAGTTATAAGGCTCGAAGCCACCCTTTGACGTTGGCAATCGCTGGCCGAATTTACTGAAAAATTTCACAGAAGCACCAGGCCACCAGAAATCCCAGAAAAGCAGCAGGTATCCATCATGTCCGAAGACGTCACGCCTCCTAACACGTCCATGCACGCCTTCGGTCACGATGGATACCTGCTACTTTTCTGGGATTTCTGGTGGCCTGGTGCTTCAGAAAAATTATTTGTTAAAATTCAGTTCACTTTAAGCACCCCTCTGAGGCTCCCCCTCCCGTATACGTGAGGAGGCTGCGATGGCTTATAGCCCATTTTGTAGAGCAACCTCCAAAGAGGCTCCGTGCAAACCACCAATACCGTTCGATGAGCCTTATCCGAGTTATAAGGCTCGAAGCCACCCTTTGACGTTGGCAATCGCCGGCCGAATTTACTGAAAAATTTCACAGAAGCACCAGGCCACCAGAAATCCCAGAAAAGCAGCAGGTATCCATCGTGTCCGAAGACGTCACGCCTCCTAACACGTCCATGCACGCCTTCGGTCACGATGGATACCTGCTACTTTTCTGGAATTTCTGGTGGCCTGGTGCTTCAGAGAAATAATTTGTTAAAATCCAGTTCACTCAATGCACCCCTCTGAGGCTCCCCCTCCCGTATATGTGGGGAAGCTACGATGGCTTATAGCCCATTTTGTAGAGCAACCTCCAAAGAGGCTCCGTGCAAACCACCAATACCGTCCGATGAGCCTTATCCGAGTTATAAGGCTCGAAGCCACAGTTTGACGTTGGCAATCGCCGGCCGAATTTGCTGAAAAATTTCACAGAAGCACCAGGCCACCAGAAATCCCAGAAAAGCAGCAGGTATCCATCGTGTCCGAAGACGTCACGCCTCCTAACACGTCCATGCACGCCTTCGGTCACGATGGATACCTGCTACTTTTCTGGGATTTCTGGTGGCCTGGTGCTTCAGAAAAATTATTTGTTAAAATTCAGTGCACTTTAAGCACCCCTCTGAGGCTCCCCCTTCCGTATATGTGGGGAGGCTGCGATGGCTTATAGCCCATTTTGTAGAGCAACCTCGAAGGAGGCTGCGAGCAAACCACCAATACCGTCCGATGAGCCTTATCCGAGTTATAAGGCTCGAAGCCACACTTTGACGTTGGCAATCGCCGGCCCAATTTGCTGAAAAATTTCACAGAAGCACCAGGCCACCAGAAATCCCAGAAAAGCAGCAGGTATCCATCGTGTCCGAAGACGTCACGCCTTCTAACACGTCCATGCACGCCTTCGGTCACGATGGATACCTGCTACTTTTCTGGGATTTCTGGTGGCCTGGTGCTTCAGAAAAATTATTTGTTAAAATTCAGTGCAATTTAAGCACCCCTCTGAGGCTCCCCCTCCCGTATATGTGGGGAGGCTGCGATGGCTTATAGCCCATTTTGTAGAGCAACCTCCAAAGAGGCTCCATGCAAACCACCAATACCGTCCGATGAGCCTTATCCGAGTTATAAGGCTCGAAGCCACCCTTTGACGTTGGCAATCGCTGGCCGAATTTACTGAAAAATTTCACAGAAGCACCAGGCCACCAGAAATCCCAGAAAAGCAGCAGGTATCCATCGTGTCCGAAGACGTCACGCCTCCTAACACGTCCATGCACGCCTTCGGTCACAATGGATACCTGCTACTTTTCTGGGATTTCTGGTGACCTGGTGCTTCCGAAAAATTATTTGTTAAAATTCAGTTCACTTTAATCACCCCTCTGAGGCTCCCCCTCCCGTATATGTGGGGAGGCTGCGATGGCTTATAGCCCATTTTGTAGAGCAACCTCCAAAGAGGCTCCATGCAAACCACCAATACCGTCCGATGAGCCTTATCCGAGTTATAAGGCTCGAAGCCACACTTTGACGTTGGCAATCGCCGGCCGAATTTACTGAAAAATTTCACAGAAGCACCAGGCCACCAGAAATCCCAGAAAAGCAGCAGGTATCCATCATGTCCGAAGACGTCACGCCTCCTAACACGTCCATGCACGCCTTCGGTCACGATGGATACCTGCTACTTTTCTGGAATTTCTGGTGGCCTGGTGCTTCAGAGAAATAATTTGTTAAAATCCAGTTCACTCAATGCACCCCTCTGAGGCTCCCCCTCCCGTATATGTGGGGAAGCTGCGATGGCTTATAGCCCATTTTGTAGAGCAACCTCCAAAGAGGCTCCGTGCAAACCACCAATACCGTCCGATGAGCCTTATCCGAGTTATAAGGCTCGAAGCCACCCTTTGACGTTGGCAATCGCCGGCCGAATTTGCTGAAAAATTTCACAGAAGCACCAGGCCACCAGAAATCCCAGAAAAGCAGCAGGTATCCATCGTGACCGAAGACGTCACGATGAGAAACATGTCCATGCACGCCTTCGGTCACGATGGATACCTGCTACTTTTCTGGGATTTCTGGTGGCCTGGTGCTTCAGAAAAATTATTTGTTAAAATTCAGTTCACTTTAAGCACCCCTCTGAGGCTCCCCCTCCCGTATACGTGAGGAGGCTGCGATGGCTTATAGCCCATTTTGTAGAGCAACCTCCAAAGAGGCTCCGTGCAAACCACCAATACCGTTCGATGAGCCTTATCCGAGTTATAAGGCTCGAAGCCACCCTTTGACGTTGGCAATCGCCGGCCGAATTTACTGAAAAATTTCGCAGAAGCACCAGGCCACCAGAAATCCCAGAAAAGCAGCAGGTATCCATCGTGTCCGAAGACGTCACGCCTCCTAACACGTCCATGCACGCCTTCGGTCACGATGGATACCTGCTACTTTTCTGGAATTTCTGGTGGCCTGGTGCTTCAGAGAAATAATTTGTTAAAATCCAGTTCACTCAATGCACCCCTCTGAGGCTCCCCCTCCCGTATATGTGGGGAAGCTACGATGGCTTATAGCCCATTTTGTAGAGCAACCTCCAAAGAGGCTCCGTGCAAACCACCAATACCGTCCGATGAGCCTTATCCGAGTTATAAGGCTCGAAGCCACAGTTTGACGTTGGCAATCGCCGGCCGAATTTGCTGAAAAATTTCACAGAAGCACCAGGCCACCAGAAATCCCAGAAAAGCAGCAGGTATCCATCGTGTCCGAAGACGTCACGCCTCCTAACACGTCCATGCACGCCTTCGGTCACGATGGATACCTGCTACTTTTCTGGGATTTCTGGTGGCCTGGTGCTTCAGAAAAATTATTTGTTAAAATTCAGTGCAATTTAAGCACCCCTCTGAGACTCCCCCTTCCGAATGCGTGGGGAAGCTGCGATAGCTTATAGCCCATTTTGTAGAGCAACCTCCAAAGAGGCTCCTTGCAAACCACCAATACCGACCGATGAGCCCTATCCGAGTTATAAGGCTCGAAGCCACCCTTTGACGTTGGCAATCGCCGGCCGAATTTGCTGAAAAATTTCACAGAAGCACCAGGCCACCAGAAATCCCAGAAAAGTAGCAGGTATCCATCGTGTCCGACGACGTCACGCCTCCTAACACGTCCATGCACGCCTTCGGTCACGATGGATACCTGCTACTTTTCTGGGATTTCTGGTGGCCTGGTGCTTCCGAAAAACTATTTGTTAAAATTCAGTGCAATTTAAGCACCCCTCTGAGGCTCCCCCTCCCGTATACGTTGGGAGGCTGCGATGGCTTATAGCCCATTTTGTAGAGCAACCTCGAAAGAGGCTCCCTGCAAACCACCAATACCGTCCGATGAGCCTTATCCGAGTTATAAGGCTCGAAGCCACCCTTTGACGTTGGCAATCGCCGGCCCAATTTGCTGAAAAATTTCACAGAAGCACCAGGCCACCAGAAATCCCAGAAAAGCAGCAGGTATCCATCGTGTCCGAAGACGTCACGCCTCCTAACACGTCCATGCACGCCTTCGGTCACAATGGATACCTGCTACTTTTCTGGGATTTCTGGTGGCCTGGTGCTTCAGAAAAATTATTTGTTAAAATTCAGTGCAATTTAAGCACCCCTCTGAGGCTCCCCCTCCCGTATACGTGAGGAGGCTGCGATGGCTTATAGCCCATTTTGTAGAGCAACCTCCAAAGAGGCTCCGTGCAAACCACCAATACCGTTCGATGAGCCTTATCCGAGTTATAAGGCTCGAAGCCACCCTTTGACGTTGGCAATCGCCGGCCGAATTTACTGAAAAATTTCACAGAAGCACCAGGCCACCAGAAATCCCAGAAAAGTAGCAGGTATCCATCGTGTCCGAAGACGTCACGCCTCCTAACACGTCCATGCACGCCTTCGGTCACGATGGATACCTGCTACTTTTCTGGAATTTCTGGTGGCCTGGTGCTTCAGAGAAATAATTTGTTAAAATCCAGTTCACTCAATGCACCCCTCTGAGGCTCCCCCTCCCGTATATGTGGGGAGGCTGCGATGGCTTATAGCCCATTTTGTAGAGCAACCTCCAAAGAGGCTCCATGCAAACCACCAATACCGTCCGATGAGCCTTATCCGAGTTATAAGGCTCGAAGCCACCCTTTGACGTTGGCAATCGCTGGCCGAATTTACTGAAAAATTTCACAGAAGCACCAGGCCACCAGAAATCCCAGAAAAGCAGCAGGTATCCATCGTGTCCGAAGACGTCACGCCTCCTAACACGTCCATGCACGCCTTCGGTCACAATGGATACCTGCTACTTTTCTGGGATTTCTGGTGACCTGGTGCTTCCGAAAAATTATTTGTTAAAATTCAGTTCACTTTAATCACCCCTCTGAGGCTCCCCCTCCCGTATATGTGGGGAGGCTGCGATGGCTTATAGCCCATTTTGTAGAGCAACCTCCAAAGAGGCTCCATGCAAACCACCAATACCGTCCGATGAGCCTTATCCGAGTTATAAGGCTCGAAGCCACACTTTGACGTTGGCAATCGCCGGCCGAATTTACTGAAAAATTTCACAGAAGCACCAGGCCACCAGAAATCCCAGAAAAGCAGCAGGTATCCATCATGTCCGAAGACGTCACGCCTCCTAACACGTCCATGCACGCCTTCGGTCACGATGGATACCTGCTACTTTTCTGGAATTTCTGGTGGCCTGGTGCTTCAGAGAAATAATTTGTTAAAATCCAGTTCACTCAATGCACCCCTCTGAGGCTCCCCCTCCCGTATATGTGGGGAAGCTGCGATGGCTTATAGCCCATTTTGTAGAGCAACCTCCAAAGAGGCTCCGTGCAAACCACCAATACCGTCCGATGAGCCTTATCCGAGTTATAAGGCTCGAAGCCACCCTTTGACGTTGGCAATCGCCGGCCGAATTTGCTGAAAAATTTCACAGAAGCACCAGGCCACCAGAAATCCCAGAAAAGCAGCAGGTATCCATCGTGACCGAAGACGTCACGATGAGAAACATGTCCATGCACGCCTTCGGTCACGATGGATACCTGCTACTTTTCTGGGATTTCTGGTGGCCTGGTGCTTCAGAAAAATTATTTGTTAAAATTCAGTTCACTTTAAGCACCCCTCTGAGGCTCCCCCTCCCGTATACGTGAGGAGGCTGCGATGGCTTATAGCCCATTTTGTAGAGCAACCTCCAAAGAGGCTCCGTGCAAACCACCAATACCGTTCGATGAGCCTTATCCGAGTTATAAGGCTCGAAGCCACCCTTTGACGTTGGCAATCGCCGGCCGAATTTACTGAAAAATTTCGCAGAAGCACCAGGCCACCAGAAATCCCAGAAAAGCAGCAGGTATCCATCGTGTCCGAAGAAGTCACGCCTCCTAACACGTCCATGCACGCCTTCGGTCACGATGGATACCTGCTACTTTTCTGGAATTTCTGGTGGCCTGGTGCTTCAGAGAAATAATTTGTTAAAATCCAGTTCACTCAATGCACCCCTCTGAGGCTCCCCCTCCCGTATATGTGGGGAAGCTACGATGGCTTATAGCCCATTTTGTAGAGCAACCTCCAAAGAGGCTCCGTGCAAACCACCAATACCGTCCGATGAGCCTTATCCGAGTTATAAGGCTCGAAGCCACAGTTTGACGTTGGCAATCGCCGGCCGAATTTGCTGAAAAATTTCACAGAAGCACCAGGCCACCAGAAATCCCAGAAAAGCAGCAGGTATCCATCGTGTCCGAAGACGTCACGCCTCCTAACACGTCCATGCACGCCTTCGGTCACGATGGATACCTGCTACTTTTCTGGGATTTCTGGTGGCCTGGTGCTTCAGAAAAATTATTTGTTAAAATTCAGTGCAATTTAAGCACCCCTCTGAGACTCCCCCTTCCGAATGCGTGGGGAAGCTGCGATGGCTTATAGCCCATTTTGTAGAGCAACCTCCAAAGAGGCTCCTTGCAAACCACCAATACCGACCGATGAGCCCTATCCGAGTTATAAGGCTCGAAGCCACCCTTTGACGTTGGCAATCGCCGGCCGAATTTGCTGAAAAATTTCACAGAAGCACCAGGCCACCAGAAATCCCAGAAAAGTAGCAGGTATCCATCGTGTCCGACGACGTCACGCCTCCTAACACGTCCATGCACGCCTTCGGTCACGATGGATACCTGCTACTTTTCTGGGATTTCTGGTGGCCTGGTGCTTCCGAAAAACTATTTGTTAAAATTCAGTTCACTTTTAGCACCCCTCAGAGGCTCCCCCTTCCGAATGCGTGCGGAGGCTGCGATGGCTTATAGCCCATTTTGTAGAGCAACCTCGAAAGAGGCTCCCTGCAAACCACCAATACCGTCCGATGAGCCTTATCCGAGTTATAAGGCTCGAAGCCACCCTTTGACGTTGGCAATCGCCGGCCCAATTTGCTGAAAAATTTCACAGAAGCACCAGGCCACCAGAAATCCCAGAAAAGCAGCAGGTATCCATCGTGTCCGAAGACGTCACGCCTCCTAACACGTCCATGCACGCCTTCGGTCACAATGGATACCTGCTACTTTTCTGGGATTTCTGGTGGCCTGGTGCTTCAGAAAAATTATTTGTTAAAATTCAGTGCAATTTAAGCACCCTCTGAGGCTCCCCCTCCCGTATACGTGAGGAGGCTGCGATGGCTTATAGCCCATTTTGTAGAGCAACCTCCAAAGAGGCTCCGTGCAAACCACCAATACCGTTCGATGAGCCTTATCCGAGTTATAAGGCTCGAAGCCACCCTTTGACGTTGGCAATCGCCGGCCGAATTTACTGAAAAATTTCACAGAAGCACCAGGCCACCAGAAATCCCAGAAAAGCAGCAGGTATCCATCGTGTCCGAAGACGTCACGCCTCCTAACACGTCCATGCACGCCTTCGGTCACAATGGATACCTGCTACTTTTCTGGGATTTCTGGTGGCCTGGTGCTTCAGAAAAATTATTTGTTAAAATTCAGTGCAATTTAAGCACCCCTCTGAGGCTCCCCCTCCCGTATACGTGAGGAGGCTGCGATGGCTTATAGCCCATTTTGTAGAGAAACCTCCACCAATACCGTCCGATGAGCCTTATCCGAGTTATAAGGCTCGAAGCCACCCTTTGACGTTGGCAATCGCCGGCCGAATTTACTGAAAAATTTCACAGAAGCACCAGGCCACCAGAAATCCCAGAAAAGCAGCAGGTATCCATCGTGTCCGAAGACGTCACGCCTCCTAACACGTCCATGCACGCCTTCGGTCACGATGGATACCTGCTACTTTTCTGGGATTTCTGGTGGCCTGGTGCTTCAGAAAAATTATTTGTTAAAATTCAGTGCAATTTAAGCACCTCTCTGAGGCTCCCCCTCCCGTATATGTGAGGAGGCTGCGATGGCTTATAGCCCATTTTGTAGAGCAACCTCCAAAGAAGCTCCATGCAAACCACCAATACCGTCCGACGAGCCTTGTCCGAGTTATAAGGCTCGAAGCCACAGTTTGACGTTAGCAATCGCCGGCCCAATTCGCTGAAAAATTTCACAGAAGCACCAGGCCACCAGAAATCCCAGAAAAGCAGCAGGTATCCATCGTGTCCGATGGCGTCACGCCGCCTAACACGTCCATGCACGCCTTCGGACACGATGGATACCTGCTGCTTTTCTGGGATTTCTGGTGGCCTGGTGCTTCAAAAAAATAATTTGTTAAAATCCAGTCCACTCAATGCACCCCTCTGAGGCTCCCCCTCCCGTATATGTGGGGAAGCTGCGATGGCTTATAGCCCATTTTGTGGAGCAACCTCGAAAGAGGCTCCATGCAAACCACCAATACCGTCCGATGAGCCTTATCCGAGTTATAAGGCTCGAAGCCACCCTTTGACGTCGGCAATCGCCGGCCGAATTTACTGAAAAATTTCACAGAAGCACTAGGCCACCAGAAATCCCAGAAAAACTGCAGGTATCCATCGTGTCCGAAGACGTCACGCCTCCTAACACGTCCATGCACGCCTTCGGTCACGATGGATACCTGCTACTTTTCTGGGATTTCTGGTGGCCTGGTGCTTCAGAAAAATTATTTGTTAAAATTCAGTTCACTTTTAGCACCCCTCAGAGGCTCCCCCTTCCGAATGCGTGCGGAGGTTGCGATGGCTTATAGCCCATTTTGTAGCGCAACCTCCAGAGGCTCCATGCAAACCACTAATAGCATCCGATGAGCCTTATCCGAGTTATAAGGCTCGAAGCCACCCTTTGACGTTGGCAATCGCCGGCCGAATTTGCTGAAAAACTTCACAGAAGCACCAGGCCACCAGAAATCCCAGAAAAGCAGCAGGTATCCATCGTGTCCGATGGCGTCACGCCGCCTAACACGTCCATGCACGCCTTCGGACACGATGGATACCTGCTGCTTTTCTGGGATTTCTGGTGGCCTGGTGCTTCAAAAAAATAATTTGTTAAAATCCAGTCCACTCAATGCACCTCTCTGAGGCTCTCCCTCCCGAATGCGTGGGGAGGCTGCGATGGCTTATAGCCCATTTTTTAGCGCATTTCCTGCTTCGAGCAGGGTTCTAAGCTACCCTTTGACGTTACTGGCTATAAGGCTTCACTTAAGCATATATAAACACTAAGCACTTTTAGACTTTACGTTTTTATTAAATATTTCTTTTATGTGTTTCTGTTTTTTTATTGTTTTTTGCCTTTGTCTTGTTTTCTTTTTTAATTTTTCCTTAAAAAGTTCACTAAATAACAAAAATTAGAAAAAAAAAAAAACAGTACAAGCACTTCAAATAGATACCCAATAATGTTAAAAAATAATTTATTCTTGTGTTACATATAATATATAAATATTCCATGTATGTATATAGTATTTTTTTACATATAAAAGGACACTACGTAGATAGAAATTAACGAAAAAGCGAAATGTGTAGATATTTTTGCGCAGAAAAGTAGGAATCACATGAAAACGCGCTGAATGACTATCTGTTTGAGACGTATACAGAAGGAAGGGTGGGATAGTCATGACAATATTTAAGCAACGATAGTTTTGTACGTAAATGTGTGTAAGCAAACAAAACAAAATAAAACACAACAAACTAAAATTACATTTTATCCACACATCGTTGGAATATCGAGTTAATAATTATAATTACATCGTCAATGTGGGTATGGTTAAGACCCTACCGTGAGCTGTTTTATGCTATTTTTATTTTAAATTAAATCTATTCTCTCATATACTTATCTTTTGCTTTAGTTGTATAAAAATGTGTAAACAAAGATGATGATTAAGGAAGTGACAGGTAGAACGGCGGTTAGTAGGAAGACCGAAAGTGTAGACAAGAGATAGACTCCGAGCAGGGCAGATAATTGAAATCAGCTGGTTAGAGCGTAAATGCTCAGAGTCGCTCTGTATCAGACCAGCTGAAAGGACAAGATTTAATGCTCCTGCTGTCTATTCTTCTGTTCAGGTCGATTTTCTTCCATTTTGACATCAACTCACAGAGTTGTTGATTCGTCGATTCAGCACACTCCACGTTCCTTAAAAAAAAAATCTAAATGGTACATGAATGCCTATAATATTCAAAATGAGATGAAAGTTCCATAGTCTGCAAGTGAAAACAGTTTGTAGGGCAGGCATCAGTTCCAGACGCAAGTTCAGCGCATACTCTTATGGGTAACTGTTTTTGAAAGCCGGTTTACCTGCTCAAGGGCTCTTAACTTAACCCATCTTACAGTTTCCATGGGCTTTGGTATCCAAAAACTTTAAATAAATAACAATAAGTTCGGCATGCCGATGTAGGCATACCAAAAAAAAATAAAAATCTAGAATACATATACATATAAGGGTGCGTGAAAGGACTTGTTTTGTGCCCCGGATTAAACAACGAAAAACACTTAAACTTATATCATATCAATCTTTGTGTTGTAATATCAATTATATGTGAAAATATCTACAAAAAAAAAAACTAGTTTCGCTTCTTTCCTTACTCCTGTTTACTCCTTGTTGGCTACCGCATTACCGCTTCTTCTTGTTTGCCTTAGTCATTTTACGTTTCTTTACGATCATATCATATAAAGCCTCTAAGCCTTCTTGAAGACCCTCTCCGGTGATTGCACACGCTGGCTGTATGTACCAGCCCTTGAATTGCTGCTGTTGGAGCTGTGAGCCTCCACTCCCCTTCTGATGGGGATTTGTTGGAGTTTGCTGTGTGATTGTGATTGATGTCTGATTATGGAGTTGTTGTTGTTGATGGTAGGTGATATCACAATTTGCGGCTTTGGTTGTTGTATTCGCTGAGGACAGCGCCGAGGATGTCGATGTTGATGTTGAGATGTGTTGACTCATTGACTTATGATGATGATAATGTTGAGACGTTGGTGTTATGCTAGGTGTTTGTCCACAATTTGGCGTTGTTGTGTTGGTCGCATGTGAGGATGAACTGGAACTTAATGAGGTAAGATTCAGACTTGGGTATAAAGGTGAAAGTTCGTGAAGGCCAAGAAATTTCTCTAGCTCTTTGGGATCTCGTGCGCCGGGTAGATCTTGTTTGTTTGCTAAGATAAGAACGGGAACGCCCTTAAAAATTCAAATCAATTGATAAAATAACATCACATGGGGAACAATAGTAAACTCATTACCTGATTGTCTGGGCATTTTGCTGTTCGCATTAGTTCCATTTTAGCCTCTTCCATTCGTTCCACATCAACTGAGTCGACTACAAAAAGGATGCCATCTGTGCATCTTAAGAGCGAAATACATATATATTTAGGAAATAGTTCTATATGCAAGCACGCGATTTGTACTAAATGCCTACCTTGTATAGCTGCGCCAAAGCGGTCGAAGTTTCTCTTGACCTCCAACATCCCACACCAAAAAGTGTACTCCTTTCGCTTTGCCAACTGTTCCTTGAATCTTAAAGAGAGAAAATAAAAATTAATTTAAATATTGTTTTTGATCTAGACCAAGGCTGTCCAACCCGCGGCCCGCGGGCCGCATGCGGCCCAAGGCAAGTATCAATGCGGCCCGAAAAAATTTAAAGTTACTGAAAACATGTCCATTTTTCTGAGGAATGTTCTGTACGTTTTGTTTTCGCTCGTCAGCTATGGTAATACACTTGTGGCCCAAAACACCATGTCTTCTTCCAATGTGGTCCAGGGAAACAAAAAGGTTCGACACCCTTGATCTAGACTGTCCTTTTGCTTGACTCATTCTGCTATTCTAAGCAGGAAATAAATTGAAGGCATCTACTCACTTTTTCACAATTGAATCCAATCGTTGGTACCGTATTTAAATACTGATCAAATTTTAGTCTATATAACGCTGTGGTTTTTCCTGCTGAATCCAGCCCAAGCATGACTACGTGCAGGGTGCCCTGTCAGAAAAAAATAAAATAAAAAATAAATAGAAAGTGTCACTTAAGGTTTTGGTATCTCTTACCTGTGTAGGTAATGAATCCAGTAAATTTCCCCCACTTTTGCCCATTGTTGCCCCCATATTCTAACGAAATTATATTAGAGTATTCTTTCCGCTTTCTTTTGTTTTTAATATTTTTTATTTAAATTTATTCGATTTGTATCGTTGTTTATATTCTTTTGATTTTATTTTTAATTCGGTATAAAAGAAAGGCTGATATATCACAGCACCATGCAGACCAGGATTATCTAGATCTAGAAAAAAAAAACAAAATAAATGAATATATATGTAATGTTATTGTTTTCATCAACAAATAATATTATTATTAGAAGGAAGAGACCTTAAGAGACTTAGTCACCAGTCAAAAATAGATGCGTACCATCGAAACTTGCGACAGAAAGTGGGATGACAACGAGAGATAGGAACCATCAGGAACCCAACATCAGTCACAAAGCTAAGCATATTTTATAACTACGATGGTTTGGTGTCGCAAGGCGCACAATGAACGAGTGTCGAACGAGTCATCCACAATAACGATCACTTAGTTCCCCCACCCAAAAACCAGGCATTTTACGAGTTTCTTCTTAATTCGTTGTTTGGGATCGAGATATTTCTTTCTCTTTATTAATACGGGCTATCCTTTCTGGTGAGTTACATATATGATAATGCAGTCTCCAGTTAGTCAGTTAAAATTTTTACAGACTTCAAACAATGGAGACACGAATGGATGACTAACTTTAATGATATGGTCGGTCACGTTGTGTTTAGTTTTTTAAATGTTGTCCATGACAAGTTTTGCAAGCACCTCATTATTACAAGAAAGGGTCGGTGTTTTTTTGACACCGATTTTATCCCAGTTCAGAGTGAATCCTTTCAAATGGAACAAAATTATGCGCGACTGAATAGTTTTTTCTTCCGTAAAATGTCTAGACAATATAAAATAGGTAGCAAGATGGAAAATGCGCACAAGGTGCAGTCGAAGAACATAAACTTAATTTGAATGCGTATATGCAGATGAGCTCAGTAGGCATGTAATGAATCCAATTTCTCACGGACATGTCCAATTAAAAGTAACAAAGCTCTTCATATTCTAAAACTCTTAGTGAACTTTCTAAGAAAGACGATAAAAACACAGTAAAAGGGTTGTACCTGCTGGTAGTACAATGGATCTGTCTGTGTGCTCCAGCATGGCATTCCAACAACCCGACAGAAAAAAAAAAAGTGTAACAAAGGATATCTGCTCCCAATATTTTACCACGCCAAGCTATAAAATTAACACTTGTGCCGACTATCCAGAATTTACAGAACAAACACATAATGAAAAAAAAAGTTGCAAAATCGGTTACAAAACCATCAAATGGTAACCCTAATCGATGACAAGTTTTCTCAAAACACAGAAACCGGGAGACAGATGTACCGAATACACCCATAAATTATCAAGATACATCTCAGATCTTGAGTTGAAAACTCTTCCCCTTGCATCTGCCATCTACAAGTTCAGTTCTATTTTCGTCATTTTGTCATGATCATCAGCAAATAAAACAGATAAACAACGGGACAAAATTAAGCCGAATTTTTCTTCACTTTAGAGTAAAAACCGCGCAGCATACTGGCTGCATACGCCTATCCTCCTCCTTAGAAGCATATGAATGCTGTTGTAGCCTAATCATTCAATGGCCATCTAGCTGGCTATAAAATAATAAAAAAAATTTAATGAAACACTTATGGAGGGAAAAGTGGATCGTCCGGCTTTTTATGCAACATTCACAGAGTGTGCGAGTATATCGACTTTCCTTTTGTTTGGCTCGATGTAGATCATTTTTCTTTGCCGCTTATTTATTTGTATCTATGTTGGTCATAAATTAAGGTAGGGGAGACGCGCTTTACAGAATGCCTACACAAACAAACACACGTACAAACACAATCAATCCAAAAACTCGTGGTCGTTCTCATAAAGACAACCCAACATAATGCCATGATTCGATTTCCAAACATGGGAAGCAGAAAAAATCCCAGTTCCACGGAAGAAGAATGTCGGTTTAATCGTTGCTTTTTTTTCGTTACCTCCTTAATCACATTTTGCTTTGTTTGCACCGTTCCACGCAAGTATGCAATCTGACGATGATGATGGTGATGGTGATCAATAGGATTTGATACTCCATCCCTTTGTCATATATCCGACAACACGATTAAGAATTAAAAATCAATACCTCTTAGAGAGATAACGCAAGCACCAGCATTTATTCTACGATTTAGCATGTTTGCTGATTTAGACAAAGGAACCTAAGTACAAGCACTGGTTAAAGATTTCGTAATTGGATAGGTACTCGTATAGATAAATACGTTTCCTTTCAATATCACTTGTTAGAAGATGTTGCCTTGAACCAGCATAATGCTTTGAAGATAAACACAATTTGCCGGAATGGAATTTAAATTGATTGACAAGTGATTTGGGTCGAATATTTTCACTGGAGTGGTATATGATGTGTCTCCTGCCAATGTGTACATATTAAATGAGAACATTTTCTATTTGATTACATACAAATAGCTACCGCCCATGCACAGGCAGAAAAGAGAATTAGTTAAGCACTCATCTGGAGCTGAAAATTCTTTACAGAGAAAATCATAAAATATAGACCTTCCTACATCAGTGTTACACTAGAGAAAGTCCAACATTTAATACTGTCTGACACCAATCACCAATCGTTCTTAATCCAAGTCCAGTCCTTCTTGTAGGACGAAGTTTCCGGACAGATAATTTTCAATAAGTTCGGTTGTCTTTCGGGCGGAGTGGAAATCTAGACTAATCTTAGGTCCATGGGCGATAAAGATTCAAAGTAAATTCTTAAAAATTATACCAAGCAGTGTGAATCATTTCCACTACACATGGACTACGTTCAGCGAGTAGGCGGGGGTTAGTAGGTGGATGATCCGAACTATTTCCAATCAAATGTGACAAAGCAACGCTTTGTTCTTATCAACACAATACAAACTATAAATTACACATTTCCATATGCATTTCCATTTGCATTACCCTTTTAGTCTTCCACCATGACCACTGATTAAGATCAATTTAACTGGCATCCCGATGTCTTCTTTAATACTAAAATTTCACTTCATCTGTCGGTTATTTTTTTTATGAATAATGCATCTCGTGCTAGTCAGTTTGACCAAACGAATTCAAGCTATGAATGGATGTTGCTTCTGATGCGGATTAAGACCATCACGGCACACACATATGGCAAAAGTTATAAAATAAAGAAAAACTGGTAGACACTCCTAAGGCAATTTTCTTTTCTAGTTAAACAGTGGCATCTCTTAGAAATAAAGGTAACAGCAGCGGCAGCGGCAGCATCAGCATCTCTATATCTTTTCACCAGGGCGTGTGTTCGATGCAGAAGCGGTTGTGCAGTGTTTAACCTACTTTTGGTCGACCAATTGATTTGATTTGTGTTCTTTTGACATTGGAAAGGTATTTCTTCGATACAAATATATATGTAAACTACATCCAAACATACATAAAAAATTCATATTGAATTGAGGCCGAGTTTTATTTTTATCTGTTTCCGCATACCGAAGGTGTCCAACAATTATACATCTTCCAATGGCTGGCAGAGTGGTAGGATGACCTGAACACATAGCTTTTTTTCTATTCTACTATGTGTCTGTAACAAATGAATCAAGAGCGTTTCACAATTTAAATTTGCTTGCTACACCTGTGTTGTAGATTCAATTCCAAGTCGGTGCGTGCGAAGATGGAAAGGGTCCTCGGCCAACTTGAAGTAAGCACTTGAATATAGCTGATAGAGGATCTACTGCCTCTTTGAGAAAACTGTTTACATGAAGAAATGTTTATCACAACTGTGCTAGTAGGAAAAACATCACATCAGGACACCCAGGGCACCTAAGCTTTTGACGATGAATAACCACGACGACGTCTGCTTATGATTATGGTAAACAAAAATATAAAATTTGACGCGACAGCTCATAGAGGGCCAGGGCCCAGCTTCTCGCATCCATTTGGGTTGTACGCGTTATATTTTTCGCGCGAACAGAAGGAACCTACGGCTGATTGAGAAGCTTTTTTAAGACAGATTATACTCTCGCTTAGCAGTCCCAACGCACTAACCACTAAGCCACGGCCACAGCCAGGCGACATGCCAACATCTGTGGCCTATTTATGATGTCTGGGGGTATATAACCCAAATGAACACCACTATTCCCTCTTCCCATATACAAGCAATCAAATCGAATCTCCTACTCAATCTGTCGGATGGAATTTCTTGTGCGATTGCTTTGCAGTGTCGAAGCAAAACATTCAAATGTCAGCAATATGCTCTAACCCATATCAACGACCACGGACGGCATTAGACAATATAAAAGGCTTTTCTCTGTCAATTAACTCTAAGTCAGTTATAATTATCGACGACAGATTAAGATTGACGTTAGCAGAAAATTTTAATCCTGACGGTTGCAGCCGTGCAATCACCGCGTGAATAAAAACTGAAAAAGATACTCGTCCTTCGGCGCATTAAGGACACACAGAACTTCTTATCTTCGTTAAATTATCTATTTAAACGAATCATGCACGGTAAGGGAACACCTTATAGTAATAGAAAGGCAGAGCAGGGGGGGGTTTTAAAATACAAATGTCTGTAAATTGAAATCTTTTGTACTCACATTGTCGTAGAAAATCCCCGCAGAACATCCTGGTTTCATTTTACTTTTTTTCATGTTTTTTTATCACCTCCTGGTTGGTAAGTTATTAACTTCTTTTCTTTTGACCCGAATGCATCCTGTTCACGTTCTCACACGGAAAAGTAATGAACTGCTGTTTCTGCGGCGAGGCACACTCAATGAATTAGTGCCGCTCACAAACTTAGTTGACCCTCATAATTATAAGCAATTATCCAATTGAATTGAAGATTAATTTGTTGCTTGTTAATTATTTACTAGTTGTTTTTTGTTTCTTTAGAAGAAGTTGTAAAAAATTACTGCTGGTCTTCTTTAATCTTTTGCTTTTTAATTACGGTTGTTATTGCTTTTAAGTTTAGAGATGAGGTACAATAATATGTTCTTCTTCTGTTTTTGGTGGTGGTAGCTGTGGTATAAGTATAGTTATGTGTTGTATTGGTTTCAGTTTTGGATTCAATGTTGACTTGATGAATGGTTATTGACTTGCTTGTTGATTAACTGAAAATAGAAAAAAAAAAAAACCATTAGTAGGGTAGAAGAAAAATTAAAAGGCGGAACAAAGCCAATTACTTAGACGCGCGTAAATATGATTAGGCATTGTGTGCAAGCCATGGTCAGCAGCAGACAATGCTAATTGCATTGATAGTATTAATAGCCGATTCACGAAACATGCACGAGTCTGACGATTTTGACATATTGTGTGTGAATCGATTTTAAGGGCGACTAAGGCCACATTTAAATCAAATTTTTCAATTAGTTGAGGGAAAATGCCCTCAACCAAGGAGAGACTTATTACGAACTCAGTTGGTGGTACAATCTGGAATAGAATTGTAACGCAACTCAAGCCAGGTGAAGATGAACTCCTATAATTTTACAGCGACTGTCGCTAATCCAAGCACAACTCAGTTTTCTTGTCACTGGCCATAATATAACTTTCGCAATAGTTCGACCTACAACTGTGTGTTTCCTTCACACACCCACTATACTATTCGTCGAAACATCACTCATAGACTCTTTTTTGTTTTGTAATACTGTGTCCCATTTTCGTAAAACTATCAACCACCGCATTGTTATCTATTTCACAAGCAAAAACTAAGTAAATTGACCCCCACGAGATAAGATTTCCATTCTTATCATCACAATAGGACCTAAACCGATAAGAGAGACAAGAGAGACACTGTCCAATTCAATAGAATCTTTATTGTTATGATGGGTTTTGGTTTTTTTTTTTCTATCTCCACTAACGAACTTTATGTCGTTCTTAACTACCTGTTACAATGCCGAATCCAATTCCATCACTCATAATTATTTCATCCCTCTGATTCATGGTAAGTTGAATTTCCGGTGCACAACAACAAAAAATCAATATGCCTTAAAGTTTCCTTACACACCATCAGCTACCGTTTGTCTGGCCTGCGGAGCAAAGGTGGTTTCTTCTGTACATTTCTCTTACAAAATCTCATTTGTCATATTTTTCATCCCTCCCCAGCTGTGTGGGTATGTGTGCCATATTTCATGAGGCATAATAATCGCATCCTTTTCCTCTGTATACCTTTGCTGTACACCACCCTGCTTCTTATCTCACTGCCTACCTGTCGGTTTGAAACTACCTAGTTATGGAACGGAGCGTATTTCCTGCATTATTAATCTTTAACTGATGTTACCTCGGTGCTGTATATTTCTATCCAGGATATCCACGGCAATCGCTTTTGTGTGTGCCCTAGAGGCAGCCTTTGTATGGGACTTGAATTTGTGTTGCAATGCCTGAGGCGTTATCTATTGGGCATTCGGGTTTCAACCGAATAGTTTACGATTGCATTGCTTTAGGTCATTCAAATTAGGACAACCACTTTGTGAAGGACCTAACTTGCCCACTGTTGTATGTTTGCCTTTTCTACAAAATTAATTTGCATGATGAATGCGGTGAAAAGCAGCTTTAGTTGGTTAGTCAAACCAGCATATCAAGTTATGAGGTTTTCACCCACTCAATTGTGAGTAAAAGTAGGAAGGCGGGAGTAGTAGAATACTCAAAACAGAATCAGATTAAACTTTCAGTCAATTGATAAAGTTAAAGTTATGAAACAAATGAAGGAACCAACATTATATCCTCTGTAAATTGATACTGTTTAACTGACACTCGAGAACTTATTTATTTAAACAAAAGAAGGAACCAACATGACTCTTCTATAAACTGATACTCAAGAACGCATTATTTTTTCTGCTGATGTCAGCATGCACAACGCGGCTGGTAGTCCTTTACCACTTTTTTTCCATTATTTTTTGATTACATACACAACACACACATTTTTATTTCTGCAACTGATTGATTCACAGCGAGACACAATCAAACCAGAATGACGCACGACGAGGTTTTCACCATATCTACAACAGCTCATCTAAAGGATATGGCCTATTAATTGCCAATCCAGCATCTCTGTCATCTCTCACAAGCAATATAAGTCAAACAGAATAAAATAACCTTGAGGCTCTTGTGTGGAAACTATATGATCGTTGTACCTACTTGGCATGAAAAACCCATCTCGTCCCACTAAAACACATTTGGTTCAACTGCAAAATTCACAGTAATTTCATAATTTAGAGTGACGTTTTCAGATTGATATTGATGTGGTACAAGTAAGGGTATAAAGCTAAGCACTTCACTCACATGCAAATGTCTATCTTCATTTATCTGTCCTTGTGGCGTATTAGGCCTATGGCAATCTGTATTCCTCCGAATTCCACTTATTTTTATTATCTTTGGTATTGCGAAGGTTACATAAATTGACTTAACAAGACCAGATTCAGCTTCAAAATTAAACTAGTAAACCTATTTAGTACCACAAGCACAGCCGGTCATTACCTAAGCCTTACTTAAAAAAACACGCACTCAGAATGTAGACTAATTTACAATCATCAAGCAAAAACAGACTATTTAAGTAGAAACAATCAGAAGTATGGGTATGAAACTAGGCTGTGCACTCTCCTCAAGGCACTTGATTTTACTATTAAATCGAAACCTCAAGAAGCAATTCACAGGCTAGATTTTGGCGAAACCTTAGCCGATATTTTGTGTGTACTAGACAAGACTGTATGGACGACGTTCCTTGACTCTGAAACTCATGGATGGAAACTAAACAAAACACAGACTAACATGTAAACAAGCAAATAAGCGTATTATACAGAGCGGTGTAGCGTAAAATTCTTCTTCACCGTTGGTTGCAACCGTGTAAAGCTGACGTTCAAATTTTCGAGCTCTGGTGCGTACTGATAGTGGCCTCCTCCCAAAAAAAGAGTCTATCTTTGCTTTATGTTCTTTTTTTTTAGAGGGCAATATAATACCGGATGCGTTTCTGTTTTTGTTTACGTTTTACACCCTATGGAACAAAGAGAAATGCGACACGCAACGGTAACCAACTTAAACGACTTAAACATTATATGTAAATATAAGCTTTGGTTACTGCTGCATACGACTTTAGATTTAGATGTGGTTTACCTACATGCATATAGCATACCTATGGACGGTGGATAGAGTGCCCTTGTTTGCTAGGTCATCTGTTGACGTATTCTGAGATGATTTTATGAGAGGGGAGTAAGAGAATAGTGACATCGACAAGTATCACACTAGTGCTAGATGGCATTACGGAACTGTACAGAAAGGGTTGGTTCCGTACAAGCACTAAAACCTAAACAGCAAGTAGAGCTGGTGTTTCCTAAATGGGAGCCAACTTCAATTTAATAAAATATGTAGAATGTTAACTTATCACCGGAATCTGCCTCAAAATGCGCGAAAAGAAGCATCAGTTTGGAAACCCAAAAACAACACTCGTGAGAAATCCATAAATATTAAAGAATTCTGCCTCCGCTCCTTGAAAACACGGTGTCATCACCACCACACGCAAACGAAATTTATGCAATTTTATTGCAACCAAGCTGTATCTGCATTTGAAGAGGGATTTAGAGGAGCATCTCCATTTGTAACAAAAAGGAAATAAAAAATCACATTGTTTTGATTCCAAAATGCTTAAGATTTTTTTTCTCTCCTGTTTTTTTTTTCGGGATGAGAATGCATACACATGTGGACGACCTCTTAAGTGATGGAGATGGCGCACCACGCACCCCATACATATGTATCATATGTATGTAATGTATGGCACTGATGCCGAAGCAAAAAAAATGAGACAAATTTACCAACATTTTCATAGCACATCCTCACCAAGCTAAGGAGATTCATAATTTGATTTTCAAACTGCAACTTTGTTTCTTGGAAATTCCTTAAATTCCTCGCAATCCAGACATGTACCTTGATGATATAATTTCCTTCGGGAAAAATTCCCCATGTCGGACAACAGTTCCCAATTAATTGAGCGATGGTGTTGCCAGTGCGAATGGTTGAAATCAACATTGCGATTTGTTTTCAATAGTCTTCCAAAATCAATCTATTCCCGGGGGTTATTCTCGTCACTTAGATTCAAAGTGTAGGAAGTTTCTCAATCGAAACGATTATCCGGAAAGAAAGGAAAAAGGAAACTGAATTTAGATGTTACACTCACTGATTCACAGACCGCTCGAGCATATGACACCATCAGCATCAGACTTTATGTGAAGTGGGGCTAATAAAACTCAGTGTTATGATACTGGGAGACTTACAAAAGTTCCAAATCGAAATGAGATATGATACAATCTCCTTGCATATGAATCCTTTGCAAAACCAGTGGAAAATTGTTGCCTTGTTTTTCATTTATTCAGAAATAACTGGCAACACTGAACCGAGAGACTATTGACATCTCTTCCCCTGTTAGACTCTTTACCCCGTCTTATACCATCGAGTTACGGGAATTGATGTTTTTCCACAGCTCTTGCTGTAATTTGCGTCCCACACTTTCCATTTTTATGCGCTCTGCTGACCACCGGAAAGTTTTGTTTTTCTCAAAATAAATGAAAATGAATGAAAAAAAACTTGTACATATATTTAAACAAACGCCTTACCCTTTGGATCGCTCTTGATAACGTGCTGTCACTTTTCACTCTAGTTTCTGAAGATAATTTTTTTTTTCTCTCTTTTAATTTATCTTTATTTACTTATTTTCTCCTTTTTTTCAGAAAACACAAATCACACAGTGAAGATATTGATAAAAGAAAAACTTTCTACCGTTGCGTTGGGGAAATTTTCTTTGGTTTTTTAGGATATACCAAAACAAGAAGAGTTGAACATACACAAAATACTCTAAAGGGGAAGAGAAGGGAGCGAAATGGAGGAAAGAGAACAGCGGAAAAAAACTGAGAGAAAAATAAAGACTTTTGTTGTTTATTTATTGTTGTTAAATTTTTTTCTTTTCTTTTTCTATTTCGATAAGAATTTTCCAGCCAAATGGCGAATAAATAATCGACAATGGCATGCACAAACACATATGCACAATTAATTAAAGGATTTTTTTTTATTATTTTTCTTTTCAGCAAAATAAACGCGACAACAACGGCGAACTACGCTGTCCCTCCGCGTTAACACGATGACAACCCGCTCGATGGGAAGTCTAGTTGAACACTACAGGAAAAATGGAATATTGTCAAGTTTATGCGTTGTTAAGCGATTGCAAGCGATTTGTGTTCTTTTTTGTGTGCGTATGTCGTTTTCGTGTACAGATGAAAAGTTTTATTTCACCTCTACCTGCATGAACAACTTTATAAAAGTTTTATAGCTGTGCTTTTCAGAGCTATTTCGACAACAGATGTCATCAGTGGTGTATCCGGAAAAGTCAAAGACACATTTCCGGTTGATGGAAAATTATTATTGTTTACAGTTTTATTTCAAGAAAAGAACACTTTTTTGCAGGGAGAATTGATTAGGTACATGTATCAACTAATTTTATTCTTCTATCACCACCACATCATCCTGAAGACTATTCTTAAGGCTGAGAAGCACAATACCACAGACAATACTATACAAATTGGTAGTGTAAAAACGACCCTTCACAAAGCCTTGTTGGCTACTAAACTAGGCTTTACTGACCGTGAAATATGTATGTCTTCTATCGCCTTGAACAAATTCCGAATTAAAACGAAGTGAAGAACCTTCCTTTCGATGTTTTGTTGAGCTTATATGGGTTTTTGTCCCGGATAAATCCGTTACTGAGTTCCTATAATTACTGTAGTTTTATCATATTCCAAAACCAAAAATTACTTAGTTATTCTTTGCGCTCTTTCGTCGTATATAAAGTAGGGCTCTCGATTCGATCCGTGTATTTTAATACACGTGTATACGTGAAACATGCAATCATAGACACGGGTACACGTGTCAGACACGGGTACACGTGTATTTAGATACACGTGAATTTATGACGTGAATTTGGTTCGTTTCGCGTATGATGTGCTTGTTCTCGACAAGGCTAACTAAACTAAAAACTCAAAATCACACTCGTATTTTTCACAGTTAAATGTTGGCACACTCGTTTTTGGTTTAGACTCGCGTCGTGCTTTGCCTATGTAGCGCCCGGTGCATAATGTCCCGACGAGGCGCCTGGTAATTTAAGAAAAAAATTCCGCTATTGCAAACACACCCAGCCCGACCGAAGTACACTGTTCCTACAAGTGAACACTAACCGAGCAGCTGTGTGCCAGCCGGTGCATTGGCTCTCTGGGACGACCGGAAAACCTTCCAAAGACTGCCAGGCACTACCAATCGCAAGCATGTAAATCCAATGGTGACTGCCGATAACCTAAGCAGTTCATTGTTTGAGAAAAGAAAATGCAATATAATGGGACTGGGCAGTAGAATGGACCAGTACTGGACCAGTCTAAGTGCTCCTTTCCCGACAAAACTAATGACCAAGAAGACTTGGTCAATCACATGATGAATTCTGCCGAAATATTGTTTTAATCTCCTAAGCATCGCCTTCATCTCTGTCCAAATCCAATTTGACTAAGAAAACCCAATTCGCGAATCCTGCTGCCCTTTCAAATAGGTTTATAACAAACTAGCGTGCTCCAGTATGGCATATCGTCATGGCTAGGGTTCCAATAGCCTACTAATCAATTCTGTTATGCAAATTGCAGAGTTAATCACCATTTTTTTCCATTTGATCTGTTCCCTTTTCACTCTATTAAATCCAATTGCATCTTAATTCCAAGCTCTCTGCACGTGCACTGGTCAGTGAATTCAATCCAGTCGATAAATGATTTACGACAAACCGGTGGTGAATCATAATAAAATTCCAATAAAGATATTTACATTGCTGTTACAATCAGAGATGACAATTCATTCATTTGATTTGGCTGGCAGGCCTGCTGTTCCAGGGGGAACACACCAACACACACACACACACACACACACAATTGGTCCCTCTGCGGGTTAGCAAATAAATAAAACTGACCAAAGGACACACGTATATAAATTTAAATGTTCGTCCTTGGACGATGGCTGGCCGGACGTATTTGGAACCCATAGTCTAGGGAAAGAAGACAATTATATTTTTTTGGCAAGTGCCGACAAATGGTCCAAAAAAAAAGTAGGCGGGACAGTTTTATTATTATTACAACGGTGTTACACCTATTCTTGCAATGTTACAACGATTATTATTTTTGGTTATAGTCCTTTTTTTTTTTCTCTCGTCCTCTTCCAGTTTGAATTGCCATTTTTATGCCGGTCATTCATTGATGTGTGATCGTTCAGGTTTTATGCATATTTTCAAGGAATATTTGCACTTTTTATGAGACTATTGATTTGGTCATTTGCAAGGGTGCACACAAATGAGAGTCGTTTATTTGCAAGGGAAAAAAATCTCAAATCAGACAATTTGAAAAGGTCACAAAAAGTCATTGGCAAATGACTCAAAGAAAGTTAAAAACAACCAAAATGGTCAAAGGCCCTCCCCCCCACCCAACATACCATTAATTCTATCTACACCCAAGAATACAAAGATATTTCTAAACTACCCAATGGATTGTATGTAATAACTCTATACAATTACCCACAATATCCTGTTACGTTTTCACAAAAAAAAATAAAACCCTCCCTCTCGCCGATGTTATTCTTGCCCTCATCGACGCGTAATACCTTTAATTGATTATTAAATTTTATTGATGGCGTGTGCGGCGCATTAATTTGATGTTACATCGTCCTGTCACTACTGGCAGCAGTTATTGTTGCGTTCCGCACGAGTCCTAGTTGTGAAATCTCGGAAGCAAGTCCGGACTACCTTCTTAATTCCCTTACAATTTCAGTTGTTAATGAGGGTCTCCAAGAAGAAAAGCCGGATTGAAAAATGTCGGGCTAATTGGACAAAAATGTCTGGGAAAAGTTACATACATCGTAACAGAATGAGTATGTATTTATAGAAGCTTTGAGGAACTGACTGAAACAATTAAAATGGTGTATTCATGCCGTTTCCACCACCAATTGATTACATCTCTCTGAAGCAAACAATTGACACTAACCAACATGATGGTCTTTTGGGAAAGAATCGCAGATAACCGCAACGAAGGACTCAAATATCCCCCATCATGAGAGCTAAGTAATTAAATTGTTTTGCAAAAGTACACTAGTCCCCTGTTATCCATGACAATTATATACCAACTCCATAAAACCCTTTGAGGTTATATCGTTTATTACATGATTGCAATGTACAATCGAGACATAAATCAAAAGAAAGGATAACTGACAAGCACACACACTAAATAGCCAACCAACAGAAATCAAAACAAAAACTTTGTCAAGAATTTTACAACATAGGGAGTCGTTCAACGCTGCGGGCCTTATCTGATTTCAATTCTAATCACTTAAGTACTTGTGTAGATTTTACAAAATACAACAACATACAAAGTTGCAAATAATAATCGCGATGATAGGTTATGAAAGGGTAGGGGGACCAAGACATGAATACCCTTGCCATAAGGTTGTCACGGAAATTCCAAGTAATCACGTGACATACACGCGCAAACTTAAGCTAATATAATGGTATAAAACGAGAAAGGTACAACCTAACAACCTCATCACCATCATCATCATCATCATCACGACAATCAACATTATCAACATCCCTTAATGATACATCAATAACAAATCAATTCGACGTTTCCCGAGGGTCGTGAATGGTTCACGAAAGGCACACAGCTCTGTGGGATAATGGTTCCTGTGAAAATTCAACTCAATTACCGAATTAAAAACAAAGAAGGTATTAAGTTTCATGGAGATGGAGCAACCGGCCGTGTGGTGGTGCTTCATTGAAGTGGTGTTTCGAATTAAGAGATGATATGGAAATTTCAAAGGATTAAGTTGAAAGGTATGCAAAATTATGAGTATCTGCCGTACCCTGTCTTGTCGGTTGCTGTGGATCAAAAGTTAATTGAGTAGAATTTAAGAACATAAGCTACAATGGTCTTAACGACTCGTTATCGTTGTCGTTACTTCAGCTTTAAGTGGGTTGAATACTATTAAATCGATGACGTCGAGATCCGAAGCAAACAGTGGAAAGGGTAGTATTCAATGTCTTATGGATCTTAACACAATCAATTAACTATACCACCAACTATCCTATGTCTTACACGTAATCTACGGGAATATCCCTACTAAACGTCGCATAGAAGATCCTATCCAACGAACTGTGTGAACGTCTGAAGCCCTTCTGCAGCACACCAGTGTGCCTTCCGCCTCGGCAGATTGAAGATTGACTAAATCTTCGCACTTAAGCAAATCCTGAAAAGACCAACGAATTTCAAGTCGAGACTCACTCCGTTTTCATTGACTTTAAAGCCGCATATGATACCATTCATCATCTTCAGTTCTACAGGGCGATGGCTGAATTTAGGATGCAGACAACACTGATCAAGCTGTGCCGCGTGACGCTAGAAAACATGCTGTGCAATTTGCACTTTCTTCAATCTTGTGCTGGAACACGGAAGACACTATCTTCTAACAAGCTGCTGGGATACACATATACACACATGTACAAACTTTCACGCCAATCAGAGAACAAGCGAAACGACCTGGCCTTGAAGTCAATGAGGACAAAGAGGCATCTGTCCACCGCCTAGAACAAATCGTCACTGTTAACAACAAATTTGGTTGCTGCTGCGATTTTTCAATCGCTGGCATAACATGTCGCCTACACTGACTCAGCCACATCGAGTGAATCCCCCAATCGTACTCTCTGCGTACGCCTCCGCTGCAAGACAGCTTGGAAATAGTCAAGTGGCTAAGGGTCTTACACCACCGTCTGTGACGATGAACACTTGTAATAGTCCTGCCTTTGCTCGCATGAGTTGGCAGATTTTCAGGACTGAAGTGATGAGTGCTGGTAACCTAAGCTCCTTTTCACTGAAGCGCTTGCTTGACTTTCTTAAAAAGACGATAAAAACACAGTAAAAGGGTTGTACCTGCTGGTAGTACAATGGGCCTGTCTCAGTGCTCCAGCGTGGTGTTCCCGACAGAAAAATCAAAAAAACTGTCTTACTCACACCGACACAGTAAAAATGACAATTCACTGGTAGCTTTCTCTATTCTACTGTGCTACTGCGACCAGTCCTAGTTTTTCGATTTTTTATTCGTCGCCACCCCAAAAAACTGGCTTGACGCGAAATGTACTAAGCTTCCTGATTAAGTCCAAATGGATGTCGAGTGGAAGATAATTATCCAGCAAAGAGTATCTTCGAATCACAGCTCTCTTGTTTGTGACGACAAAGTCCAAGCTATCGCAGATGCTAGAGCGTTTGGTGTGAGGAACTAGGAACAGCGGAGGTATGCAGTGTCTCAGGCAAATAACCTTTAAAAAGACGTCACCATGAATACATATACAATTACCACAGACTGTTCCTTTATTTTTTTACAATCTGTCTAATATCACCCCTGAGACATAAATGCTAAATCAAATTCAACAGTCGACATTTAACAAATTATTGAAAAAAATAACAATAACGACCCGTAGCTGGTAGAGAGAGCACTCTCATGAACTATGAATGAATGGCCATTAAAAGCCAGAAATGTGAATTTGCTACACCAACCCCCTTTTGGAGCCGATTATTTAGTTACCTCTATTAAAAGATAAGCAAACAACGAAACATGTATAAACAAACGTACCGAACACTGTCATTGCGGACACGAAAAAAGGGGTTGTTTTGTCGTTTAACTCCTTTTTGAGGGGGCAGCGGGTGAACTGAGTGTTTGAAGGGTGTGCAATCCTTACACTGAAAAGCTAAATTGATACACTAGGTTGAAAAAGAAAATATGTTTTCAAATAGGTAAACACAATTAGGAAATTGAAATAAGTCGTTTAGTTAAGTCATTGCAATCAAAAGTGGTTGTTGACGACGACGAGGACGACGTTCGATTGGGTTAGTGGGTGGTTGCTGAGTGTGTTGAGAGTTTGACACAAAAAAGGAGTGGGCACTAAAATTTAAAAGATTTTCTTTTAGCACTGTCAGCGAACGAAAACAAAAACGAAATAATTAGTACTTTACTGGATATTGTCGATTCTGGCTAAAATAAAACAGTCAAAGTGGAATTTTCTCAGGCAACTTGAGGCACATATTTCACTTTAAGTAGGTACAAGTGATCGCTGATCACGTTAATAAAAGCATACAAGGATCACCTGTGCATACCCACAAACCACAAACCCCACTCAATGACACTCTTTGTAGCTGTCCATTGATTCAAAAAATAAAAGTTAATTACTACCACCCCTTATGTTAAAAAAAATAATAAAAAATATGTAGTCACTCTCCGTCCGACATTAAGTAAATTCAATTAACTACCGACCGAATCCTGGCTTATTTAGGAAAGAAGGTGTAACAAGTGTCTACAGCACTCTGCCACATTGCACGGTCCCTTCCCCATTATGAACTCAAACATGATAAGTAATTATGCTTAGCGTTCAATTCAATTGTAAAGTGTCCCATGTCTGTGTGTGCCCGCCATACCTAAGAGTATATCAATCTAATAACTTTGTTTAGCCAAAAGAGGGGGGTGTATCGACTCTACTCGGTAATTTGTTTAATCGTTGCAGTCTCGAATTAAGTTCACGTTTAGAACCGCCTGTAAGCAACTTCGAATTCACTTGATTGCTTGAGTATCTCCACTCACCATCAGTGAGTTATATCGATTTGGAGGATGAGATGTTTCTGTTGTTTACCAGTCCGTAGTGTGTCTTTTCGATCCTATCGCCCCCCGTGTGTGTTGTTGGGCAAACGTATATGCGTATGCCCAGTGTTTGTGTATTCACGCATCAAGTGACATTTGCCCGCTTGGGAAAGTCAAATATTTGTCAAAATGCTTCAAGAAAACGATCGAAGCATAGGTGGTGTAGAGGATGGGACAATAGAGCATTGTTTTCATTTCGAAAGGACACCCAGACCGACTTTATGGATTTTCAATAAACACCAACACATACACACGAACCATACCTTGGAGTAATGTCGAAGTCGATTAATCAGTTTTTTTTTTTTTTTTACCTATCTGCACGCAAGTCTCAAAATTGATTACAGCGATTCAATTGTTTTATTGGAATTGATGGTTAATTTGAGATACCCCTACCGGGGTGATAATTAATTTTGAACTCACTTTGGATTATTAAGAACGATAGAGGGAGGAGGGTATTCATTATCATCAATCGAACTGTCTTAAGGCCAATATACGATAATCCTCAATTTATACAAACTAGGGAGATTTCGTGCAAAAGCCAGTCGAATAACCGTAGGTATTTTACTGCTTCAGTGCACCTACAAATGCTTTGGAATAATTCAATGTCTGGAGGTGGGGATTATCAAATGGGTTTTCACAAAATTAACAGACACCCTGGCATATACAATGATTCCACACACAATTCTGAGGAGGGCGAATACTAGAGAGTAGGTGACCCAAAAAGGACCACCTTATACTTGTGGCACCATATTTTATGATTGTTGCCAACTTGTAGATGTATGCAATCCCCTCGAGTAAACATTGGATGGGGACCTATCTAGGTGTGCAAACAGTCAGAAGGAGGACTTTGAAGGCATTTGTCGTATATTGTACGACGATAGGTGTCCAGGTTAAGTGAAGAATGAGCTAAGCCAGAGATTCACTAAACTAACTTCCAATAAAAGAGATACAAAAACTTACGTCGCATGCACTTTATAGAATGTTCAAAGATCTAAAATTTCGTCCTTATCGTAGGACGCACTGTTTCCGATACCAACAATCCCTTCTTCGAATTTCGTATACAGCCATGAAATAACCCAACAGTAGATGCTGACCTGTAGCGACGGTCAGTCTTACTAAATCCAACATAGTTCGAGAATTAGATTGAATTCAGTTAGAAGACTGCATTTTTTAAGTCTTCAGTTTGCTGCAGTTTGAGCCGACTTTCCAGAATGCAGGCAGATTAAACGGATATTTCTCGACGTCTGTAAGTAGTCCGCGGCATTCTTGTTCCCTCTCAAGAGAAAATACTGCAGACAACTTATTGACGGTGGAAATTATGACGATGGACACATTCACAATTTGATTGCAATTTTCAAATGTTCAACACAAGTTAAAAATTAAAATTGAATCCGCTTCCCTGTTACTCACACTTTATATGTTTCCATCGACAATTTCCTCGTCCACGTCAATCTTTTTTCCAACCACCGACGGCAACGCCTTGCTTTCATTCTTCTACGTCCTCTAGGTAGGATCCCTCCACAGCCATCTGTCTGTCTTATTAAATAAAACATTCTGTCTTCACAAAATTAAACAAACAAAAAAGAATACATAATAAAGAAACCAACCAAATCAAACTTCAAGGATGTTACTTACTAAGAAAAGCCCTCACTCACTCACCTTCGAGAGAATTAACTTACACGCTACCCATCATAGTAGGGGTTGATCAAATTTAAATAATCAATTAACGATATATCGTCTTTTGCACAACTAAAGTCACACTGTACACTACTACTGGCGACCCAGTCGTGCGCACTTGTTCAGCCAGGAATTGAACTTTTAACATCTCCTTGAGAGGGTTGGCACACCGCAGATACACAGTCCCCGTATAAATATCTACTTGTCTCGCTCACATGGTAAAACGCCAAAGGACATAGTATAGCCTAAAAAAAACCACCCTTATCCGTTGCTTGTGAAACACTCTCCGATTGGCTGGCAGCAAACCTACACATTAGTATTCGTTGACAATAATTGGCAGACACCAAAACAACGCTAGCACGTCAGGATAACAATGAACCTTCCCATATTTCGTAGAGCTCACGTTTAACAAGAGCTTACTTCTTCCAAAGATATCCAACTTTTTGTTCCCTTTTCTTTAGTGATTGTGTGTGTTGTATTGTGTTTGACTGGCGTCCTTTTATTTTATATTTTGGCATCCTGACAATTGTTTAATTCCGGCGCTCAATAGATTCACAACAGTTATACACAGTGAGTGGTGGTGGTTGGTTTGATTATAACACATCAAAGTAAAAGGATATTACGACAAGTATTATTTTCGTTTCGATTGGAGAGTGTAATTTAGCGTGTCCACGTCCTTCTAATAAATTGTACAATTATTCAAACAAACAAAAATCATTCGCGCGAAATTGTGAGAAATTTATTAAAAAATAAAATAAAAATTAAAGTACGTGCACCCGGCAATATAGTGAGAAAGTTATTTAAGAGGTTCAAGTGCAAATAAAAATAAAATTAAATAAAATAGAAAAAAACAAGTGAAATTGAGGATTACAAAGATTTGAGTAAAGAAAAGTAAAAAAAAACACACACACACGAATTTAAGGTAAGAAAACATTTTTTAACAAATTGCTCAGCAATGTCGAAATTATCAACATTATCTGGACTGACTTATTGAGCAGTAACTTGTAGCTTGTTTGCATTATTTTCGGTTCTATTTAAATGCAATTTTTAACACCAATAAAAACACTTAAAATATCCGAAACACTTAGAGAGATATGGCACCCCCAACTTGGGTGCCACACGTATTGCGATTGTTAACAAAAGATGGACTTTACATGAATCACTAGACACACAAACTTATCAATTTAGGTTTTCTCACTCTAGTCTAGACAAACTTTCAGTATCTATAAAAATCTTTTACCAAAGTCTTCACTAGCTGCCCCACTATAGGCACTCAAAAAAATATCTCAAAAGAACTTGAGAGTTAAATCTATTTAACTTTTTTGAAGCCTTTTACACGGCAAATAACACGAAAGAGAGCTATTGCAACGCGGGCTTCACATTTAAGTTCATAGAATTAGCTTTCAATACTTCACAGTCCCGGGCACACTGCTTCCAGTTTACAAGACCTAGGTAGGTAGGTAGGTAGTAGTGAGTTTACAAGACCTACTATGTGGCTGATGTGATGAGTGCTGGTAACCTAAGCTCCTCAACACAAAAGCCCTACTCGACTTTCTTAAAAAAAACGATGAAAACACAGTAAAAGGGTTGTACCAGCTGATAGCACAATGGACCTGTCTGTGTGCTCCAGCGTGGTGTTCCAACATCCCGACAGAAAAAATTAACATTAAAAACCAATTCGCCACGTAAATTCCTACTTGTCCTACAGGCCATTGGGTCCAATGCACGTGACGAAATGGTCCTTTAAGCAAGAGAATGACCACTTTAGACCACGGGATTCCATGCTTTGACCACAGCTTTGTAAATTCGAAAATTTAATTGAAATGTTCACGATTTTTCGACACGATTTTCGTTGAAGTTATGAGTATCTCTTCGCTTTCAAAGTCAGATGATGAATGCTAAAATTGCGACGGATTTCGGTTTCCAACTTTTCGAGTTCTATTCCTAAACGGATCACATTTGTTGCTGAAAAAAATTCTTTTTTGCGATGAGACAGACAAACAGAAAGACCGATCAATCAAGAGGGTTATGAAAAGTGTATACCGATCGAAAATTATTGGAAGGATACCATTTGTTTCGACTTCTGTTTATTTAGGAATGGGTTTGCTTTTTCTACCTTAACCTTGAAGCACGCATATCATCTTGAGTGTTCTTATCCATTAAGTTGTTGAACTTGAATAAAAGTCCTCTTCACTCTACACAACTTTTTGAAATCTAAATGAGTCTCTCAAGGTAAAGTTTTATTAGCTCTCCCTTTCAATGGACGTGTTGGAAATTCACCGAATCTCTCCGGCAGGCACACAAATCACCTGCACTGTTTCACCAGAAAAAAAAAGAATACTTTTTACCCGCTACTCCGGTTCTCTCGTTAGAGATTTAAATCACATTTCTGAGCAACTGTTGAGGTTAAGAGTCAGGAGTTGCACTTCTGGAGAAGTTGGTAACCTAATACTTTTTGAGGAAAGTATACGATTTATTGAAACTTATGCAGACAGAAATGAAGTAGGAGAGGAATTGAAGCAAGTTTTCTAAGTTTGAAGACATAATTTCGGGAATAGGACTAGGAGCGCACTTGCGATTTCAGCCGCAAGACTTTTTAGTCGCACAAAATGAAACACTGCTCAATTTGTTGCAATACGACACCAGAAGAGCTGCGCGTCAGTTTAATCGCAACAGAAATAGGATTTGTTCCATCTTTTTTGCGGAAAAATTGCAAGTGCGCAACTAGTAAAATAGCTGCTGGTAAAACCCGGTCTTTCTGCTGCTTTGTCATTCTATCAATATCGTCTGCTGCACTGAATCTAACCAATATTAGGCTTTCAGCTTAGTTAAGAGAGTGTAACTGGCCGTGTCATGTCTCGATTGTTGGCCTCTTGGAACTTTTCAAAATTACAAAGGTGCGCCTTGCCTCAGTCGTAACTTTTAAGCGGTGAATATGAATGAAACTCGTGTATGTCCTTGATGTGATTGATTTCTACCAAACCGCAGACATTTGAGTTTGGTGTACTTCTGTCAGTTAAGCAAGCTGACACAGAATCGAGTCCGTAAACAACCAAACGTTTTTATTTACGGAACTTTCGGAACTCTCGGCAGGCAATGGCAAACCTCCTAGAGTATTATTTGTTATGAAAACGCTTCTCAATCTATACAGGCCGAACCGGAAATCACCCGAATAATTTTCATCTCAAAACAGCCAGAGGCAACCTCATCCAGTTTTGACAAAGTCCAAGCAAGGCTGGCATTGTTAAGACCCTCACTTCAACGGTAGGTCCCTTCCATTCGTGCGAAAAATATGACTCGAGAAGCTAGGCTGGGCCAGAACTGAAAACTAATACACAGAGGACTTGAAACATGAAGAGTTTGACTTTTCCTTATCGAGGCACGCTTTCAAGGTGTGATAAATCCCTCACTGAAAATGGAAATTCCACGCTCTTTGATTGTGCCACCTTTGATCAGCATAACATTCAGTGTGCCCACAAAAGGACACCCATTCCAAATTTCTGCAGGACATTTTCATTACCAACTTTTTTTAATTCACTTTTAATTAATTTATTTTTTTGTGAGTGTAACTTCCATGTCATGGAAAACAAGCACATTCCTCCCGTACACTTGCGTCACTTGAAACAATTTTAATCTGACATTTCAATTAAGCTTTGCAGATAAATAATTAAACCAATTCGACTGCACAATGGCTTTTGTTGCGTTTTTATTTTCTCTTTTCTTTTTTCTATCCCCACGATGGAAAGGATTACCTAAAAGTTGAATACTACGCTCAGATTTTTTTTTTCTTTTTACCCAAGGATGAACGAACCAGCCGATCTGACCAAAAGCCATAACACTCACTCGACCCGGCTTAGGCGGAGCCCCCTCCGTCCAAAGGGGACACACAACAAAACGAAACATTGTACCTAAATTGAACGGATTTGTGTTCAACAATAGAATGAAAAAGAAAAAAATAAATATATTGAGAGGGTAGTGGTTGCTGGATATGTGTATCCTTCCTACCCACCCGGCACACACAGGGGCACTGAGTAAATCTTTAAGAGCACAACTGGTGGAATTCTCCGTTTTTTTTTTTTGTTTGTTGCGGATGGAGGTATGCATTGATACGGTTTGCTAGAGAGCTTGTTTCTATAATCATTTCGCCATATGTGGTTTGTTTAGGAATGTCCTGGAACACATGTTATAAATTGATTACGACAAAAGAAAGTATCTGTGACGAAGTACAGACATAAGAAATCCAATTCAGTTTGGGGAATACACTTGAGGGTGTATGAGTGCAACTGGTGAAAGACATTTGGTAGACGTCCACATAATTATCAGTGACGAAGAGGAATACACAAGGGTTGGCGGATAAATTAAAACACAAAAGAGTTGCAACTTGAACACTTTTTTGTTTAGACAACCGACAATTAGAGATTCCAAGACATAGGTATAGGTTTTTACTACACTTAGCTTGCAGTCTGAACCCCGGATATTTTCAGGCGGACATCTTGCAGAAAAGACTGCAGACAGGTTACTACCCTTTTGAAAAATAACACTGTCTGTGACGCTTGTGAAGTGGGTGACGACGCTACGAAACACCTCCTATGTGAATGTCCTACATTTGCTCGTATGAAGTGACAAATTTTTCGGGCTGATGTGGTGGGTGCTGGTAACCTAAGCTCCTTATCACAGAAGCTCTTACTCGTCTTTTGACGAAGGAAAACCAGTAAAAGGGTTGAACCTGCTGGTAGTACAATGGACCTATTTTCATGCCTAAGTACTCCAGCGTGGTGATCCATCATCCCGACAGAAAAAAGTTGAAACTTTCATGGACTTAAAAAGAATACCAACATCCATTCCATCTGCTTGGCAGATGGCTCATTCGATTTCAAGTGGATTCCAAACAAACACTTCATCAAAACAGATTCACTGAACCCAACTGGGGTTAGGACTAGAGCCCATAAAACACAAATCAATGATCGTGTGCCTATTTTCCGGGATCAAAACAAATTTGCCAGATCATTTATAATAGTGTCTTCTCTCGAAGGATGTTTCCATTTACACGTTTCGAACGAATTCATTGAAATTCCCCGGGGATGGCGAAAAGACTTGTCAAAATAAAAACGTAAACAGTGCAGTAAATCCTGTTCCGTTGAAAATCAGATTTTTTTTTCCTAAGCTGCTATTCCCCAATGGGGACCATGTGCATGTTAAGTTGTTCTTTCGTTTCCATGTCATCCCAGGATTGAGAAATCTTCTTTTAAAGTTTAAAAGTTACCCACCCGTGAAATCGAAATGGAATTTTCTTTCCCTAGGCTGTGTTCTTCCTTTTTTTCACCGTGCTAGCGAATTAAAATAATGAGTTACAAAGGCTACGTGTTGGTGGACAACCATTTCTCATTCAAAAAAAAAAAAAAAAACAGGGAGTGTGCAAATAAAAATTAAGAAACAAAAAAATATCAAGGGTTGCACCTCATATAATTAAAATGCCCACTTAACCAAAATTAAGCCGGAAGTATTCATTGGCAATAATCCGGATTACACCAGTAGTCAGTTGCACAATTAATTTACTTGTACCTATGGCTGGGGTTGGATTCTGCTTCAAGCGGTGGTGGATGCATGAGTTTGAACCTTGTTAAAAACAAATGGATGGATGGAAACAAAATCCCTGCAAAAGTTACTTCTGTCACATTAAATTCCATTGTCCTTTAACTAAGGAATGGGGATGTACCATTCCTTCGAAAAAATTTCATAAGTTATCCAATAAAACTTTAACTACGAAGGAGGAATAGAACAAGAAAAAAATGAAAACGAAAACGTTTTTCCATTTCACTGTTAAGTATGTCGTTTCTCTGTTACAAGGATTTCTCCTTGGGGACGCATACATATACACTAATCCGAATTAATTCAGAGTTTCATTGCTTGTGCTCAAGTGGAATTTCAATTGAACCTATTTTTTCCGTTTAGATTCAGACTCTTCCTTTTGGGAGATAACGAGCCATAGAGTTGGGAGTTGATTCGCGAGAATTTCGTCAACGAACGAATTTACTTTTAAAAATAAATATGTATATGAATGAGGAGGGATGGGAGGGTGGTGGAACACTTACTTTTCTTACTCTGTTCTTGCATGTTGTTTGGATTGTTGAACAGGTAGTGTTAGGGCATCATCTTGACCTTGATTTGGGCATTTTGTGTGCAGCTTCCATGTAAGACAAGTGCTTGCTTTGAGAAGAAATTCTTGCAATTGTTTATAGCTATTTGCTTCCTAGAAGAGACGATACTCCAACTTCTCTGTACCTGTCCAGCCCTCTCAGCTCGTAGAAGAACCTTCGAAAGAGTCAGCTTCTTCCATAATCTAAACGAACTAGCTGATACCAGTATAAGTTCTACGGGTTGTTCTTCTGGAGAAATCACAGGTCCATGTGGTATCACAAAGGATCATCTCCGGTCTTAGTGTGCAAGCTCCATGGACAACTTGTGATGATGGATAAATGGATCATGATGTTGTATGTACATATGTACATATATAAGTATGGATAATGATGGATGCAATGATTGTGTACATATCTACGTTATGTCCATTGATGTTCCCCATGATGTTGTGTGGGTTGGTCTATGCAAGCTGCTTTACACAGAGTCTACCAAAGCAGTGGCCAGTTGAAACACATAGGCCCATTCAATGTCCAAAACTTGAAGCATTGTGCACACGATTGAGGATTGTATTACGTTAAATACGATTTTCAAATGCGAAAGCGTATGTGAGTGAACAACAGCGTGCGTCAGGGAAGAAAGTGCATATGTGCACTCCACTCAAGGCCAAAACAAAAAATACTTGTATGTGTATATGGGAGTATATTCCTCTTTTTCTCACTCCTATTGCTCTCTCTCATTCACTCTCTCTCTTCGAGACCCCCGGTCACACTACAAACATATCCATACATAGTCCCAGGTACTCACATACTGACTTAAAAGTTCACCCAAACTCACCGCTCCACGATGTTAACACCCCGACGGCCGGCTGAAGACTAAATACGTTCACAATAATAGGGCATCACCGAGGACTCTAGAACCGAACAAAACCCAATCCACACACAACTGGTGTATGGTGCTGGCGTGGTCTGAACATGTTCAACCTTTTGAAGTAGATGACGTAACGCGGGCATGGAATGGGTAAAGGGCCCGATTCATAGAATCCGTTCTCTCCGTTGCGTCGACGTATAGAATTGACAGCTCGCACGCTTTTGTGACAACGCAAAACTCTTAACTTTTCTCTCCGTCGGATCCGTTGAAAGCACTCTCAACAAAGAAATTTGAAGTGTCAATTCATTTCTTGAGCGAATTCTTCAATTATCTGTGCGGCATCGACGCCTCTCTCCGTCTAGTACCTCGTCGTCAACGCATACTTCAACGTGACGAAGAGAACGGATTCTATGGTTCCGGGCCCTTAACACCAGTGGCGCGCACAATATGAAGTTTTTGTTTCCCTCATCTAGGTGCAAAATGCGTGACGAACTGACAAATGTCTCTTCACCGTCCCCGACTGTGTGAATTGAGTGTGGCAAGTCCGCTACAATGGGCCCAAGGGAAAAACTGTACGTCAACGATTCAAATTCAAAGGCTCAGAGGCAGTGATGCAGAACTTTCTCAAAAGGATGACCACTTGTAAGAAATGACACGTTGGTCTTGAGTCGAAAACACGATTTTGGATCTGGAACGGCATCCGAAAATCTACTTTTCGATAGAACCCCACGTCCTCCACACTGATCAGCGTCTTTTCCATACAACAACGACGGTAGATAACGACCACGCTGAGGGATAGCCCAAGGGATCGCTCAACAGCCAACAACTAAAGGAAAGGGAGTAGACAGAGACTGTTTCATGTAAACAGAATTATCCCCTCTAAAGCCAACAAAAAAAAGCATTCATCTGCTGGACTCATCTCAACTTACGACACATTAAAAATTCTATTAAAAACATCGCACATAAAAAAAAAGCGCGCGCTGTGTAAACATAATTAACACTATTGCGTCAGTCAGTCCTTGGGAGCTACCACCCACCCACTCGTGTTGACAGTAATGAAACATTGAACGTATGTATCCTGTCGTACACACACACACACACATTGTTTAACATGAACTGACTCTGGAGTAGTCGTGTTTACACAAATTAAATGAAGCATGCATTTTTAATTAGGCTAAACTGGTGATTACACGATTTTAATTGAATTTAAATTACATTATCCTTGTAGATGTTTTAATGAATAGCTACACACACACACACAGACAGTTCTAATTGTAGATGCTCTTTAATCCAAATGCTCTTTTTAAGGACCAATTACGATGTGCAAACATTTTAAACGTCGTTTACTTTGCTTACAGGCCACCACCAACATTTCATGGGTGACAACACCTCTTCCCTCTCAATGATTGAGCTCAGCCTCGGAACATCTTAAACAAGACAAACAAGAGACCTTTGCAAATAAAATAATGGAACTGTCATCGGCAACAGCAACGATAGGTGCTTCATCTGTCAATAACAATAAAACAAACAACACATGCTCAGCCTCAGATGTAACTGTCGCTTCTCCGAATCATCATTTTTTAAAGAGGATCAATGAACCATCAAAAGGGCAACAACCACAGCAAACACAAAACATCCTTCAAGCCCATATAGAACATCACCAGCAGGAGCAAAGACATCAGGATATTGATGACTTGCCGTCGGTAGCTTCTTCACCGAAGCCTAATCAGGTGAGTGATTGATATCGATATATTGTACATACAAGTACCGCGTGGGGATATCGGATTAGATTAGTGTATTTGAAGAGGTCTCGTACATTTTTGGTGGCAGCAGAGTGTCTCAGGTATTTTGAGAAGCGAGGGTATCAACCTCAAAGCTAATTCTACGAAGTGATTCAGTAGTGATAAAGAAAGGGTTTTTTTTTTTTTTGCTTCATGCTCCGTCAGAGGTGACCAAGTTCCCCCCAGAGTGTCAGGCGAACCAGCTCCGATACTGCTTCTTGCATTACTTCAGGATGGTGCTACTTTTACTAGCGGATTTGTCTTCCTCCCTTGATCTTCAGCACCTTTTTCAATGTAGGAGCACACTCGGTTTCAATACACCTATACGCGAGGATGAATCCATTTTTTGCAGGTCCAGTGGCACCTGGCAACGACAAACGATTCCAATACATACACATTTTTCTACACACAGAAGAGAATAATCTTTCTTGCTAAGACGCTTTGAGTTTGTCCTCCGCCCTCACGAAGTTGAGATCCTTTCATTTGCTTAATTACCTTGGCCACTTCAACGACCACACAATGTTTGTGTATCCCCATGGATTTGGAATCGAATATTATGACCACCACCTGAGTTCGTTTTTTATTACAACCAATGACCTTAACAAGACCATTCTAAAGGACATATAAAAGGCGTTGATAATGTCCTTAAAAAATATACACAAACACACACACACACACGCCATACACTCGTCGAACAAATATTATCTCTTATTGAATGAATCGTCCCCCAGGGACAAGGGATTCGCAACTTAAACTCAATCGCAAAGGGGTTGCTACGGTTATCGTAGCCAAAAAAAACTTTTCCTTACAAGGGTTCGCTCAGATGGTAAGACGGGAGTAAGTTGGGAGTTTACGTCGTTTTGATTATACAATTTGTCGAAAATAATTGAGAACGTGAGCAGATTAGCAAGGGAGCAGGATTTATTTGCCCGCTTTATTGATTCTCCAGATTCTCGGTGATTTTATTGCTTTTGTTTTTCTTCATTTTATTTGTAGGTAAGCACCGTTCTTTTGTATGGAATTCCCATCGTTTCACTGTATATCGAGTCACAGGAACGCCTGTGTTTGGCCCAAATCTCAAATACCCTACTCAAGCAGTTTAGCTACAATGAGATTCACAATCGACGAGTTGCTCTGGGAATCACATGTGTCCAGTGCACTCCGGTGCAATTGGAAATCCTGCGAAGAGCCGGAGCGATGCCGGTGAGTTCAAGGCGCTGTGGGATGATAACGAGACGTGAAGCGGAACGGTTGTGTAAGTCATTTCTGGGGGATAATGCACCGCCACGTCTGCCAGATGACTTTGCGTTTAGTGTCCATCACAAGTGTGCGTGGGGATGCCGTGGTTCGTTCCTTCCCTCGCGGTATAACTCATCACGGGCAAAGTGCATAAAGTGCTCCTATTGTGGATTGTTCTTCTCGCCGAACAAGTTCATCTTTCACTCGCATCGAATTGGCCCGGGCGATAAGTATGTGCAGCCGGACGCAGCGAATTTCAACTCCTGGCGGAGACATATGAAGCTGAGTGGTAACCCTCCTGAAGAGATCACTCACGCCTGGGAAGATGTGAAGGCCATGTTCAACGGGGGGACAAGGAAACGTTTGATGACATCGTCAAGTTCTTCAAGCTCGTTAGCAGTGGCAGCAGCTGCTGCTGCAGCAACCTCTATACCGACAGGGTCTACCTCGTCGTCATCGTCATCATCATCATCGTCAATAGCTGCGCAATCACCGAAACGTTTAAAAGAAAGCTCACCGGGGAGAACTGGTCCCGTCAGCAACGCAGTTGGACAATTTCCCTTGAGGCCTCTAAACATTCACCACCATCATACAAATGGTGGCAATGCATCAGGGACGAACTCAATCGCAACTTTGCCTGCTGCGGCATCGTCGTCCGAGATAACTTTACCATTCGCGAGAAATTTCATGATGGACTACATGTGGCATGCGCACGCCCAAAACAAGGCCTCCAACAGTCATTTTCACTTTCCCAATTGTACACTGCCTTGGATTAAAGGCAACGCTGGATCGTTCATTTTTGGAAGCAGCAATTCGAACCCAACGGTGACCACAAGTCCTACTCAAGATCAAACGCTGACAAGTTCGACCAACCCAGAGGCCACTCGAAGCAACACATCCCCGAATGGATCTCTCGAAAGATTCGGTTCACCGGCACATTCCTATTCGACGGCAGTTCCGGAAGTCAAAGCCCTTTCAGGATTCTACAACAATTCAGCTTTTAAGCCCGTCATACAGGTGAATCGATCGGCATCTTCATACACAGCAGCCACAACGACCTTAGCCTTAGAGACGGTGGCAGCAGTGGCAGCGGCCGCTGCTGCCGCAGCAAACTCCTATGACAACGAACAGAAAACATTGAATCGTGCTCCCACAGCTGGTTCGATATCACCCCCGCCGCCGGCAACACCAAAAATAAAAGAATCCTTCTCATCCGACGACGATGAGATGGTAGACATCGAGACGACAGAGGAGGAAGAGAAACCCTTCCAGTTAGACCAACAACGAATGAAACTTATGAAAAGGGACGAACACAGCGAAATCCGACATTCTATAACTGACAACCTAGACGCACCTATAGAGGTGGACAACTCCAGCGATGACCTATCCTGGAAGGGGCTTATGAAAAAAGAGGTAAGCACACAAGTATTTATCTTTAGAATTGAACTGCTCGCCAGTAAATTCCCCCCAAATGTAGGTGTGCATCCATTTGAATGCCAACTACAACTTGCACTTGTGGTCTTGTACGCCTTCTGCCAAACAGATACCCTCTAAACTTTGATTTTGTAGTTAAATTTTGTAGAAACTTTTGGAAACAAGCACGGATCCCATCTCAGGCCTTTTTAAAGAACAAAACTTAATGTTTTTAGAAGGATTCGACAAGGATTTACCGACGATCTTGGCAACAACTCTGCAATCCTGACCTAGCGCTAGAATCCATTCACTTCAGTTTCTTTGCACAGAGAGAGCGATTTAAGCTTATATTACCTAAAAGACACGAGAGAAAGTAAAAATTCTAAAAAAACTTAGTAACACAACAACAGATTGTGACCGTGTTCCTTTAAGAAATACCCGCACATCTTCTGAGACAAGCTCAAAAGTTGCAATTCAATTGAAAAAGTTAAATGTTTAAGTATCCACTCACCGCCCAACACCCACCACCAGCCATATTCCCTTAGCCTAGCTAAAATTAATTTACGTTATTTACGCTTCAGAAGGTTTTCGCCTTACATTCAATTTAATTTTCAATTGTAATCCAATTTTTGCCTGCAATCAAAACACACACACCAGTTAATTAATTTAACCGGATAGCGGAAAACCACAAAATCCATTCGTCCTTGGCAAGCGCCCTTTCATGCGCAGCATATCCTTCCTCTGGAGTGCAAAGAAGAAAACGTGCCAACTTCTCATTCTACAACAATTTAAAACCCGAATCGTTCTATTGTGTTACCCCACACAGTGAAGAGTACTCGATTGGTGCCAGGACTTTCGTTTTTTTCTTCTTTTTGGGGATGAAACGAGACAACAGTATCCTTTGGATAGGAAAAATAAATAATATAATCAAAGTCCCTGTGCTTTTCACTCGTTGAGAGGGTGTGTACTTTCATCGAATCGCCACATCCTCTTTTCCTTCCTCTCTTTGTTTGTATAGGTGGGAACTCGCTATAAAGAATGACAATATGAGCGAACAGAGAGCTACAACCCGAAGAGGGAGGAGACACTGGACTCGCCTCCTTTGCCAAACGATGGTTATCTGGCACAGGACACGGGGGCGGAAAGACTTTTCGTTCGCACCCCAAAGAATTTTTGTGGGAGCTTATATAAAGCGGTAAATGAGAAAATTGGGATTCCTTTTTTGCCAATGTCCCCTGGCCCTGGTACTGCTACTGGTACTGGTGGTGGTGAGTTGAATAATGGTGATGGTGAATTTAAATTGAATGCGGGTGTCAATGCGAATGATTTTAAATGACTATAATTATGATGTTTCGCTTGTTGGTTCTCTCCTGTCTGTCGGTACGGTACGAACTGTATTCTTTTTAATTAAATTTTTTATTTTTTTTTTCATCCGCCTCTCTCCTCTCCTATGGCATTCCATCTGTGCTAATACAGAGCGGCAGGAGGAGGAAAAGGTCTAGCTTTGACTAAAAGAGGATTTGCTGTATCGCTCAATATGCTGCTCACTGAAAGAGTAAACCAAAAATTGAATTACCTTAATCTCAATTTACATAGTAAATTGAATTGCTGTGCTCTGTGCGTTGGTTATTGTTGGCTTTTTTGCGCGGGGGTGTCGGTTGAGAGACTGATGTATACCTATACCCATACACACTGTATAATTTAGCAATCATGCTGTTTGTGATTTCAATTATTTTACAGTCGGATGGACGATTTTTCTCAGCATATTACACACGGAGGTAATCACGTGCATAAGCATGTGTTATTTAATCGAAAAATGTGATGTTCTCCGGGGGAGAAGAGGGTTTTTCTGGGGAAATTTAGAGGATATTTGTGGGGTTTATGAAAAGTACAAATTGGATGTAGATAAGTGATCGTTTATTTTAAAATGTGGTAGTCGGTCCTTCGAGCAGACTTCTCTGGATAGAGATGACCTTTTAGAAAATGACTTGTTTGCATTCTCCTTGTGGTTTGAGGTCAGGCCTTTTCTGCTTAGATTTCACTTTACACCTACCTACACATGTAAATAAGAATTCTAAATTCTCATGCACAGCAGCAGTCAACGCAGCATCTAGAAAACTGTCGAATTCAAACGCCAACTTCATCGTTACTCTCTCATTCGCCGGCATCGTCGGTCAACAGTGAACATCATGTTGCCTACCAATTGGCCAACAAATCAACATCCAGTACACCTGAGGTGATTCTTTCCGGATCACCCGGGCCAGGAGCGACGCATCTGGATCAACGGCAAAACTGCAGCCCGGAGCAGCAAAGGAATGTGGCGGCAGTAATTGCATCGGCATTTGGTCATCATCGTCATCATCATCTGCAACTGCAACACCAACAACATCCACCGCCGCATCAAACAACACATTCACCACAACTCCCGCCACCGCTGCCCACAGCCACTGCGTCTGTTGTCAATGAATCACCATCCCTGTCACCAGTGTCTTTGGTAAGTGGACGTTTGACAGCCGATATCAACAGCAACAGCAATATGCTGTTTGGTGCCATATCCGGTAATTGCAATAATTCCAAAAACAATCCTGCATTTCTTATAAACACCAACAACAACAACAACAGCAATCTGACCACCAATGGCAACAGTCAGAATGGTCTAGTTATAGGTGGTGCTCCAACAATTCCTCCATGTGTCAGCAATGAATTCTGGAGCGTTGCGCGATTATCATTCAATCGGCCACCAAACGAATACAACGGCCATCATCGTTTGCCAATAACAGCAGCATTTCATAGGCACCATCACGACATCACAAAACATTTTCAAGCGTTCCGACATCATGGACACGAGACACCAACACAAACGAATGGGGTAGGTTAAGGACTTACATATTTTTTTTCCAAAGGAAAAATTCATTAATGTATTTAAAAAAAAATTCTTGCAATATTGTTATATACTATATATATATGAGTAGGAAATGAATAGTTTATTAGTTTCGACATAAGAGCAGTTTAAGGCACAAACGATGAGTTTGATATTAATTGCAGGCATGACAGAATGTACAAGGTCTAACCAACAAATTCGAACAAATTTTGATTTGACAATGAAGATACACGCATAATGCCTTCGTTTAGAACTTTTGTGCCCCACAATTGATAGCAAGCTCTGCAAAATGCTTTGTTAATGGAAACTTTTTTTTGTTTTTTCAAATAAAATTCCTTTAAGAATTCATCGAGAATTAAAGTAAACTACTGTTTAAGATCGACTCACGATATATAACCAAAATATACTCACAAAAATAAATTATGAAATAACACGTATTTAGCGCAAAATAAATAACAGACTGCATGACGTTTCTTATGTCAAAACCGAGCAAAAATGTCAATTCAAATGTCAGATAGATGAAAAAATAAATATTCACTAATCAAATACCCTTTATTGTGATTTTGACTAAAATCGAAGTTATTTTTTAAATAAAATAATACACACACACACACACTTCTTACAAATCATTTATTTTTTTCTCATCACCCAAAAGAAAATGTTTAACACTATGTAATGCTACATGACATTCTAGTCACATAACCGATTAACATACGCTTAAAGCTACTTAATATATTTAGGAGTTAACTAATTTAATAGAAATCCTATTGTACAGTCTTAAGTTTATTATTTTTTGTCAACCGTATTATAATAAATAACAAGTTAAGTAGATCCCGTTCATTGAAATTGTAAATAGTCGAATTATTTATTTATTGAATTAAATAAACTCTTTAAAGTAAAAAAAAACTAAACGTGTTTCTAAAGTTATTTGGATAAAGGATGAACAATCTTATCAACAGAACTAGCATCGTGACAGCAAGAATTGTAACCAATTGGCTCACAGACTGCCAAGTTAGACATTCCCCTTAACACTCATTGCCGTATTCGACTTCCTTTGCGACTGTCCTGCACTAGCCACTACTAGCCCTCTTAGTTATACCCATCAACACCCAGATCACATGAAATGACGCATCAGCGCTACTTGCGTCACTTCAACTTACCAACCATGGGTTGAAGGAATCTCTGATTTTCCTTTCGATAAAAACTAACCATCTGAGCAGGTAAGTGAACTAAGAATACACTGCTTACAACCACCAATCGAAGTTGTCATACATTTCGAACCTAATATCCCAGTCTTTCAAGCAGAAGTCTTCGTGATCCAGAGGGGGGTAGAGACCCCAAATCGAACTCGCACTACATCTCAAATCTCATATCACAGTCTTTCAGGCAGAAGTCTTCGCGATCCTTAGGGGGCTGGAGGCCATTAATCGAACTCGCCATACATCTCGATTCACTCACACGCACACAAAATTAGACAAGTTTACTAGGAGGACCTGAAACACTTCTTTTGCCAGTCCAGCCACTGCAAGACTCCGTCAAAGAATGCGAGTGTTTATGTGGATACTAGACTTAACGCACCTAGACAGCAAATTGGTTGGTAATATCCTAGAGTTTACTGAAAACACAGAAAGATTTTCCCGATCCCACATAGAAGCAATAGACACTCCATTGTTTCTCCCCGTAATCACCAAACCTATCCCCGCAGTCCTTTGAGGGGAATTAAAACCGACCAAACCAAGGACTAAATAAAGATTAACCAGATGAAGAATAGACTGTAAAGCAGATCCTGAACGTGGCTCTGGATTGCATAAGCTCGAACACTTAGCCTCACACTTAAAGACCAAACAATCGTGGATGCCAGGATGAAAGAAGGTTGTCAGGCAAATACTTTCCGAGGACCACTAGCACGTTAAAGTAAGTAATGAGTAATGAAGGGTAGAACAAATCATGCTTAGAAGATGATTTAGTGATGATATGGCCTCAAACGTTGCCCCGGCTTACCATGAAATAAAACAATTTCATACAGTCCCAGCAGACACCTGCTCTATTCAACACATTCTCGACCCTATAACTCTTCGAACTGTTTCACCATTTCGTGTTTACATTTATAACTCGCAAACAAACAATTATTTACGCATATGTTTCGTATCAAAACAATTGCTTAACCCTTAAACATTTTGAATCGTAAACAATGCTTGAGTCTTGAGTGTGTGCACTTCATTTTTTGTCCGCGGAACCAATTTGGGATTCAGCATGAGCTGATGTATCCTTTTTTTTACCTCACCCGTGACGCCCACTTTTTTTTCCAGTTAAATTGGTGTAACAGATATGAGTTGTTTCAAAAATCCACATTTTCCATTGCCTCTGCGGCAATAAACATTATTACCCGTCATTATAGTGAGGAAGTAAATCAAATCAACCCCTCATCGAAGAAAATATTAAATCTCAACATCTGTGAATTCTACTAGCACAGGGTCACCCCTCCACCAACGACAACAACAACGATAATGATGATGATGATTTCTTTATGATAATCGTACACAAAAAGTTAAAACACACTCGTAATTTTCATTTCACGTTATTTGCACATTGAATTATCCTTGTTGGCTTGCTGCCTGCCTGTCTGCCTTTATGCGAATCACCATGCAATCAAATTTCCTGTAATTTGTGGTGGGCTCTTGTTGTTGCCTTTGCTTGTGGAATTCCTGTAGGCGATAAAAAAGAACTTAAGGCAAACACCCCGCCTTGCATTGGGGGGTTGGAAACAAATACAACACCTTAAGGACTCTGGTACTTTGTGCAAGGGATTAATCCTGGTGCCCAAATGAAGCTACAGTCAATGGACACAAGTAATGATGAAGTCCTCGATTAAGAGGAAGATGATCACCGTTGACGACGTCTAATCAAAGTGGCACTGGCACACTCCAGTTTGCTTGGAAATTAAAGATAAAAAACCGATGCTCCTAAAGCCTTTAACCTCCAGAGGCAAACACACACGACCGTTCTTCGGAACAATTCACACAACTTTGCTGGTGACTAAGTTCCCAAATAGGACTTTGAATATGCACTCATTTCGTGGCCTTAAACAAAAGAGAAGTCACGAGGACGGACATGCCGAAAATCTCCGTCTCCCAAAATTCACTGATCTTTTGTCCACCTAAATAGGTATATGAAATGGCAGTGATGTCCTCTACAACAAGTTTGTCCCTTATCTTCGCGAGTGTTTCGCACAGAAGTCGGTGCCGATGTTTTCTAAAGCACTTTCCTAAGTCAGGTCTTAAGCATTGAAGCACTGCCGCTTGTCGCTTAACGTGATAACGAAACACTGTGTGTGCGTGTACAGCTAACGAATTAATTCACTAAGCACAGATAGCAAGAATGTATGCAACATCAAGGGTGATGTGAAGGAAACCCATAGGTGTACACTTTCATAAACAGTCCTGGACTTAAACTGTTCAAAGGACCAACACACACAGAAACAAAACAAATGTAATCTCGGTGCACTTGTCTAACTTTCCTGTAACTGACTAGACCACCAATTAACCAACTTTCGAATAAACGTCAAAACCACACGATCTCAGTCAACAACAACAAAGATCGGTCTTGTTGTTCCACGGATTCACAAAACTGTACACACACAACTACGTAACCAACAAAACAATAACAAATGCTCGGTACAATAATCTGTCAAAGCAACAACAAGTCAACAGATTCCTTACTGTTTCCGTATTCGGTTTTTTCACGAGATAAACGGAAAAGCGCACGAAAGAAAACAACAGAGGCGCTTCGCTTGCAGATTTAAAAATGCAAAATAAAATTGATGTAAACAAAAACAAAGACTCACCAAATAAATACCATGTTGACCATTCAGCATAATCCAGCAACAAGTGGCTCTTGAGTTGAGAGGCTATGGCACTGAATAAACAAACCACGGAGACGAGACGAGCCAAGTTGGGAAATGACTTATTTGATCGAGAAATCACTGATAAGCACAATTGTACTTTATGATACATACAATAAAATTAATTGTTACCACTTATTCCCAATCGATTTGCATTTTTAATTTTTTTTTTTCCACGAAAAGCCGCGCACAACCGAACCAAAACAAATTCCACGCGCACCACACTGAGCAATGAATATGACATTTCGTGTGGGGAACTTTTTTTTGTGTGTGCGTGCGCACAAGGTCGCTGTGGTGCAATTTGGATGTCATGGGATGGTACTGTGTGTACTTGTGGATGATGGATCTTGTGGAGTTTGGAATTTATATTTTTTTCTTGATGATTGAACGTCTTCGGCAAGGTTGTTTGAAGGCTGAAAGGGGGTGGGGAAGTCGGGTGTGGTGTGGGTGAGTGGACGGGTGGGGGGGATGCTCCCAATCCACATTACAGAAAATAATTCGTCTTTATCCTTAGGAAATTGAGTTTCTACTTCTATGTCGCATTCTTCCACCGCGTTATGAACTTATTTTTCAATCTCGTTACCAAATTGTTGGACCATCCACTTGACTCAATTCCCTCCATATCACAACCTCGGTGATCCTCAACAAATATCACAATAGATTTGCCAATTATTATTGCTTATTTTTCACAAATCAATTGTGAATCCCACAGAACCCTAACTTACGTAAAAAGAATAAAATCGCACAATGTCTGGACTCTGGAGTACCAGTGGACAAATCATGAAATCTTGAAACTCACTCTGCAATTCGATCAAATGTAAATCGTCCAAGGACTTCCTCATTTTGGAACAGATTATTCGCTTAGTTAAAGTCAATTCTCACCCACACAGTTCGGCATCTGCAAGGCAATTTCAAACAAATTTCTGAATCAGCTTGAAATTCACAAAAAAAAAAACCAAAAACTATTCCAAGACCTTTAAGTTGTTCAGAAGTCTCTTTGAGGTTCAAGTACAAAGCCAAGACTACAAGACCAGATTAGCTTTGTTGAAATTAAGTGCAATGTACGAAATGTAGACGAAGTATTCTTGGAACTGAAAATGAAAACATAAACTCATAGTAAACCCGGAAAAAATATAAAAAAAAATGCTGCTCCACCACCTGGCATCGTAGTGCTGATTTTTCAAAAGCCCTACTGCCGTGTGATGACCTAGGTTCACACAAAACGAGCGCCACCACATTTAGTTTCGCAACTATTTTTCACGAGCCAACACACTAAAGCAGTCTCTTTAAGAATGCATTGTGACTTATTAGTCGGGATACTCGTCTCAGGAATATTAGTGCACCTAGCAATGGGCTTCCTCGAAGAAGACGGTCGAGTGATAGAATACGATAACTTTGATGAATTCAAAGTGAGTAGAAGCTTGTCGTTTTCTTTTGTAAATATGTCACAGCCTCTCTTAACGTGTGCAGAGCTCGGTAAATAGAAGTTATGCACACTATTTTGAAGAATTTCGCAGCCGTATTGCTTACCAGGAAAATGTAAAAACAGTTCGGGAGCACAATCTTTTGTATAAACGAGGGAAACGTTCATATCGTTTACGCACAAATAATCTATCAGATTTGGTAAGTAAGAAATTCTACAACTCTTTACGGATCAGCACAGCATGAACATATGACTATATCCCTTGTGTTAGAACAACAATTCGTATTTGAAAAAATTCCTTCGACTCGTTCGGAGTAAGCGATTTGAGGCCCTCGACTTGATATCAGACATAGTTGGCTCACCTCTAATGCAAAAAATTCCACAAAGCTTGGACTGGAGAGAAAAGGGTTTTGTCACGAAACCGAATAATCAAGGCACCTGTGGTTCTTGTTACGCATACAGTATAGCACAGAGTATTGAGGGACAGGTATTCAAAAGGACTGGAAAGATTCTAAGTTTGAGGTTAGTAATTAAGAATGTCTTGAGAAATTCTTACGATTTTCCAAATAGTCCACAGCAAATTGTCGACTGTAGTGTATCGTTTGGTAACCAAGGATGCACTGGCGGATCTCTCAGAAACACACTCAAATACCTTCAAGCTCGTGGTGGCATTATGCGAGACAAGGACTATGGATATGCTGCTAAGGTAAGTACCAACGTACATAGCTCAACGTGGCTTTTACTTTTGTATTCTTTAGAAAGGTAAATGCCAATTTGTAAAAGAACTCGCTGTAGTAAATGTCACATCTTGGGCAATTCTTCCTGCTCGTGATGAACACGCTATAGAAGCAGCTGTGGCACATGTTGGACCTGTGGCAGTATCGATTAATGCCACACCAAAGACATTTCAACTCTATAGGTAGGGCATGTTTTAAAAACGTCTTTATCTTAAAATTTTCATTCAAACTTTCTTCTTCATAGCGATGGTGTTTACGATGATGACAGTTGCTCTTCGAGTTCAGTTAACCATGCCATGCTTGTAGTAGGCTATGGCCGAGATTATTGGATCCTTAAAAACTGGTGGGGCGAACAATGGGGTGAAGATGGTTACATGCGCATACGAAAAGGTAAAAATCTCTGTGGAATTGCCAACTACGCTGCATACTCGGTGGTCTGAAGCAAAAATGCAATAAATAAATACATACATATCTATAAAATTATACAGTTTTTTTTTGTTTTTGTTTTAATTTTATGAATATTTTATAACATAACCGACCGACATCGACAATAATACTTAAAAAATAAAACCGGGGGGTTTATTTATTTCTCTCAGTTCGAATATTTACAATAAAATACTTTTTAAGGAAGTGTCTTCACTTTTCATATCATTTGGATGCGCAAAAAGGACTTAAATAGCTAAATACACAAAAGATGTAAATATAAACACAAAAGGATTGATTAGAATAATATGAACTTAAATATTTTTTGGAATAAAATATCTACAAGTTAACATGGCAATCACTTGAAGAATAATATTACTTTTTTTAGCTTTTGTTTTTTTGTTTTTTTTTTTATTGGTTAGCTTTTTTTAAGACATCATTAAGACTAGCTGATGCATCACGTAAAATCTGTAATTGTTGCTCCAAGCTTCGGGTTTGGGCATCGGTAAGTGATTCGTCATAATGATGGGAATGACCACCATGAGAATGAGTGTTAAGTGATTTTGTTAGGTCTGAACTTGTCGTAGATGTCTCTACATCGGCACTACATCCATGACTGTGCTCGTGACCAGCGGCTAAAATGAGACGAGAAAAAACCAAGGTAAGTAAGATACTTTAATTTGATTAATGAAAAATTTAGAAAACTTTAAAAATAAAACGTGATTAATAGACTCCAAGGGCAAGTTGTGAACAGAGAAAATGTCTCACAAGACTCTGCTTGTCAATCACTTCTCAGTCGATTCAAAAATATAGCAAAAGCACTACAAAGCAAAACATAAGTAATAGCTGCCTGCCATAGATATCTGTTTCATAATTTTAATTTCAAAAATTACCTTCTTTCGACATCTTCTTTATTGACACTGTAGGCATATCTTATCTTCAAACTTGACCGTCGTCGTACGTAAGGAGTAAAGTTAATTTTAGTGTCAGTCTTTGCACATGATTTATAGACGAGCATGGAGTATTGCTTAGGACTAGGTCAATAAAAATAAAATGAAAAGACTAAATCTTAATTTGATTCGAGTGTAGGCGTAGGACAAAATAGCTCACGACCAAAATTGTAAAATTGTGGAAGTTTTACGATTTTTTATTTGCCACCACCCGAAAAACTCGCTCGACAGTCATTTTTCTAAGTTTTCTGCCGAACCAACCCCGGATGCTTTGAAGACGATTTGTGGCTTTCCCTTACGTCTTAGGGCAAAACGGGCGTGTCGGGAAAAAAGCTTAACCAAAATGAAAGTCAAAAAGGATGATCTACAACATGGGATGGTCCGTTTTACGATACGTTGTGGGGGGAGGCGGGAGGGGTATCTTTTCTTCATGTTGCTATATCTCTTGAACCGTTAGTCGTAGGACGAAATCGCTCATAGTTAAAATTGTAGATCGGAAGGTGTGCAAGAGAAGGAGCCCTTACCCTACCCTCTTACTTCAAAAATAACGGAGTTATCGAAGTTTTACGATTTTTTATTTGCCACCACCCGAAAAACTCGCTAGACAGTCATTTTTCTAAGTTTTCTGCCGAACCAACCCCGGATGCTTTGAAGACGATTTGTGGCTTTCCCTTACGTCTTAGAGCAAAACGGGCGTGTCGGGGAAAAAGCTTAACCGAAATGAAAGTCAAAAAGGATGATCTACAACATGGGATGGTCCGTTTTACGGTATGTTGTAGGGGGGTGGCGGGAGGGGTATATTTTCTTCATGTTGCTATATCTCTTGAACCGTTAGTCGCAGGACGAAATCGCTCATAGCTAAAATTGTAGATCGGAAGGTGTGCAAGAGAAGGAGCCCTTACCCCACCCTCTTACTTCAAAAATAACGGAGTTATCGAAGTTTTACGATTTTTTATTTGCCACCACCCGAAAAACTCGCTCGACAGTCATTTTTCTAAGTTTTCTGCCGAACCAACCCCGGATGCTTTGAAGACGATTTGTGGCTTTCCCTTACGCCTTAGAGCAAAACGGGCGTGTCGGGGAAAAAGCTTAACCAAAACGAAAGTCAAAAAGGATGATCTACAACATGGGATGGTCCGTTTTACGATACGTTGTAGGGGGGTGGCGGGAGGGGTATCTTTTCTTCATGTTGCTATATCTCTTGAACCGTTAGACGCATGACGAAATCGCTCTTAGCTAAAATTGTAGATCGGAAGGTGTGCAAGAGAAGGAGCCCTTGCCCCACCCTCTAACTTCAAAAATAACGGAGTTATCGAAGTTTTACGATTTTTTATTTGCCACCACCCGAAAAACTCGCTCGACAGTCATTTTTCTAAGTTTTCTGCCGAACCAACCCCGGATGCTTTGAAGACGATTTGTGGCTTTCCCTTACGCCTTAGAGCAAAACGGGCGTGTCGGGGAAAAAGCTTAACCAAAACGAAAGTCAAAAAGGATGATCTACAACATGGGATGGTCCGTTTTACGATACGTTGTAGGGGGGAGGCGGGAGGGGTATCTTTTCTTCATGTTGCTATATCTCTTGAACCGTTAGTCGCAGGACGAAATCGCTCATAGCTAAAATTGTGGATCGGAAGGTGTGCAAGAGAAGGAGCCCTTGCCCCACCCTCTCACTTCAAAAATAACGGAGTTATCGAAGTTTTACGATTTTTTATTTGCCACCACCCGAAAAACTCGCTCGACAGTCATTTTTCTAAGTTTTCTGCCGAACCAACCCCGGATGCTTTGAAGACGATTTGTGGCTTTCCCTTACGTCTTAGAGCAAAACGGGCGTGTCGGGGAAAAAGCTTAACCAAAACGAAAGTCAAAAAGGATGATCTACAACATGGGATGGTCCGTTTTACGATACGTTGTAGGGGGGAGGCGGGAGGGGTATCTTTTCTTCATGTTGCTATATCTCTTGAACCGTTAGTCGCAGGACGAAATCGCTCATAGCTAAAATTGTAGATCGGAAGGTGTGCAAGAGAAGGAGCCCTTGCCCCACCCTCTCACTTCAAAAATAACGGAGTTATCGAAGTTTTACGATTTTTTATTTGCCACCACCCGAAAAACTCGCTCGACAGTCATTTTTCTAAGTTTTCTGCCGAACCAACCCCGGATGCTTTGAAGACGATTTGTGGCTTTCCCTTACGCCTTAGAGCAAAACGGGCGTGTCGGGGAAAAAGCTTAACCAAAACGAAAGTCAAAAAGGATGATCTACAACATGGGATGGTCCGTTTTACGATACGTTGTAGGGGGGAGGCGGGAGGGGTATCTTTTCTTCATGTTGCTATATCTCTTGAACCGTTAGTCGCAGGACGAAATCGCTCATAGCTAAAATTGTAGATCGGAAGGTGTGCAAGAGAAGGAGCCCTTGCCCCACCCTCTCACTTCAAAAATAACGGAGTTATCGAAGTTTTACGATTTTTTATTTGCCACCACCCGAAAAACTCGCTCGACAGTCATTTTTCTAAGTTTTCTGCCGAACCAACCCCGGATGCTTTGAAGACGATTTGTGGCTTTCCCTTACGTCTTAGAGCAAAACGGGCGTGTCGGGGAAAAAGCTTAACCAAAACGAAAGTCAAAAAGGATGATCTACAACATGGGATGGTCCGTTTTACGATACGTTGTAGGGGGGAGGCGGGAGGGGTATCTTTTCTTCATGTTGCTATATCTCTTGAACCGTTAGTCGCAGGACGAAATCGCTCATAGCTAAAATTGTAGATCGGAAGGTGTGCAAGAGAAGGAGCCCTTGCCCCACCCTCTAACTTCAAAAATAACGGAGTTATCGAAGTTTTACGATTTTTTATTTGCCACCACCCGAAAAACTCGCTCGACAGTCATTTTTCTAAGTTTTCTGCCGAACCAACCCCGGATGCTTTGAAGACGATTTGTGGCTTTCCCTTACGCCTTAGAGCAAAACGGGCGTGTCGGGGAAAAAGCTTAACCAAAACGAAAGTCAAAAAGGATGATCTACAACATGGGATGGTCCGTTTTACGATACGTTGTAGGGGGGAGGCGGGAGGGGTATCTTTTCTTCATGTTGCTATATCTCTTGAACCGTTAGTCGCAGGACGAAATCGCTCTTAGCTAAAATTGTAGATCGGAAGGTGTGCAAGAGAAGGAGCCCTTGCCCCACCCTCTAACTTCAAAAATAACGGAGTTATCGAAGTTTTACGATTTTTTATTTGCCACCACCCGAAAAACTCGCTCGACAGTCATTTTTCTAAGTTTTCTGCCGAACCAACCCCGGATGCTTTGAAGACGATTTGTGGCTTTCCCTTACGTCTTAGAGCAAAACGGGCGTGTCGGGGAAAAAGCTTAACCAAAACGAAAGTCAAAAAGGATGATCTACAACATGGGATGGTCCGTTTTACGATACGTTGTAGGGGGGAGGCGGGAGGGGTATCTTTTCTTCATGTTGCTATATCTCTTGAACCGTTAGTCGCAGGACGAAATCGCTCATAGCTAAAATTGTAGATCGGAAGGTGTGCAAGAGAAGGAGCCCTTGCCCCACCCTCTCACTTCAAAAATAACGGAGTTATCGAAGTTTTACGATTTTTTATTTGCCACCACCCGAAAAACTCGCTCGACAGTCATTTTTCTAAGTTTTCTGCCGAACCAACCCCGGATGCTTTGAAGACGATTTGTGGCTTTCCCTTACGTTTTAGGGCAAAACGGGCGTGTCGGGGAAAAAGCTTAACCAAAACGAAAGTCAAAAAGGATGATCTACAACATGGGATGGTCCGTTTTACGATACGTTGTAGGGGGGAGGCGGGAGGGGTATCTTTTCTTCATGTTGCTATATCCCTTGAACCGTTAGTCGCAGGACGAAATCGCTCATAGCTAAAATTGTAGATCGGAAGGTGTGCAAGAGAAGGAGCCCTTACCCCACCCTCTTACTTCAAAAATAACGGAGTTATCGAAGTTTTACGATTTTTTATTTGCCACCACCCGAAAAACTCGCTCGACAGTCATTTTTCTAAGTTTTCTGCCGAACCAACCCCGGATGCTTTGAAGACGATTTGTGGCTTTCCCTTACGTCTTAGGGCAAAACGGGCGTGTCGGGAAAAAAGCTTAACCAAAATGAAAGTCAAAAAGGATGATCTACAACATGGGATGGTCCGTTTTACGATACGTTGTAGGGGGGTGGCGGGAGGGGTATCTTTTCTTCATGTTGCTATATCTCTTGAACCGTTAGTCGCATGACGAAGTCGCTCTTAGCTAAAATTGTAGATCGGAAGGTGTGCAAGAGAAGGAGCCCTTGCCCCACCCCCTAACTTCAAAAATAACGGAGTTATCGAAGTTTTACGATTTTTTATTTGCCACCACCCGAAAAACTCGCTCGACAGTCATTTTTCTAAGTTTTCTGCCGAACCAACCCCGGATGCTTTGAAGACGATTTGTGGCTTTCCCTTACGTCTTAGAGCAAAACGGGCGTGTCGGGGAAAAAGCTTAACCAAAATGAAAGTCAAAAAGGATGATCTACAACATGGGATGGTCCGTTTTACGATACGTTGTAGGGGGGAGGCGGGAGGGGTATCTTTTCTTCATGTTGCTATATCTCTTGAACCGTTAGTCGCAGGACGAAATCGCTCATAGCTAAAATTGTAGATCGGAAGGTGTGCAAGAGAAGGAGCCCTTGCCCCACCCTCTCACTTCAAAAATAACGGAGTTATCGAAGTTTTACGATTTTTTATTTGCCACCACCCGAAAAACTCACTCGACAGTCATTTTTCTAAGTTTTCTGCCGAACCAACCCCGGATGCTTTGAAGACGATTTGTGGCTTTCCCTTACGCCTTAGAGCAAAACGGGCGTGTCGGGGAAAAAGCTTAACCAAAACGAAAGTCAAAAAGGATGATCTACAACATGGGATGGTCCGTTTTACGATACGTTGTAGGGGGGTGGCGGGAGGGGTATCTTTTCTTCATGTTGCTATATCTCTTGAACCGTTAGACGCATGACGAAATCGCTCTTAGCTAAAATTGTAGATCGGAAGGTGTGCAAGAGAAGGAGCCCTTGCCCCACCCTCTTACTTCAAAAATAACGGAGTTATCGAAGTTTTACGATTTTTTATTTGCCACCACCCGAAAAACTCGCTCGACAGTCATTTTTCTAAGTTTTCTGCCGAACCAACCCCGGATGCTTTGAAGACGATTTGTGGCTTTCCCTTACGCCTTAGAGCAAAACGGGCGTGTCGGGGAAAAAGCTTAACCAAAACGAAAGTCAAAAAGGATGATCTACAACATGGGATGGTCCGTTTTACGATACGTTGTAGGGGGGAGGCGGGAGGGGTATCTTTTCTTCATGTTGCTATATCTCTTGAACCGTTAGTCGCAGGACGAAATCGCTCATAGCTAAAATTGTAGATCGGAAGGTGTGCAAGAGAAGGAGCCCTTGCCCCACCCTCTCACTTCAAAAATAACGGAGTTATCGAAGTTTTACGATTTTTTATTTGCCACCACCCGAAAAACTCGCTCGACAGTCATTTTTCTAAGTTTTCTGCCGAACCAACCCCGGATGCTTTGAAGACGATTTGTGGCTTTCCCTTACGTTTTAGGGCAAAACGGGCGTGTCGGGGAAAAAGCTTAACCAAAACGAAAGTCAAAAAGGATGATCTACAACATGGGATGGTCCGTTTTACGATACGTTGTAGGGGGGAGGCGGGAGGGGTATCTTTTCTTCATGTTGCTATATCCCTTGAACCGTTAGTCGCAGGACGAAATCGCTCATAGCTAAAATTGTAGATCGGAAGGTGTGCAAGAGAAGGAGCCCTTGCCCCACCCTCTAACTTCAAAAATAACGGAGTTATCGAAGTTTTACGATTTTTTATTTGCCACCACCCGAAAAACTCGCTCGACAGTCATTTTTCTAAGTTTTCTGCCGAACCAACCCCGGATGCTTTGAAGACGATTTGTGGCTTTCCCTTACGTCTTAGGGCAAAACGGGCGTGTCGGGAAAAAAGCTTAACCAAAATGAAAGTCAAAAAGGATGATCTACAACATGGGATGGTCCGTTTTACGATACGTTGTAGGGGGGTGGCGGGAGGGGTATCTTTTCTTCATGTTGCTATATCTCTTGAACCGTTAGTCGCATGACGAAGTCGCTCTTAGCTAAAATTGTAGATCGGAAGGTGTGCAAGAGAAGGAGCCCTTGCCCCACCCCCTAACTTCAAAAATAACGGAGTTATCGAAGTTTTACGATTTTTTATTTGCCACCACCCGAAAAACTCGCTCGACAGTCATTTTTCTAAGTTTTCTGCCGAACCAACCCCGGATGCTTTGAAGACGATTTGTGGCTTTCCCTTACGTCTTAGAGCAAAACGGGCGTGTCGGGGAAAAAGCTTAACCAAAATGAAAGTCAAAAAGGATGATCTACAACATGGGATGGTCCGTTTTACGATACGTTGTAGGGGGGAGGCGGGAGGGGTATCTTTTCTTCATGTTGCTATATCTCTTGAACCGTTAGTCGCAGGACGAAATCGCTCATAGCTAAAATTGTAGATCGGAAGGTGTGCAAGAGAAGGAGCCCTTGCCCCACCCTCTCACTTCAAAAATAACGGAGTTATCGAAGTTTTACGATTTTTTATTTGCCACCACCCGAAAAACTCGCTCGACAGTCATTTTTCTAAGTTTTCTGCCGAACCAACCCCGGATGCTTTGAAGACGATTTGTGGCTTTCCCTTACGTCTTAGGGCAAAACGGGCGTGTCGGGGAAAAAGCTTAACCAAAACGAAAGTCAAAAAGGATGATCTACAACATGGGATGGTCCGTTTTACGATACGTTGTAGGGGGGAGGCGGGAGGGGTATCTTTTCTTCATGTTGCTATATCCCTTGAACCGTTAGTCGCAGGACGAAATCGCTCATAGCTAAAATTGTAGATCGGAAGGTGTGCAAGAGAAGGAGCCCTTACCCCACCCTCTTACTTCAAAAATAACGGAGTTATCGAAGTTTTACGATTTTTTATTTGCCACCACCCGAAAAACTCGCTCGACAGTCATTTTTCTAAGTTTTCTGCCGAACCAACCCCGGATGCTTTGAAGACGATTTGTGGCTTTCCCTTACGTCTTAGGGCAAAACGGGCGTGTCGGGAAAAAAGCTTAACCAAAATGAAAGTCAAAAAGGATGATCTACAACATGGGATGGTCCGTTTTACGATACGTTGTAGGGGGGTGGCGGGAGGGGTATCTTTTCTTCATGTTGCTATATCTCTTGAACCGTTAGTCGCATGACGAAGTCGCTCTTAGCTAAAATTGTAGATCGGAAGGTGTGCAAGAGAAGGAGCCCTTGCCCCACCCCCTAACTTCAAAAATAACGGAGTTATCGAAGTTTTACGATTTTTTATTTGCCACCACCCGAAAAACTCGCTCGACAGTCATTTTTCTAAGTTTTCTGCCGAACCAACCCCGGATGCTTTGAAGACGATTTGTGGCTTTCCCTTACGTCTTAGAGCAAAACGGGCGTGTCGGGGAAAAAGCTTAACCAAAATGAAAGTCAAAAAGGATGATCTACAACATGGGATGGTCCGTTTTACGATACGTTGTAGGGGGGAGGCGGGAGGGGTATCTTTTCTTCATGTTGCTATATCTCTTGAACCGTTAGTCGCAGGACGAAATCGCTCATAGCTAAAATTGTAGATCGGAAGGTGTGCAAGAGAAGGAGCCCTTGCCCCACCCTCTCACTTCAAAAATAACGGAGTTATCGAAGTTTTACGATTTTTTATTTGCCACCACCCGAAAAACTCGCTCGACAGTCATTTTTCTAAGTTTTCTGCCGAACCAACCCCGGATGCTTTGAAGACGATTTGTGGCTTTCCCTTACGTCTTAGGGCAAAACGGGCGTGTCGGGAAAAAAGCTTAACCAAAATGAAAGTCAAAAAGGATGATCTACAACATGGGATGGTCCGTTTTACGATACGTTGTAGGGGGGAGGCGGGAGGGGTATCTTTTCTTCATGTTGCTATATCTCTTGAACCGTTAGTCGCATGACGAAGTCGCTCTTAGCTAAAATTGTAGATCGGAAGGTGTGCAAGAGAAGGAGCCCTTGCCCCACCCCCTAACTTCAAAAATAACGGAGTTATCGAAGTTTTACGATTTTTTATTTGCCACCACTCAAGAAACTATAAGTGAGAGAGTATACAAAACAACTTACGTTAATTGACACCACAACGTTTACAGATCGTTATTGTGGTTAGCCGAGAAACCAAAGCATGACAACGATGACGACGACAACATAGCGTTATAGTTCGTCATTTCTAAGGAAAATTATTTGTGTCGTCAATTTGCGTATACAGTTTCACAGTTATACAATTTCAAATGTTTTATCCAAACAAACATCCCCTAGCGCCAATCGTTTTAATGTCAATCATGCTATTGACCCATCTCACATTCCTGTGATAATTTCCACACATCTCATTTTGTGTCTAAAAAATAAAAATAAAAATCCCACATATAGAATTGAAAATATTTACAGCAAATCTGTATTACCATTTAACCACGTGCTCCAAGGTAGGCTCTAACTTTTCTTGTATTTTGCGCACGAACTGGACATTTTTGCGAATATTATACATTAACCACAGCAGGCATTCTAATTAATCCGGTTGTCACATATCAGACCAGAGCACATTTTTTTAATTAACAACCATTTTGTATTAATTAGTTGCATGAGCTCCAGTGGGGGGGAAACCTCCAAGTCTACCCCACATGGTTATTGGATGGTAATGAACAGTCCACGATGTCACCAATAGAAATGCAATTAAATTTAATAAATGAATGGAAAAATACACGGCTCACGCCGAATGTCCGTGTGCAAAACACCAAACCCGGTCTTACTGATGTCAACGAGAGCCATCTTGATACCACTGTGGAACCAAACTATCAAATGACGCTTCTCAAGAGGGGGGCTTCCGACAAATTCTTGTCCTATCTTAAGAAATAAGTATTTTTCTTCTAGAAAATTTAAGAAAATATTTAAATTTGTTATTTATTATTTGATCAATCTATTTGAAGCGGTGAGATGATGTCTTCATTAGATGCGAGGTGTGAGATTAATTAAAGTTATTTAGTTTTCGACATCTCGAACAAATAAGCTTTCGTTTTGAATCATATCATGATATTTATGTCAAAAATAAATAATAAAAAAAAAAATTAACTTGTGAAAATATTGATTGAGCATATAACTTATTTATGTGAACCGTATTGGATTTGTTGATGTCTGGCAATTTGCTTTAATGATTGTTAGGACAAATATTGATTTGAGTTACAATTCATGGTACCTTGACAACAATTACCAATTTGCCTTCTCCATTTAACTTTTCTTAAAGTCTTTGTGTTGAATGACTGCCGGTGTCTTTTCAGAATACCTTGAGCACTCCTTCAGCCTTCCTTATTACAGTAGTGTCTTTCAAGCCAAAGTCATTCCGATTCCGACGACTGAAAGAAGTCCGCGGCATTCTTGGTGTCTCTCAACAGAAAATACTGCACACACTTTATTGGCGTTGAACACTGCGCCTTGGCAAACATCTCAACGTGTTAGACTTACCACTATCTATAACACTTGTGGAGAGGGCGACGACACAGATTTTTGAGGCTGATGTGATAAGTGCTGGTAACCTAAGCTTCTTATCATTTAAGCTCTTACTCGACTTTCTAAGAAAGACGATAAAAAAAACAGTAAAAGGATTGTACCTGCTGGTAGTACGATGGACATGTTTTTATGTCTGACTGCTCCATCGTGGTGTCCCAACACCCCGACAGACAAATAAACTAATGTCAAAGCACTCGATCTACATCGAGATGCTCTGTCAAAAGTAAAACATAAGATGGCAACATCTTGACAATTGCAACAATACTAGGCTAATCTGTGCCCGCCCTTGACCCTAAGAGATCAAAGCATGAATTCGACGAAAAAAAGACCAGATCTCGAAACAGGACACTGCATCTTTGGCAGTGTCTAGGTATTGTATGCAACGATTTCTCTAGAGACGAGGAAAAAGGAAGAATTTATTGGGCACTTCAAAAAGATGTCAAGCTTCTTGGCAGACAAAGAAGCACTAAGCAGAGGAAAGATTTGGTTACACATCAGGCCAGGTCGACACTCAATTAAACTGCTGCATGTTTACTTATTTCTCGATCGTACTGTACTTTTTGCGGATGAAAAGTAAGTGTGGCTTTAAGTTATGTGGGAGTTTCATTCCGTGCTTGAAATTTAAATCACGTCTTAGGGAAATAAAACTAAAATAGAACTAGACACACGAAAGACGAAGAAAGCGCAAAGAAACAATAAAGTAAAAAACTAACCCAGACAATTTGGAAAGGCGAGTGTCTATTTGAGGAGAACAGGATGGAGTTCCTTGACGTTTTTATCGGATCTGATAACAGCAACAAAAATCGAAAACAGCAAAGATATATGTAAACCTGTGGTAGTTTATGAACTCTGTATAAAGAGTTGGAAAGCGACTTTCAATGTCGATAAAGGGCTTTACGACAGACAACAAAATCGCCGGCAAACATAGAGGGCCAACCAAAGCAGAAGGAGTATAGCACCACTGAAGCACCGAAATTCGTTTGCTAATACCAAAAGAACACTTAAAATTCCTATCAGCAGAGGTTAAAAACCTATAATTATGGCACTAGCGTACGCAAATTATCGTTTTCATTTTGTGACCAAGCTCCAAGCCGAACGAGGCACTCCAGTGGAGTCTCAATTTGAAAACAATTAAAAATCCCCTTTATACAAAGAGCCAAAGAAACCACCGCGAGGAGAGAAATTTACAGCAAAAAAAAAGAACCCGATCTGGGTTTTCCCACATTCAATCAACAAACCTCTCTTGGAAGATACTTTCGCGTATCGATAACAAATACGGACACGATGCCATTAACAATGACACAGTTGCAACCTGACCAACGACTTTATCTTTGAAAAGATATTTTGTAAGAATGCAATTTGCAAGTCGAAAGTCATTACACTTTGAATTTATTGCCAAGTCATGACAATTGCAACTTGTTTATGGCGCACGGAATAGTGCAGCAATCTAATTAGCACTTTGTTGTGAAATTATTAAAAAAAAAAAAAACAAATAGTAGGTATTGAGAAATAATAAAAAGCATTCGCGTGAGCGCTTGCATTTAACACGTTGCCCTCTATTATAAATCATGCCCGTCATCCAACAACAAATCAAAACATAACAATCAAAGGAAAGGCAAATGAAAACTTTTGAGAAAAAAAAACCGGTATAGCAGCAACATTGTCTTATCCCATTCGTAAGGTCAACGAGTTTGATGTTGTGCGCGCCCTCGTTCCTCGGGCCATGCTCAGCAACTCATACGATTATGCGGAAACTCGTTCCACGCGCACTTGCACCTCCATCCATCCGATCGTCCATCACTCAACTCCACACCATATATCAGTTGTTAAAGCCCGCTTTCAATTGCAAAATTTCGTGAAGGCAATACCACAGAGTGTGTTTTACGATTCCACAGATTGCATGAAACAAGAAAAACGAACACACAAAGGTCTTACGACATGGGCAATGTTTTGCCTCTGAATAGACCCTAAAAGAGAAAAGCTTTAGTGCATAATAAGGTTTAATGACGTTTTGGTGTAATCAGGTCGCCTCCAGCTATAGCAATGTCCACTTTCCAAAAAAAAACCTCCCATTTTGCCACATCTCTCAATGACTCAACTTTGTTGTTGTTGATTTATCCCTCATTGCTTTGCTGGTGTCTTGAAGCCTGCCTATCTATTGTTCCTCTTGAGATAATGTGAACAAAGGTGTGATATCAGCAATTAATTTCTGAGTTACAAAGAATTCGTTACTCAAAATAAAAAATATATGACCTCATCGAAGTCAATGGCCAAAAATTGTTTGTCAGTAAGACAATTCTCAAAACAAGATAATGATATCTCAAAAACCTCTATACAGAACATATGCACTGAGACTTTTGGTTCATGGAATTGCAACCAATCACACAATGTCAATCTAATTAGAGGTACATATTCGTATGACAACCCTCATTCTAATTATCGTTACATTCCAAAACATCAGGCACATAGTGTTATTCATTAAGTCGAGTACACACCTAAAGAATTCACGGAAACGTTTCTAATTCTAAAAAGAGAAGATTCCACAAGACCTTCTTGATTATAAATAAAACACGTTTGACAACAACATCTGTTGTTTTTAATGCGTGCTAACATTAAGAAACAAAAAAAAAACAAACCCCAAGACACCTGGCTGTAATGAATACCTATTGATGTAAGGCTTACTCAGTCTACAAGTGCTATAATAAAATAATTTAAACGATAACATGCACTTTCTCCGTTGACAATATTCTCACTGGAAATAATCATTTCCTTCGTTGTTGACAGCAATGCAAATCGAATATGTGACTTGGAAGTCCAACCTTTTATCGACGACACGGCACACCTGAGAACATATTTACAAGAAGAATTATCTTAGGTTTCACTTAATAATCGAACTTGGATGTGTGTTCGATTTGCTTTGCACCACACACAGTTGGGCTGCTGGTGTTCTGAAGAACAAAGTAACCCCAAACTCGGACCATATGTGACAGGAAGTCGGTAGCGATTTAACTTATCCGCTGCGCGCTTAAAGAGAACACACGTGTTTGTTTTATGTTTAAGTTATTCAACAAATCAGCAATTCACACATTGTGTGCATTTTAAGAGATCTAAGATCTGTCGACGACGCTTTGTACTGACAAGTCATGAACATATATTTGGTATTTGATCAGTAATTTTCGTTATGGGGTTTGATTATGTAGAAAAAGTGCCTTTCAACAGACAATCCTCTATTCCATCTATTCCAATGGGTGACATTGATGTATCAAATGGAAACAGTTTTCTGGTATAAATTTAAAGATAGCCCTTTACTCTTCTAAGCCAAATCACCAAAAACGCTCAAGGTCATTGTGTAAACAAGCATTCATGTGAACCCTATAAGCCCCACAGCAAATAACAGATAATACCAAAATAAATGCAGTCACCATTCCGTTTTTCTACCTTCAGCTTTCTACGCTTTAATCGCGGCCTTATTTTGTGTATATGGACCACGGGGTATACTCGTACATCTTGTTTACATCTGCTTTGGCAGATGATTCTTCTGATGGCAGTAGTCAGGTGAGTAATATGAATTGTCTTGGGGAAATACCGGCACTGGCAACTTGTTTTAGCTTATTTCCACCAGCAGCGATGAACTGCTTTCTGATTCTATTTATCTTGCTTTAATATTTTGATTGGAAGTTGCGTTGTAGCGGTAGTTGTTAATTATAAATAAAAAGAGAGAAAAAAAACCAATTCTTTTGTTTGTAATGAAGGTTAACCTTGATTTTGGAAAGCCCCGAAAAGTCATTATTCACTTGGAATCGTAGTCGTGTCTATATTTAGCGGGGACTTAATTACTGATTTCGTTGAAATTCGGATAGCAGTTTAAGCTGGTTCGGTTTCCATCGAAAAGGAGATGAGCTCACTTATCCCAAAGTGATCTACAAACAGGTCCATTGTAAACATGGGTTGTTTACATTTTTGTGGTTGTGGTATTCCAGCCCATCAACAAGCTTAAGTCATAAACTTTACCCACAGTTGACATGTGTTCTAGAAAACTTTTCGCGAGAAACCCCCCTAACTTAACCCTGATCCATTGGAAACCATACCACCCACTCACCCAACAATTTTATAAGGCTTAAATAAATAAACCTATCATAAAGCAAAAGTCTTATCGCAACCGACTACGGTACAAAAGTGATTATTAATCTCTCCAAACAGTATACCAGTTCGGGCCAAACATCTTACAAAGTAGAGTGAGAAAAGAATAAAAATAAAAGAAATGTAGCTCACCAATTTGTTGCAATCCAAACATCACTCCAAATCCAACGAACAGGGCTAGGAACGCAATCAATCCGGCTCGATTCTTGGATAAAATCTCAAAGAACACCACGTAGAGGAGGGTTCCGCACGCTAAGCCTTGCAAAATAGCTGATGGAATGCTGGATGCCGTGCTATCTTCTTTGCTTATCAGTATTCCGATGCCAATGCCAATTGGACTCACAATTGCAAATGTCACCACATAGACAATGGAAAGGCAAATCCGTGTTCGGGCTACAATCAACTCTACGCCGACACAAAAGGCTAAGACCAATTTATGTGCTGACACGGCTGCAAACATAAACCAAACTGTACTAGCCGATCCCTCCAAACCAATGGCGAGCCCCTCGAACAGCTCATGTAGTGAAAGAGCCAACACGATCAATAGACCGCGAAGGGATGATGCTATCATATCTTCACCGTTGTCCAGCGGCAAGTGACTATGGCCATGATGATCATGGGAGTGATCATGAGTACGGTCGTAATGTTGAGAATACTGATCGCTGGCCAATGCTGGCGCTGTTGGTTCGACCGCAGCCAATCGTGGACTCGTCCGATTGTTGTTGTGATAGAGTTGACTCTTTTGGTTTTCCATGTCATTCGAGAGGAGATCTTGCACTGATAGCTTTGTCAATGTGTTTCCATTGACACTGCTAAGGTCATCCTTCTCCTGATTACTTTCTTCCTTCTGTTGGTCCTTATCGTTATTGCGCATTAAGTAACTATGACGTATACTATGTCCTCGCTCAAACGCAGATGCGCTGTCGTTCTCCAAAGTGTGTCGGTGGCTATGAATGTAAGAATGAATGAGCTCCTCGATTAGGAACATCGCAAAAAATCCCACACACATGAGCAGCTCAGCAAGAGGAAATGACAGTTCTGGGAGTGTTCCACAGTCCTGTAGGCTTTCGACGGTCTCCTGAACCTCTGGCAGCAGGTGCATAAAAGTAGTGCACAGCAACACTCCACCACCAAAATATAACAGACACTTGATGACCGTGGCCGATCGTGCATTTGTCTTGTTGTCAGTCCATTTGAAGCATCGATTCAAAAGGAATGGAATCGCTCCGCAAAGAGTTGTGGCACAGAACAGCACGGCCATGGCTGTTGCCTTCGCCACTAGTACCCTATGAGCATCGCTATCACTGTGATCGTGATCGTGGTCGTGGTCGCTATCAGTGGCTACTGCTCCAACTGTGCGAGATGCCAAATTCAGTTCATCATCATGGTCATGGTGGTGGTGGTCATTGTCCGCTGCTCCCATCCGTGACAGACACAGCAGGAAGCTGTTTACTTCTGACTGATTCATATTGTCGCGTAACACACTCCTCCGTTTATACAAAAAACCGTTAAATAAAAATAAAAAACCACAAAAAAAACCGCAAATACACAAAATTCCAACACGTCCTTCTCCTTTTCTCCTCCTCCACCACACACGAAAGAGCACAATCACAGAGCCAAACAATAAGTCTAACCGAACTGCATGCGGATATTCAAATAAGGTTTTGCACTAAACCACACCACACCCCTTTCGCTCTCTCTCTCTTGTAGAAGTTACTTGCGACTGGAGCAGGTTTTTTCTTGTAATAAATCTTGAAATTTGTATTTTAAACTTTTACTTTACACATTCTTGCACTAGAGACGCTTGGATAATACGCACGGAGAACAGGTTCAATTCAGCAACAGTTAAAGACGACGACGACGACGACGCACGGGATTCATTTAGACCGACCAGCAGCAATGAACAACATTCAAACTCATTTAAACGCAGAATGGAATCGTTACACAGGTGTTTCTAGCCTTTATAGGGGGGTAGAGCAATTTGGCGGTGGCATGTCACTAGCGTAGCTGAGCGCAACACACGGACAAGTTCGATCGAGCCAATAGGGACAGCCACACAACACTCGTCGCATCGCATCGGTTACCAGTTTGATGGCTGCTGCCTGTTTGTATGAACGTCTTGTCAATTTTGTAGATACCGGCAAGAGAGTTGTATTTCCACATTCTCTCCCGCCGCCGCCGCCGCCACCGCTATGTGCTTATCTTTCGCGGTTTTATATTAATTTATTGCATTGATACCACCATCAGCGCCACAGTAGCAGGGGGAAATCTTCCAACCATTTCTCATTGTTTACTCTCTTCATGGTGGAGTTGGAATGATTGTGAAATGCAACAGATGTATACTTTTCCAAGTAGAATACCAGGTAATGACCCGAATTACTTAATTACACTGCAATACCACAACAAAGGGGAAATATGTATAATTCAATTTACAATTCATATACTCGTACCTTGCCTTAACACACCCCAAAAAGGTCTGTTGTTAACGTTAACAACTAGTATCATCAGAGAACGCACTAACAAAATACAATACGCACGATCACTTTTCGAAGATGCTAGGTGGTTAATTGTCAATGTACCCTCTCCTTGGTCAAGTTCTTCACAAGTGTTGCTGTAGTTGCAATAAAGTACACTAATTCGTTGGCATCGGCTTCTTAAAAGTTGTTCCTTATTTACAAATAGATAATGGACGCTTCGAGCTTTCTTATCAAGATGAAGTTATGTAAGCCATGTTTCAATCATTTATTCATCTTGGAGGCAATGGGCACTTGTTCTGAGAAAGTCCTCATGTTCAGAAGACAAACATGTCTTTCTCTCTCTCTCTCTCTCTCTGAACAGTCAGGGTGGCGCTGCTTATGTTTTGAATTAAAGTCGAACGAATTGGCTAGGTCCTTCCTTTAAATGAAACAAACTACCAAAAACCTTAACTATCCCATCGGAAAGTCAAGGGTTTTAAGAATTTATCCTAATGCGCAAAAATAAATTGGCATCCTGCACGTTGATATATTGCTTCAATCAATTAGAACATTGACATTGTTTCGCCAAGAACCTGTTCTCCTGTTAGCCTAATTCACACCTTAAATTACAGTTTGGCCGTTAATCAACTTCCACTAACACTGCTAATCGCTCAGTTCTATTTTTACTGAGTTCATTAAATTTATGGTCTTTCCTTCATAAACAGCCTGGACTTCTACTAGGCCCCATCAAGCAGACGGGGCCACTTTGTGGCCTATGGCAACAAAACAACATTGAAGAATATCGACTTTAATCAATAGAGATGATTAACGCGTTGTTTGGCACTTTGATACTTATAACCAACAACAGTGTGACATTATAATGCAATAACATAGAGACGAAGGTAATCTTATCGTTCTCCGCAAAGAGCATAGAGAATTGAAGCTTAACCACGCGCAATAAAACTTGTGTATGTAATACTTTTTAATCTGAAAAGAACCGCTGATAAGGTTTCCTACCTAGAGAATGGTTAGAGCTCCTCCTACAAAGATACATACGTACATTTTTCCGTATGTATAACGTTTTTTTCTGTCTATTAATACGACGTACAAGAAGATTTAAAATTAAAACTGTTTTACTAGATGTTAGATACAACTTCTTCGTATCAGATCAGCCTACAAGATTAAATTGAGCTATCTATTGTTGATTTTCGAAGAAAAAGTCAAGTCTTTGCCCTCTTTGAACTCATTTGCGGCACTCAATATCACCGGAAACGGATAATGCAGGAAAACTACGGCTACAGAAGACATCGAAAGCTAAACTTGTGAAGCAATAGACACTGTATTGGGCCTGACTATCTACCTCTTCATATTGGGGAAATAAATAATCTTGACTCCAAAATGATGCACTCTGTTTACTGAGTCATGTTGCCCATAAACGTTTAGTATTCAAATTAAGTGTAAAATAAATTAAATTTTAATTGTTATCCCCGCAGAACTTGTCTCCTCTTGTCAGGGAATAACCCAATAAACTATTTAAGTTTAGTACCTCTGAAAACCCCCTCAAGATAGATAGAAACAGTACTTCCTGGCGGTAGTTATGTAAACCACTCCAGTGTCTCTTTCGAGTATTTTCTTATTTATATGTGGTTTTTATAAGATGCTACCGTGATATCATAACCACACATTCATAGCTAAATGAACTTTCAGTTTAACTTAAACAATAGTTAGTACAAAGACTATAAACTAAGCAAATTGGCTGTAATAACTAAGTCTTCTTCAAGTAAGTATTCTTCACCGTTTGTGACCATGAAGACGGTACGTGATTTCAATCACAATCCGCAAAAATTCGCTTCAAAATTTGCTCGTTGAGAATACGATACTTAAATGATTGCAAACAGTATCTACTAAAAATAATCAGCACTAACCTTTTACAAATTTCGAATCCACTTCGAAAGAAAAGAAACTTTATAATGATGACGCTGGCAGAGGAGACACAGGTCCAAAATAAAGTTAAATTAACAAGTTCCTCTGCAAAAAAAAAAAAAACACCTTGTAGTTATTTTTGTATAATGTATGATTTCCACCTTACTTTTCGAGTTCACTGTCCTTAGGTTGGTGTTCACCAGGCTGACAATAAATATTCATGTGATTATGCTATTTTTGGCAAACACTTGCTGCCTCTTCCAAATAATGATGTCATCGATTTGCATAAATCCTCGAAGATTTGCTTGCATTTTATCTAGCCTACATGCGCAGCGTCAAGCATTGAAATGTTTATTGTAACAAGTCACGATGACATAAGCATGCTTAGACTGGTATTCGATCGTTTCGATTCTGTTGATTTTGACAAGTTGATGTATGTGGTCTTTAGAAAGGTTTAAAGCTGTTCGTTAAGATTCTCAATGATTATCCACTCTTCTATTGTTTGACTTTACGTAATTCAGTGCTAATCTCTATACGTCTGACCTGTAAACATGCATATTTATGACTATTGCTGTTAATTTCATCAACCTAATCTATTTCTATTTGCAATTAGGTACAAAAAAAAAAAGAAATACGCAAAGTAATAAGTATTTATAACCCTAAACCTGGTATTCTTCATTAAGTTGGATGGAAACAATCAACTTTTAACCATTTTACCACTTGTACCCATGACTGTTGTGCGTGATTTTACTCATAAACAACTAAATTAGCTCGTTGACAATACCACACTTAGAATGGGTACATATTGTATATTTACGGCCTAGCCTTAGAGTGGTGTTCACCATACGGGCGATAAATAAAAATATTCCACGATAACTTTTATCATGTGATTCGTGTGTTTCAGACTGAGTACGTGTTGATTAGTCTCGAGGGGTTGGAGAATTCGGTCTTTAAATAGCTTATTGTGTCATGATTTTGATGAACGATATCAGTGGGTTTCTTTGTTTTTAAATAGTTTTCATGTCGACATGGGACATGGATTTATGGTGACGAATTTCTTATAGATGCCACTGTAGGATTGAATTTGAGTTGAGGATCTTAGTGTCGTATGCACCAAATGGGCGATACAAAATTTAGTCTTATGAAAGAAGCCTTGACGTCTTTGATGTCGCCTTTGGCAATGATATCGCTGAATTTGATTATAACAAAAAAAAACATCCATCCTTCATGATTTATACTTGATTTAAGCAGATACGAGTATTTATTCTTTAGAATACGTATAATAAGTAATGTTCACCTACCTAAGAAGCAGCCCTTGTCTTTTAATAGAAACCTTAACGCTCTTTGCCACCTGTACCTATAAATTATTAGTAAATTCTGTAAAGCAATTTGGCTTTGAACAACCATAGGGTTTGCTCCAAACCAGCTTCTAATTTTCGAAAAAATATTAGGCAAATAGAAAACCAGAAAACTCAACAGAATGTGAAATTCCAGCAATCATCTATTTTTCCTGAATCTCGTGTGGTCGTGTTCTCTTTGCCATCTGTTAGCAACAGTGATATTTTTATCATTGCGCATTTTAGGGAGGCATTCATGAAAATTTAATAGCGACCCTACATCTATAGTATATCTGTGGGAGGCGATTGATTAAAATTTGGTCGCAAAAAATTTGATGCATACCACAAGGAGCTGTAGTTTTGAACACATCCCGCAAAAATTGTTTGTCCTAAAAAGTTTAGTTTATAGCTAAAGTAATTGAAGTGATGAATGATTTTACTTACTTGGTCAAAATTGAGAATGAAAGGAAGAACTTGAGAGTTGCAGTTTTCTTTTCTAAATTTGACTTGAAAGATCCATTGTGCCATGGGGTGCTGTTTAGCCCATATTTATGGGAAAGGCATTTCTGATGTCCTGGGGAAGTATCAGCGTCTATCCTTCAATACCTCTACGATGGAGGTAACATATTAAAACACTTCAGAATATTTTCATTCTTTTTTTTTGTTTTATTTTTATTTACATAGTGTTTTTTTTTTTTTGTAGAACAATTTCGTTTATGCTTTTGTTTGATCCTTTTTTTATTTGTTTATTTTTTTTTTCTAAATTTCCGTATCTCTTTTGTTCTTTTCGATATTATTTAAAACTTTATTTTATCTACGTTTAGTTGTTATGGTATCTGTGTTATTCGTTTTTTTTTTTTTTTAAGTTTTGATCACGATTTATGATAGTTATCAAATTGTTTACCCTTACAATCTTTTCCATCTCTGTTATCCTCATTTACTACGCAAAATATTTGTTAATATATAGTTGATAGTTACGTAAGGGAAAGTACCATTATACCCCATGTTCATTCGAGGTGTTGGTTTGAAAATGTTGTCGCTTCCATATTTGCTTTTTGTATTGCTTTCTCATTAATTAACTTTGGGCTCAGAGTTTAATATATGTTTTAGTTTTTGTATTTATGTTCCTAAAGTTAAATTTATTTAGCAAAAAGATCTTCCTAAGTTATAGTCATAATGATTAATAGTTTTGGTGGTGTTAACAAAATGAAAATTTCATCTTAATTCCTAGATTAAACCAAAGCCTTTCAATTTTGATTTCGATTTTGATTTAATACACTAGCTAAGGTCAGTTTATGCATACAAATATATATGTAAGTTTATATACATATATATATGTAGATTTGTTCTTTTAATACAAACGTCACATATTTTTTAACTAACCGTGCTTATTTTGTATTTTTAGGCATTCATATTTAACTTTCTAGATATTTTATACGCGCGTTGTTTTCTGTTTTTAGTTATATAATTAAATTCGCAGACATTTGTTTTATTTAAGTATTAGACGAAGATATATATTTGTATATCGCTTACACACACCACCGATCGAGAAAACATTTTTTTTTTAAATTTCTTAAATTTAAAGTATAATTTATAGTTTTAGTTGCATTATTTTATTAGCGCAGACTCATCGAGTGATTTGCTATAAGTTCCTTCGTTATATTAAATAACTCGAAATACATATCTGAAATAGAGCTTAAACGTACTTATTTATAATAATTTCATAAATTTTCTTTTATATGAACGATTTTGTTTGTTATTGAATGCATATTTGTATATTTATTTAATGAAGAGATGATTGGGGGCAAATTGTTTTCTAAATCAGTTTAATTACTTATTTCGTGTAAATTTATGTGTTGTTTGTGTTACCAGTCGTTCGTTGTTCTGGGGTAAATTTAAGAATTTTATTCGAAGAAGTTTCATAAGTCCATCTTAGTATCGCTTATATGAATAGTCGGGTCTAGCTAGTTATTTTGAAGCTGAACAGTTAAGTATATACTCGTAAAATATATAAAGTTTAAAAAAAAAAGGCTGAGAAAAAAAAATTAAAAATAAAGGTTTCTCGTTTTTTTTTTTTTTTTAAGTACAAATAGTTTCGGCATAACTAGTCTCTATACAGATTATGTATGTGTACAGAGGCAGTGCTTGAATTCTATGCGAAGTTTTATAAATCATCTTGTACAATACAAGAATTATGCCAAATAAATCTTACTAAAAAGCTTAACTGTTTTTAATTGTGTTATGCATTTGTTTTTTTTACAATTAAAACTTTGCTGACATTTAGTATAATCAAAGGATTTTATAAGAAAAAAAATTTGTGTTACCTTGCGTTCTAGTTTTTTTTTTTTAGTTTCTTTTATTTATGCTTACTTCTTTGTGTATATACATTTATATATATGTATGTATATATACATATACGCATTGAGTATATATTCATATATACATACAAACATATGCCTTTTGTGTACACATTAATATATCAACTAATTACATTTTTTGATATGAAAAACAAAAAAAAAATTGTGAAATCGGTTTTAGTTTTAAATTTTCCTAAAGTTGAAAATTTAATTAAAGTTTATTTAGCAGCAGCAGCAACAATATATGTAATAACAATATATAGTAGCCATTTTTCCTGATATTTTTTTTTCTTTTTTTGTATTTGCAATGTAAAAAAGTGGTCACTTATATTTTCGCTTTTGTTTTCTTTTTTTGTTTATACAAATAAATATACATTTATGTATACATGTATATATATGCTTACATATATATATAAAGTTTAAGAGTTAAAAAGCAGCATGCTGACGAGTAAATTATACAAGTTATAAGTGTAAGGACAAATTAAAACAAACAAAAAAGAAATAAAAAGAAAAAAAAACATTTTTTTCAATTTTGTATAAGAACATCAGTTAATTTCCTATGCACACATATGTATATATAAATCGACATATATATTTATTATATTATATATATAGAATATCCTTAAACCTTAAAACAATAACAAAACAAAAAAGTGCTGCATAATCAATCATTCAAAATGTAATTTCTTTCGTTTTTTTTTTTTTTTTTTTAGTCTATTTCATGTAATTGGATCGCAATCATATGTGTGCATAGCAATGATATATTTCTAATTATTTAAAAATAAAAATAAAAATATTTTACAAAAATATATATGTGTATAATTGTTTTCCTCAATCCTATAAGTTATATAAAGAAATCGTTAGTTTTTTTTTTTTACTTTTTTGTTTTTTTGAACTTCCTTTTTCCTCGAATTTCACGCTTATTTAGTACTTTATGTTATTTTACTTGTCTGCTTTAACAATTTCTTTCTACAAAAATTATCTGCTATATACAAAAGAGGGACAAAATATTTAAGTTTGCATCTAATTATTACAATTTATTATTTTTTTTTTTTTTATTATTAAAAATCTACATATCTTTATATATAAAGTGATTTGTTTTTGTTTTTTTTTTTGTATTTCCTTTTCCGTTTACCTATTGATAATATATTAATGAAATTCCCGATAACCAAAAGCAAAAATGCAATAACTAAATTATTTTCATTTGCATCAGGCTCATATTCAACAAATTAATATTAGTTTTGTTTTCATTCTACACCTAACAGTTAATGTATATTTATAGTTTAAATCTTATCTAGTGAGGAAAACAAAATAAAAAAAATAATAAAAACGATCATCTTAACAAATTGTAACAACGTGTAAATTTCCTTCCAGCAAATAATATTTAAAAAAAAAATAGTCCACCAAAAATCGGTTTATTCCTCCTTGTTTTTGTTGTTTTTTTTTTTTATTTACAATATATGTGTATATGTAAAACACACATATTTTAATATTTTTTAGTTTTTTTTTTTCAGTTTTCTATTTTTATTGTTTTTTTTTTCTTTTTTTTTAATTTGTTCTGTGATTACTTTAATACATTTTCCCTAACTAGAAAATAAAAATTGTTGTCTATTTAAGGGATGTGATTAAAAAAATAGTTTTTCCTTCTATATAATTATAACAAGAAAAATTTATATAACAAAACAAATATTCAATAAAAAAAAAATAATAATAATATTAGAAATCCCGAGTTATAGTATTTACCTTTGTTTTAATTAAATCTCTTCAGGTTTTTCTATAGGTCCTTGCTCTATACATTTTTCACTTGTTATATTTCTTTTAATTAAAACGAATAGATAATAATGATAATAATAAAAATAATAATTGCAATGCTAGGTTTAAATTATTTTTGTGTGTAACAAAATTCAATAATTTTTCCATTGTATAAGAGGATGGTAGTATATATTTGCCTGTGTATAAAGAAGTGTAGATATTTTCAATTTGCAATCCAAAAAAGTATTAGCAAATATTCTATTCACTCTCTTCTGTGTAAGTGGCGTTTATTCTTTGTTTTAGTAAAGATACGAGAGACAATATCTCATTTGGATTGCGTGTTAATTAGTTTCATCACTTGTTTCACCGCTAAGCAACTGATTGAAAAATGGATTTAAGCCTTTGACAGCAACGCCTAAAAAGCATAAAACAATTAAATACAAAATCTTTAAATAATAAACAAATTTTGTAATGATTTACCTTTACCAGCCAATGCCTCCTCTTTAGAATCGCGCCATGTCAAAAAAGTCTCTTGCGGTACAACATCAGCATCATACAATTCACCAAATAATTCACTTAAAAGGCCTAAAAAGAAAAAAAATATGTATTAGCAATCTGCGTGAAGACAAAAACATTAAAATAATTTACCTCGAGGATGTTCCAAGCGATTGCACAGCAATTGCATTGCATACAGACACTCCAGTTCACGTGGCTCTTGTGAGTCCATGAACCGTGTCAGTATTGGTATGCAAATCTTTTGGTACGTTGTTGGTTCTAATTTAAATGTACCATCTTTATAGGCGATTGCGAAGTTACATACTTTTGTTGTTAGCGATCGTATAAACAGTTTATCGATATCAACAATGTTGCCCTGCAAATGAAGAGATATGTTTAAGATCCTTAAACACAAAAGTCGGTTAGGGTAACTTACATTAATGTAATCAATGACAGCTTCTGGTTGAGCTCCATCCTTAAGCATATGATCAACACGCTCCGTAACTTTCTCGATAAGTTTGGTCTTATCTTCAGTGACTGTTATTTGAGGTTTTATCGATTCATTTTCAACAAATTCGAATTTCTAAAAAGAAAGAAATCCTTAATTTGGTTCAAGCAAGTAATAGTTGTAGAACTTACATTTGTTTTAATGAAATTGGCGACATCGGCCTCGGGGATAAAGTCAGTCCAATTTAAATTCGAGTTCTTCCACATGGCACGAGTGAAGTCTGGCCCAATCTCACGTGTGCAGTACACAAGGAACGTCTTAAGGAACTTTACTCCAAGTGAGGGGTTTTCTTGGGCTAAATCTTTGTTCCACAAGTCTTTCACGGTAATTATCTTTTTGGTAATCAATGGACCTGCAATAAGTAGTTTTATTTAAAATCCGTTTTAGCAATCGATAAAAATAAACTTACCCGCAAATTCAAATATGTACATCCATAACTCGGGCACATCTAAGATCAACTCAGAAGCCAATTCACAGAAATGCTCGTAGGCTAATTTGAAATGTTCTAATGATATACTATTACGCTTAAAGTAAAATGCAACAATATTGGCTGCATATCGCCGCTGCACTTGCCCCACGTTGGCCAAATGCAAATATTCGGCTAATATCATGAACAAAAAGTACGAACGTAGGTTTTCTTTGAATTTCGATAAGCACGGTACCACCTGGTTAAGATTTTTTGAATTGGATGCAATCTCAACCATGTCGGAGATAGCCGACTTGATTATATTTTGTTCGGCATCAGTGGGTTCTACGAACACAGCTACTGGCGCAACAGCTGGCACATCATATTCAACCGATACCGCTGCTGCTGCTGCCGCTGAAGACGATGCATTGGAATTAACATGTGATGGCGATGACTGTTGTTGCGAAGATGATGACATTGACGACGATGTTGGTAAGCCCGACTATTATAACCAAAAAAAAAATCCATTCATATTTTGTTCCAAATTCAACTGAAATTAAGAATAACTTACTTTGCCTTGCATTCTAGGCGCCAACGATTGGTATTGGTTCTTATTATGACTAGTTGATTTTTGCATGTTAGAAGCGTTCATCATGCCACGACCTTGATTATTACGAGAGGAGGAACTTTCGCGAGAGCCATGCGCTGAACCACCACGTGAATGGACACCTTTTGAAAAATATAAAAACAGGAAAGGCGTTCCAATGTGACTCATCTAAGTATATTAATGTGCATGTACCCACCTCGATCATAACGATCTCTCTCCATGGAGCCCTTATTATAAGAACCCTTGTTTCTTGTTCCACCACGATCATTTCGATCATTCCTATCATTACGATCGTTGCGATCATTATTACTCTTGGAATCGATTAGTCCTGACAACACTGCAAATGAGTTCGATGCCGTGGTTGTTGTTCGCGACTGTCCTCCACTATTGGTCCACAGGAACTGTGCAAGGCCGCCCATCTTCTTTGTACCCATATCTACATCATGATTGAGCTGAAATAAAACCTATGATATTTCCACCTCTACGATTTTTACCTTGTCTTTGCCTTACCATTGGTTCAAGTTTATTTGTATCAACAGCTCCAATCGAACGATTGCCCTTGCCAGTCTGTACATGATGCCATGTGTCATCACCATTATTGGAGCCACCTCCGCTGCCGCCCATACTGTTAACGCCTCCCTGATTCTGCTGTCGACGCATTGATCCACCATCATCACCACGTCCACCACGGCTGCCATCACGATTATTACCATAGTTATTGTTACCACCGCCAAATCTTCGATCGTCCTTTTTCATGTTACCAGCACTGCTGGATGATTGACCTCCACCACCATTACCACTACCGATATTTCCTCCACTGCCACTAGCCATCATACTGCTGTAGTTCATGTACTGTGTAGACATTTGTTCGGTCTTGGCTTGCTTTTGAATTTCTTCCATAGTCTTTGGTGTATCACCACGGTTCGTGACCCAATTGCTCTTGCGTAGGTCGATCACATCTTGCAACATGAAACGAACTCGACTGCTTATCTTTGATGCGTCCTTATCTGTTTTTGAGGCGATGGCCTGCATACGTCGTATTGTACTATCAAGATTGTATGACCTCATGGAAACCTTCGCATTGACAGGAGTCTTCTCAAATTTCTCACCAACAGTCGTAAGCAGTTTACATAGACACTCTAGCTTATCCTCAGATTTTGGATTTAGCAGGAGATCTATACACGAGTAAATGATCTTCCCTGTCAGCATGGAGATCTTGAAAAGTTCACCAATGAATCGAACGGTACCACCAGAACGTCGACGAATCCTACGTTCCTCTTCTTCCAGCTGTGCTTGCAGTTCCAGCTTTTCTGCTGGATCTTTGCAGTCACGAATTTTGTCTAAAATTGGTTGGAGTTTCTTCTCCTTTGCGGCACGTTTCATTACATTCTCATTAAATTCATTTTCCGTCTTATCTAACAGAGACGTGCGAAACTGTTTAAGATTAGCGCGAGTACCACTTTCCATTGAGCGTTCATCAAGAGCCTTTACCTCATCAACAAGTCGCTGACACAGACGTGCATAGGACACTGAGAAACTAGGCTCATCAATAGCCTTTTCAAAGACAAGTTCCATGACGTCATTCACCTTCTCATTGGTGTCAATCTTAAGCTTAATAATTTGCTCAACCAGTGTGTCGAAATTTTCTGGAGTAAGCTTGTTAAGGATACCACGTACACGGCGTTTCAATTCGTCACTATCATGAGCCCCCTCGTTTTCAGAGACCAAAACACGAGGCCGCCACGCATTATCAGTCTCATTCAGTTTGACATCTTGATTAAGGGACAAATTAACGTGAATCATTGCAGTCTTGCTACCTTTGGCACTGTTGCGTTGATTTACACCCGACATAGAGGCTTGTTTTATATATCCAGGACCACTACCTCCTGCACCCATGCCACTCATTCCCATACCAGAACGATCAGCCATCGAGCCAATTCCACTCATAGACTGTACGCGTTTGTTATTACTATTTCCACGAACAAAGGATGGCAGGAAGTTAGGCTGAGGCAGTATCGAAGCATTGATCGTACTCACATCGGGAGATATTCGCGACGCCTTGGCATCACGCAATTGCAATAACTGATCGCGATCGTACTGCTTTTTACCCGTGGGATTCTGTGGTGACCATTGTCCTTCATTATAGTTGATCAGAGACTGGATTGCGGCCTGAATTGCTGCCGCTTGTTCAGGAGTCGGCTGCGACTTGCCAGGAGCTACAACTTCAGGCGTTTCTTGAGAATCGACCGCGACAACGGCCGCGGCATCGATCTCTCCATTAACACTCTGTGCTTGTGCTTCTGCTGGTTGAAGTGGTGCTGTTTCTTCTGCTGTTGATGGTGTTACTTGATTATTGTTGTTACTGTTACTTTCAACTGATGTTTGGCTATTGATAGTACTTGTCACTTCGCTAGCTTCAACAGCCTTTGAGTTGTTATTGACAAGATCTATCGTTGGTGGTGCAGATATAAGATTTGATGGGACACTGTCGCTGATGTTTGAAGAGACACTAGCCTCGACACTACGATCGGTCTCATCGAGTGAACCTGTCTTTTTACTAGTATTTATGTTGTTATTTATGTTGCTACTACTGCTAATGGTAGCATTATTTATATTTAAATTGTTATCTAGACTATCGTTCAATTTGTTTAGTTTACTATTAAAGTTATGGTTTTCTGTTACCAGTGTTGTTGCTATTGTCGCGTCCGTAGCATCGTCTTTGCCATTTGTTGTTGTCACTGATGATGGTATTTCTGCTGGTGGCGCTGTCGCTAACACATCCACCAGATCATCTGGTAAAGTTTGCGTATTAGCATGGACGACATTCATTTCGGCTTCGCTTAATTTCATGCTCTCAAAGGACTCTTGCAGATTTGTTTCTAATATTTCCGTACTACTGCTACTGCTGGCAACTTGTGTAGCTTCCTCATTAACTTCAGCAATATCCTGCGTTTCGGCAGTTACTATATCTTTTGGTGTTTCTTCTGTTGATGTCTGTTGCAATAATGATGCAACTGATGTGGGCGATGAGGATGACGATAATGTGGATAGCGTAGATGTTGGTGATGACGATGCTGTTGTTGGTAAACTACTACTACTGCTGCTTGATAATGTCGTTTCCTCAGGTGTCGTTTCTGTTGCTACCGATACTCCTGTAAACGATGCAGGATGAGATTGAATATTGTTAGGCGTTTGTTCCTGAGCACTTATTAATTCGATTTCAGTACTTGAATTTTCTAATGCTACTGGTACTGCTGCTTCTGTTGCTTCTACTTCTGGGATTAACGTTGCAGCTTGTGTATTATTGCGCGTTGATGGATCCGTTACTGGAGAGATCACAGACAATGTTTCAGTTGAAGTATCGACTACTTCAGTTTTTATTGCTTTATTAAGGATTTCATCAGCAGTCTTTGCTATAAATTAAAAAAAAAAACAATATTGATATTGATTTGGTCTAAAATGTAGACCCTTGTATTGGGGCTTAAGTAAAAGGACATTCATAAACTAGCTGTTAACTTAACGACTATATATCAAAACTTTGCTAAATTCTACAGAGCACTAAATTTACCTACCGTTACAGGAGTACTTGTATATTCTCGTTTGTATTGAAGTATTTTCGTGTTTTTGTTTTTTTTTTAGGACTACTGCATTTGATTATTTATTTGATATTACATTTATGGCCGTTGAGAGATTACGTATGTATAAGCGTATTACGGTAACTTGTTTTTTTTTTTTTTTTATTAAATAACGGATGTATGTATACGAGTTGTATTATATTTATTGTCAAGTTCTGTTTCAAATATCACAAATTCGTTTCCTAAATACAAAACAATCAATCATTTATTTAGTGTTTAAGTTATGAAGTCCTAGACAAAAAAAAGACAACACGACGTCTCGTAAAGAGCCAGCCAATGCCTCTTATGCGTTTTATATTTTTGGCACAAATAGAAGGGACCTACAGTTTTTATTGTCGACTCCGAAGGTCGGATTGAGAAGCTTTTTATGACAGAGATAGGCTGAGAAACGCTGCAATCGAGGCTCGAATCTGTGTTATTTTATGTGTGCTTGTCACATATTTTCGCAGGAATGGAAGAAACGTTGCTCTTCGAAGGATGAAAAGGTTTTTGGTTGTGCCAGTGATTTGAATCTAAGTGCAATATTCACTTGCGCCACGATTGATCACTAACAAAACTTGCTAAGTGTATTCGTCATACACACATATGACTTCGAAACTATGAACCAAGGTGTCACCAGATGGTCAAATATTTCTTGGTTGCTTAAAAATAAGCTACTGCCCCCATATACTAAGAAGAACACAGTTTAAGTGTCAAATACGTCATGATGAATATGACTTAAAACTTTAACTCAGGCTCACAGTACGCTGCAAGTAAAACTTTAAGAGAGGATGCTGTCATCAGAACTAGGTTGTAATACGTTGTCTCAAAAAAAAAAAAAAGGAATAGGTGGCGACGACTCTTGATACACAGCAACGACGAATATAGGTGCAACCTATGTACATATAACCACAAAAAAAAACACAGTCAAACAGTTGTGCGTGTGGGTAGCGACAGATAATCGGTCTTCATATGAATTTTCTTATGGCATATGGAAATCAAGAGATGACAGCAATGTTATTCTCTCACACAAGTTTATACATACAAAAATAAATTCCTACAGCTGATATCATCAGTTTGACTCATTCCCAACGAAATAACAACTCCGCAAAAGTCCATCTCCAGAACTTGACCAAGATAGAATCGTACTCGCACAACTGAAAGTCAAAAGAGACTCATCAAATGCCAAAAATATCTGGAGACATGTAAAAGAATACACATTTTTGATGCAAGCAGCAAAACAACAATCAGTCTCTTTGTGGGGAAAGGTTATCAGACACGAACTTTATTCTCAATTCAGCTGCTAAAGGTCATCGATATTGGCTTGGCGAGAAACAAAATTTGCCTGCAGTGTCAGTGCACGTGTTCAAAAATAGAAAATAAAAATCAAAGCACTAGCACTATTTTATCCGGTGTGAAAGCAAGTCCTTCTTGGGAAATTCTTATTGAAAATACCAAAAGACACGTCTCTAAAAAATAAAAAAAAACCTTTCGAAATTATGACGTTTCCCACTTTTGATGGAGTAATGCGAGCACACGCTCTTATGCCAAATTCGTAAGTAGATATTTCAAGAACGATGCACACGCGCACGCGGCGGCGGCGGCGAATGACTGACATTCCAACGTCTTTGCAGAAGTATCTTTAACTTACAGTACAGTCAAAGGAAGTCGACATATATGTTTTCCTATTCGACAATTCAATGATTTTCTTTTTTTTTATTCGTCCACGAAACGTGGAGGTGGAGTTAGAAGAAAAAAAAATAAAATAAAAATACCGCACACACTTTTTATTTTTTTTTTTTTTTTTCGCCAGTGAGTAGGCAGCAAAGACCGCAGTACCTACTTTTACGGTGTCTATATGCACGTTTAATATTTTCAATCTATATGTGGTGAATGTATTCACTGTACAAGGTATTTTTCCGAGTTAATTTTTTTTTTTTTTGACGTTTATTGGGTTTTGAATTACATAATGTGCGCGCACGGGTAAAAATGCGGCTAAAAATCGACTAGCACTCTATCCGCGAATAAGTTTAGTCCGCAGCAACAGTGTATTATTATCCCATCGTGTTACATACATACATAAAGACACCGCACACTGCATATTTTTTCTTCATCCACTCTTCGTAATTTATAGATTCAAAAAAAAAATTGTTCCGTTTCACTTTTAATTTTTTGTTGTTTAGATATTTCATTGAATATTTTTAAAACAAGTGTATGAAAATAAATAAATAAATTTAAATAAATAAATTTAAATAAAAAAAAATAATAAACAAAAACTATATGCCTTCACTAAATAAAAAATTAAAAAAACGAGAAGGCAACTGTTATACGGCCATGCCGTCGCTCCTCGCGCACCACGTAACAATTATGATACGCAGTCGCAGTGGGGGGTTGGGGGAGAAAATATCATATTGCCACCAAGAGTTCAACACGAAAAAACCCCAAAAAGAAGTGAACAAAAGAGAGGACAAGTGTATAAATCACTGTTGCTTGCTACCTATCTACCTACATACATATGCAAATCAAATTAAAAAAAAAACACAGAGAGACAAGAAGACACAGCAGTATATTGGATTGGAATGAAGACCAGACGAGATTGTGGAGAACGGTGTGATCATATCCCCCCAAATACCAACAAACTTATAAGAAAATATTTCTTGTGTGGAGACAACGAATGAGTGTGAATGAACGAATCGATTAAAAATAGTGCATTGAGTGGAGACACTTATTCACACATTCAAACACGCAGGCACAAATTCGTTTTCTTTTTTCGTAATTTCTTTTGATGCTTGGTCTCATCTTTGACTTTCTTTTGGGACTTTTTTTGTATGCCCTCATTGTTGAGTTGGTGCGAAAGAGAGGGGAATAATGATGATAACCGATTATTTGTTAGTAGAAATTAAGTGTGTATCACATTTAGCAGCAAATTCGATCCATGATTTAATACTTTACCGCACCAGAAATATGTAGCCGGCGCGCTGCAGTAGAAATCATGTGCCGGGCAGGAAAGTGAATCACCCTAAGTATGTACCTAGATATGACGTAGAACTGTTGAGGGGGAGACACACAGTCGAGAGAGAACATGGGTCCTTATTCTAGACTTTTCTTTTGAGACGAATCAACAGTTTTTTCTACTGTTAAAATAACGGAAAATATACCAAGTCAAATGATTTCCGGGGGCCCAGGTTTTCCTTTCGTTAATAGAAGAAGTCATTGACATGCAAGTTAGAGCAAACATTTGAATTATGTACTCACGAGGTATGAACCATCAACTCGATTAGTTTGTAGCCATCGTCCGTGTTGTTGTTATAAACAAAAGCATACCCGTCCTGAAGCATAGGTATAGAGGCCATCGACAAAACATTGATATGTAACCTATGCAAAAACCGCAAGGTAGAAGTGCCAGGCAAAAGAAGTACAGACATCGTCACGTGAATTCTTACTTGTCCCACAGTCCATTGGTTTGTTTGGTCTATATGCGAATTAGGAATTCACGTGACGATATGTACCTTCTTCTATTAGTTTGTTATCCCCTAAGAACCACTCCCGTCAATCGCATTATTTTTTTGACCAATTCACTGATTCACCAGCATGACCCATTCTGGTTCATTTGCACACCTAAGCAAATATCAGGTAAGTATATGTTATATTGATTAACCATTGCAGAAAGTTTTCAAGCTTGCACCAACCCATCTCTTTGGATTCATAAACCAATTGGGAATATTGGATGGAATAACTTGATTCTAATTGGTCGGCAAATCTAACATATTTTCAACAGAAGAATGACACAGGTATAACTACATTCACCAAAGCTGCCGCATAGCATTCACTGCATTGTCTATCTCTCTCTCTCTCTCAACCTTCCCCCCCTCTTTATAACCATGATTTTAAAGTCAAATACACGTATGCACAATCTTAATAAAAGAAACGTCGTAAGAAAGAGAATGCAAATTGTCATAACAAATGAAAGCAACCACATGGATGACACACACGCAAGAGACTTACTATTTAACTAAACTGGAATCTGTATTGGAAGTCTCGCCCATTTTGCTGTCTCTCTTTCTTTCCCCTTCGTGTGTATAAAAAGAATGGGGATAACCTCGTCATTCGTCGGAATAAAAAAAGAAAAGAAATACTCAAGAAAATATATACCGTCACTTGGCCTTCATATTCAGTTTTCGCTTTCCTTTTGTACCTCTCATTTACAGCATTCACTCAATTTTCATGCATTGCAAACACGTATTTGTCCCAAAAATAAAAGAGAAGACGAAAAATACAGTAATAAACGTACAGTGGGCGAAGGAATACAAAATTGTGGGCATTTTCCTTTCGCGGTAGGGTATGTTACTTCAGTTCGTTGATAATTAAGAGGACGTCTAGCGGCCTCCCTCAACCCCTCTATGCAGTTGGCGAGGGCGAGTTTGGCGCTCTTCACTTAGGCCTCCCAAAACACTATTATTTTACCAGATTCTGCGACGTCAATAAGAGGCAATTTTATGTCTCCCAAAAAGTAGGCCGATGACAACTGAGAGGAAGTCTAGTGGTCTCCGCGCTTCGGCACTCTTCTCCTAGGCATTGCGACTACGACTGCAAAGATAGCAGACTGGAACACAAAAGCTGGCATAAACCTTTTCAAAGAGCTAATACCCGATACGATTTTATGAACAGACATTAAAGACCGATCTCTTCGTGTGATGTGTAGGGTCGTTTATTGTGTCAGATGGTCGCTTAGATGTCTTGCAGTGTTTGATATTTCTGTGCGAAGTCAGGCTTTCATACAGAAGGAAAACAAACCGGGCGTGCAGACTAGGTTAGACAGACAAATCAATCTAATGATTTCAGCATAAGATTATCAGGTGGCTGACTGATTTCTTTTTAACCGAACCAACGTTTTTGAGGGCGGCCTCAACTGACAAGAGGAATAAGGGTGAAAGTTGAAGGGAAATTCAATTAATAGTTGAATAAGTTGTGCAGTGACGGCTAACAGTCCTAATGCAGCCAGATGACAAGATTGATTGAGGTTAATTTTGTTTTTCTTGTACACATACATATAAATAAATTAATAATCCACGGATACATTTCGGCCAGTTTTTACCGTAACGTTAGTATTTATACTACAAATTGTCAATACATTGTTACATAGGTGCTATGTGCCTCAATTCCTGTGGTCTTAAATCATTTAAAATTATAACGATTCAACACACTTTGCGAACACTTTGTTGCAGCTCTCACCTTAACGTGCAAGTTACACTCAAGTTTGGAAAAACAAACTAAGTCATCTGGGAGAACAAGTGTCGAACACGGGGACAGGCAAAGCCTTTATCATAATGCTAAGCACTAGTAAGTAAAGTATAAAGTTGGAACTTACCGGTTTGCGGTTTGTTATCCTTGTGATCTGGTGGCGCAACTATGGGAATTGATTTGCTGAAAAGACAAAAAAATAAAAATAAAAATTATATAGATATGTACATACATAATGAATTTGTATTTATTCAAAAATAAATATCAAATGTCTTAGGAAAGGTAATACTTACTTCTTTCGTTTTTGTTGCTGATTAGTTGGACGAATCTCTACCGATGGCCCATCGGACATCGCAGAAACAATTGGTGTTTGTCCCATAATATCGTTCATTGGACATGATGGCATAGTACGTTGCATCATGTCTGCAAAAGAAAACAAAAAACACATGAATATAAAGAAATATTTAAAACGTGTATGTATCTTACCGATGCTATAGGGAATTCCCGGCATACCCTTACTGGAATCACTCAAGTCCTGTGTTACAACACCAACTACTGTCGCATTCATTGTCATATCAGACACATTATCTAAATCGTCTAAAATATTTTTTTTCGTTTCAGGATCAATAATATCTAACGCATGTCTACGCTTTTTTCGCTGATTATTGCCCATCGTTTGGACTGTTTGTTGCCCACCCGGGGCAACACCTAGTACAGCTGCGGAGCCGGGTACAGCGGCCGTTAAGACAGTGCCGGCTGACAATGGGATTTGTGCCTGGGCCCCATTTGGACCACCCAGTGGCCCATTCGGACCGGCCTGCACTGATATAGCACTTGTTACACCCGACGGACCCCGCTGATGGGCTTGCTGCGCTGTCGAAAGCGCTGAAAAGTATGAGTATGGGTAGCTGTGATAACCCGCTTGAAGTGGCTGTGGATAGGAAAATGGCGGCGCTTGCTGATAGGTTGGTTGCCTAGGAGCAAACGCTGGATACGTCGGCACAACTACCGACTGATGTATTTGTTGTGGGTATATTTGTGAAAGGGCAGCTGGTACATGTCGAGTTGTACCCCGTGGTGCTGATGACGCAGCAGTGCCGCGATATATGCCGCTCTGTTGATTTGTACGTGCATTGCCAGTCGAATTATTAACGGTTGCTGGCACAAACTAAAGAAAATGAAAGAAAACAAAACAGTTAAAGAAAGAGAAAAAGAGAACAAAAATTATCTTAAGATAAAATCATAAACTTAAGTAATAGTATAACTAGACCATTAGACCTTTAATCGAAACGAAACCAAAGAAGCTGTGCTTAGATATTTTTTTATATATATATATATATTTTTTTTTTCAACAAACAAAACTATACACAACTGAGAGAAATAATAACACAAAAACAAACCAAATTTGAGAAAACGAAAGACAATGGAAACAACGTTAAACCCAGTTTACCTCTGTTGACTTTTGATATGTACTGCTATTGATTAGTTTACTTTTGATTTGAATATCAAATTTCCTATCAATAACTGTACTCTTTACAAGACCAGCAGCAGCACTCCCTACACTTCCACCAGCCATACTGACACCAACACCATTCATTTTGCCATTAGCACCAGCGGCACTAGTACCATTCAAAGCTCCGTTCACACTGCCAAATATGGCCACCGCTGCACTAGTCGTATTAATTTGGCAGCTATTTGTGTGATTGGTAATAGTGTACCCGCCGCCATTTGGATTCGAAATTGAGGCGGCACTCTTTAAAATTGACACTGTACCGTAAGTCTTATGGTATTGTTGATGGGCTGCCACTGCCTGATGTTGCTGCTGCTGCTTAGATGGATGCGTCTGATGTTGCTGCAATTGTTGTGGATACTTCTTCTTTTTATTCGTTGACATTATCTACAACACACATAGTTAAGACAGTTGACAGATCTTTTTGCTTTTTTTTTTTGATTTTATTTTTTTTTTTTCGAATTCGAATTTTGAATTTTTTTTGGCAGGCTTTCTCCAAGAAATAAAACAAAAATGGGAAACATCAAAAATAAATTTAAAAAAAAAACAAAAAAAAATAAAAACAGAAACTGAAATTATTGTTTAACGTAAAAAGTGACATGCCCTTGATGCAAAGTTTATATAATTCAGTGTCAGTATGCTGACATTCAACCACAACCCAGCCTCAACAATCAAAATCTGTCCAACAAAAATGAAAAGCAGTAACAAAGGTTAGTGATAAGACTGTTTTTAAGGTGACAAAACTAAAGAGTCAGAACTCTGTGTATGCTTGAGTTAGATGCAAGTCCACGATTGGTTCGTCTCACATGCATATAAAGCCCATTGTAGATTTAGATGAGGAAATGTTTACTATTTGTGTTGGCCAATTAAAAGTTACATCCAAAACACTGGGTTAGAAGGGAAGTGAGTGAGTGTCCATGCGCTACAGTGATTGAAAGTTTTTCGAAGGGGCTTTTATACTTGAAAGACTACTTGATCAACTTGTAATGAAGAACGTTGCGGCAAAAGCTACATATCTGGTACCAGAACGAAAAGGTCTACAAAATTGTTTTATTTTTTTTTTTTTAATAAACGCCCCCCAATAGTTGACAAACACTCGAATGTGTGTGATTTGTAGAACATCAAAGGAAAGAAGAAGAAAAAAAAACACGAATATACAAATGGAAATACAGATGTTCGTGCCACTAAGATAATAATAAAAAAAAAACAAAAAAGGATTTAATGGTCTAGGTTAAATAAATAAAAAAATAAAACAATACTTAAAATTTAAATTAACATTATGTTAAATAAATATTTACACATGTACACAACTAGACATAATTGCCTCCCTTAATTATTACCCCATATATAAATTAATTTTAATAATTCATTTAAGTTTATTTGTTGACAATGTGAACAAAAAATATCCGAAAAATAAACACATTTAAATGTAATTATAATCGTTTTAAAATCAAGCCAATCCCAACTTAAAACTCAAGTTCTAGTGCACCCTACCGAAAAATGTTTCGAACTAGATCCTAAAACTGAAATAAATCAACTTAACTGTCACCAAAATAATGGTCGAGCTTAAATAAAGGCCAGCCATCAGAATGGTCCTCCGGGAAGAGGTACACTTAGACCAAAAGTGGAATCAATTGGTTTTCGCCATATTCCGAGCCGGGTAAGTTATGTTGTCGCTGTTTGTACAAAGGGCTTTAAAAACCAGTGATGCCGCAGGTACTGGAGACTTTGTGGAGAACAACAACATCAGACTGCACTTCACCCTATCTGTTTGTCTTGCAAGCGGATATTTATGCAATACTTATGGCTGCAAACTGTACCACGAAAAACAAGTGGAGGGGACAAGTATTTCCGTCTGTAGCGACAGTCAAACTGGGCTTAAGCCCTTGCTCAATCCTTTTACTAAATCCGGTTATGTGATGAGTGCTGGTAACCTAAGCTCCTTATCACTGAAGCTCTTACTCGACTTTCTTAGAAAGACGAAGAAAACACAGTAAAGGGGTTGTACCCCCTGGTAGTACAATGGACCTGTTTTTATGTCTGAGTGCTCCGGCGACACCCCGACAGAAAAACAAACACTTCTGTATATGAATTAAAAAGGTCAGCATAATAAATAGATAAGTGCGGATTAGTAAAAACGAAAAAACCCTAGATTTCCTTACCTTAACCCTTCTCAAAAAGCAAAACAACATTTAATGACAATCATCAAACAAATTTGCCTGGTAAAACATTCAAATATCGTGTGTTTAAAATAACAGAATAAAATTTAAATGAATAAGCGATCTAACAGGTTAAATAAAGTTTCAAAAATAATAATAATAATACACATAGAGAGGGCAAAAACACTTCTGAATATTTCGAGAACCGTTTTATCTTAAACATCGAAAAATAATTGTAAGCAAGTTCAACAACAAAAAAAAATTGAGAAATAATATATATATATATCCAAAAAGAGAACCAAAAACTTTCTACCAGGAGATTTTATGCCATATGTTATGCCTTGTATAGAGACTTTCTACATACGATAAAAACGTTGCCGCGGTGGCAACCAGTTTTTACAAACATCAAGATAATAATTGACATAAATTTAGATTTACAGTTAAAATATGCACATGTAGGTATATTCACTCACCAACTGTTGTTGCGGAGATGGTTGCATCTTGCTTAGATCTGGTTGTGGTGGCGTTGGCGGTGCTGTTGATTGCATACCGCGTAAAACTGTGGGTGGACCTTGATGTGGTGATGGCCCACTCTGTGGGGGTGCTTGAAAGCCCGCCGATGGTGCTGCTACATAACCATCTGATCCTGCAAGCAAATTGTATAGAGAAAAAAAAAATTGACAATGCCTCATTAGTGGGTTTCTTGTTTGAATTTGGTTTATTTTTTTTTTCATTGAAAATATTGAAATATATAATTTTTTTTGCAAAAACATTTAAAGGGGTTTACGTCAAAGAAATTCATGAAAAGATAGGACTCACGCGGGTGAATAAAGCGAAAATGTGAAATTTGTCCTGGACCTGGCTGTCCGGGGGGTCCCGCAGCAGCGGCAGCAGCTGCAGCCGCTGCTGCCACCGCTGCCGCTGCCGCTGCAGGATACATTAGGCCATGCTGTTGTACGATTGGATGGAAATCGGCCTGTTGGTGTGGAGAATGCGACAATTGCACTTGGGCTTGATGTTGTCCACTGGACACATTGCCTCCACCGTTTAATACTAGCTGCTGGTGTGTCCCGGAAGACGTTACAATTTGTTGTTGTTGTTGCTGCTGCTGCTGCTGCTGCTGTTGTTGTTGTTGTTGTTGCTGCTGCTGTTGTTGATGATGATGTACAGCTTGCTGTTGCGCTTGCTGCTGATGCTGCTGCTGCTGCTGCTGCTGTTGTTGTTGTTGCTGCTGTTGTTGTTGTTGTTGTTGTTGTTGTTGTTGTTGATGTTGCTGTTGTTGATGCTGTTGGTGTTGTTGTTGTTGTATCACAGTCAGTTGAGGTACTGTTGCAGCCATCGCCACACTTAGTGGCATTGGGCCACCCACCGGATGCCCTTGATTTGTACCATTTCCGCCGCCCGATGCAGCAGCAATACTGGAGATGTTATAATTCGACATATAACGGGAGACCATCTTGTTTCGTGTTGTTTTGGAATTATTTTATTGGAATTATTTAAAATATTGCTTTGAATAAGGCTTGATTTTCTTTTAATTTTAATTAATACAAACGTTCGTTTTTTATTTTTGGTTTCTTTTAAATATTTTTGTTTTTGTTTTTATACAAATGCTATGCTATAGATATATGTAAATATTTCCGGATTTCGTTTTAACCGCTTACTAAACTACTAGCTACTATTTAGTTATTTGAACACATTTGAGTCCTCATAAACTTTTTCCTCTTCAATTTGTTGCTATATTAACGATCTTTTGCTATTAATTCACTATTTTGTTTTTTTGTATAATTATAAATAAGTACACGCACACACATAAAAATTCCCTTTTGTTTAGTTTTTTTTTTTTAGTTTAAATAATAATTATATTGGAAGTGGGTAAGGGAAGTCTCTTGTTTAACACTCTCTCCTCGTTTATGAATATAAAATATGCGAAGAAGAGTTATATGGAACCCACAAATTGTAAAAAAAATAAAAATAAACAAAAAAAAAATATTAAATTAAAAAATTACACGAAATTTATCGCTTTTCTTATGAGTATTATTTTAAAAATGTTAGGTTTAAGATTTGTTTGGAATTGCTTCGTGTTTCCTGATATTATGTGTGTTGTTTTTGATTTGTAAATTTTTTTCTTAATAATTGCCGTCATCAATTAACACTTGGTGATGTACACTGCAGCCTTCTGGTTTTCGAATAATTTTTATTTAATTTTTTTAACAAGTAATATCTGCATATAGTGTGGTTGTTTATATGTAAATTTTCAAAATTATTATTGCCGCTATTATAGAACTGCGTTGAATTTGATTTGTTGTTAATACTTATACTGAATATAGGCAGATGTTTTTCTTCTTTTTGTTGTTGTTGTTGAATTTGATTTAAATTGTAGATGCACTTATTGGGTTCAGCTAACATTTTTTAATTTTTTTGCAGCAGGATTTAATTGTATCCGCATTAATGTTGCTTTTTTTTAGAAGAAAAGTGTTTCTTCTTCACTTTCGGGGCCTTATCCCTTCTTTTTTTAGTTTAATTTTCACTTAATGTTTTTTGTATTGCTTATTTTGATTGATTCAAGTCTTCTATATATATTTATTCATGTACTTCTGATAAAAACACACATAATTAAAGAAAAATTAATAAATTTAGCAGTTATTTAAAGAAATAACCGGCAACTTGTCTCTACACAACCTTTAACCATAGAAGCAGACGAACGAATAACTAAGAAATTTCGTCTAAATTTGTTTACACAAATATTATGATGAACCGACAACCAAATCTGGGGAAATTTTAGGAATTCCAAAATGAGAAAACATGTTTTCAAGCACATAAAGGGACGAAATAGCAGGTATCGTAATGAAAGGTCGAACGTTGTTGAGAGATGTCTGCAGTTACGAGACATTAATTCACAACATAAAATCATTAGCACGAAGTTGCTATATTCCAGCAAAAGCAGGTAGATAGACGAGTGAAAATTCAAAAACTATTGCCAATTTCGTTACAAGTTCGGGGTAGCTAGGTACCTGAACTTGTACTGACTGCGATTCCACAAAAAAGATTTAACTTGAAGTAATTAAGAACTATTTATCAATTTAATATGTGGTACCTACGTTACCAGAGGAAAGATTTCTTGATGACAAAAATGGCGCCAAAACTACACAAATATTTCTGAAAACTTACTCCGAAACGACTTAATTAAAGATCCTGCTAGCTTAACTCTTAATAACTCAAATTCTAAGTAAACAAGTTATAAATTCGAAATAAGGACAAGATCGCACATTCCCCATGGGTCAATAGCCTACTCAAAGCTATGAGACTTGACTAGAAAAACGATATGTAGGTATAAGGTAAACTAGGACGATTCGAGAATGTCAATCTATCTATGCCTCCCATTCGAGCAATGAAAAATACCTTGAAACAATAATCAATAAGTAAAAAGCCCACCGACATGCTGACCAATCATAGCCAATAAATCTATCTACATATTTTAAAATGGAAGTTCCTAGAGAAATTTGTCTGCCCGTTCTTCATAATAATCCACTTGATGCAATCATCTTGAGGTTCTAACCCCAAAGGTACTCCCACCCCCCCAAAGGTACTCCCACCCCCCCAAAGCCATTACATCACGATTGATTGCTTAAAAGGGACAAGGATAAAAGCACACACATCTACAAAATGAGAACTCTTTTTACACAAGAAAAAATGCAATCTTCCCATCCCTTTTCCACAGGTTTCACCCTTTTCGTGTTTATCAGGGACTTCTTTCCTTTACATTATTTTACGTGTTCATTGCACTTTAGCTATTTTCACTGCCTTTCTTAACCTATGATTTCCTTTCCTCTCCCTCTATTTATTTGATCAATTTCTTCGAATGAAAGTAGTGTAAAACAAAGTAAAAAAAAAAATTGCAAGCAATTCCGTTAAATAACTGCATAAATCGAACAAGCCATACAATCGCATCCGTACACACAAACACACAATGAATAGTAACAACACAAATTCTCCGTCCTTTTCATTTATATGAAATTTTTAAACAAAAGCACTTTATCGGTCTATTTTTCATTTTTTTGGTTTGTTTTCGTCCACTCTCCGTCTCGTTCTTGCGAATACTCGAAACAATATATGTAGCTCTTTCTTTACTTCGCAAAATGAACATATATATATATATATATATATATATATATATATATAACGTATGTAAGAAATACAAAACGTTTTGTAAAATTACAATTTCTCTTTAAGGGGGAGAGAAATTTGTTTCCGACTTTCTTATGTTAAAATAATTTTCCGACAAAATGTCCCCCAGAAATGTAACAGTAACACATTTTCACTATAAAAAAAAAAACTAGACACATTTCCAAATGAGGGAACCAAAGAGAGGAATACAAAATGTCCTTTTCTTTCTTTCTGGGATTTCCCTGCAAACTTAAATATGTTAATGTTAATTTCACTTTATTGTTTCAATTACACGTCTCAAAAGTTAGGCGAAATTATCAAATTTAATTTAGCTAACAAGTTCCCGGAAACTTCTTTATGCTGGGAATAAATGATTTCACATTTAGCAGTCTTTTACGACGAATTAACAAAAAAAAATCGAACAGTAGAAAAAACATCGTTTTTAATTTTTGGAGAAGTGCTTTTGGTCGATTGGGGTTACTTTTTTTTGTTTAAAACTCTTTGTGTGTGAAATGTGTTGTAAAGAAAAAGGTTAGGAAAACACAGCTAAATAAATAAAATTAAGTACAAAAACTGTTTTCTCCATTTCATAGAGAACAAGTGGAAAAAAAAAAAAAATACGAACGAGAAGAACACAACGACGATTATGAAGACAGCCACGGTAACGAAGACGGCCGACGATGACGACCAATGCAAGAGTTCGCAATGCAATTGTCGTATATCTGATTGTCTTTGTCTATCCTGCTGGTTGGGGCTATAATTGTTGGATAATTGTATTTCCTCTTCTTTTCACTTTCCCGTCTTGTACGTAAGTGCGTACAGACCTTTGTTGCCGCTAGAAATTGAAATTTTCTATCTCTTTTTCGAAGAACAAGTGCAATTTGTTTTTTTATGTTTCATTTCATTCACACAAGCGCATTAGTATTGAATTAACCGGCTATGCGTGACGTAGACAGAGATGGATAATAAATCGATTCAATCGGAATAGGGTTGTCTTTGATTCGTTTTTTATAAAAAAAAAAAGAGGTTTGTATATTTCTTTCTTTCGCATAAACCGCTGCATAAATAACTGCATCAGTACATATTTTGTCAGAATATCAACTCGAACTTGAAATATTAGATATTAGATCGCTTGTCATATGAAATACATTTATGATTTTCCAAGTTTTTTGTTGGTCCGAAATAAATTTAGAAAATTGACAGCGCTGTTACATTGTTCGTATTTAATAGTAGTGCCAGAGTAAAAGAGATAAAAGTATGAATATTTGGCGACTTACTACCAGTGTTACCAAGTTCTATAATAAGGAATAGTAGTTTCACTCACAACTGTGATATATGATGCACCATTTTGTTTAATTTCAGTTCTTGACCTCCTTTGTTTTTGCAAAAAAAAGGTTTAAAGAAATATTTTTTTTAAAACTTACCGGCTATATAGTAGATCGGCGTTATGAATACTCCCCTTTCAGCTGGTATATATCCTATTCGCCCTTCTTGCGCAGCAATCGGTTGCTGTTGCTGCTTTTGATACAGATTGTTAAATTTAGACAACTTTAAAGTCTCAAAAGGGTTATGTAATTGTTCTTTGACTTGTGTTCGTTTTTTGTTGTGTTATATTCTTTTTAAATTTGTTTACTTTATTTTGTATTCAAAGTTGTTTTCGTTAAAGTCGCTGAAGTCTTTTTTAAAACGTGACTGCAATGTTTTCTTTTTCGTATTTCTTGCGATTTCGGTTTGGGGGATATATTTGTTAAGCGCAGTTTTATGTTACAGGCGTTTTGCTTCTACTAAAATTCTATTTAAAATAAATAAAATAAAAAACAATCTTCAATGGGATGTTACACAGTTGGAATATTTTTTTTATATTACCTGCTTTTAGCTTTGAATGTTTTCTAAGTAAGAGTTTGTTACTGTTTAGTTTCTTCGTAGCTATGTGTTTGACTTTTACTGTTTCGTTTTGGTATCTTTGTCGCTTGTTATATTATAATTCTGTAAACAAAAAAAGGACAAAAAAATTAATAGAATGCAGACAAAAGTACGACCTATGCTAATCAAAAAATTCCTTAAATATACTAAGGTTATTTCACATTGTCGATAAAGCACATACATAAAGATACAGCAACACTGTTTACAATAATTGTTCCTCTCCTATGGAACCCCTCACCACATGACCATATATATTAAATACACGAAAAGAGCTGACTGGCTCATTCACTCCACTGTCTAGATCTCTTTCCACTGATATGACATGTGGCACCGTGGTATCATGTTCCATTAAATTTTCAAAAAGGGAATTATTTCCAACTTGGATTGTCACTCTTTTATTATTTTAAAAACAATATCCACATTTTATTAGTCACAATATCAAAATAAAATACTTGTATTAACTTTCCTCACTACCTACACTTGTAATCGAATTAAAAAGGGCAGTCGCACGCAATCCCTGTTATAGACAATCGCACACGCGGCAATTCCCTCTTCTCGTTCTTACTCGGGCCCAGTCACACAAGACCCCACTCGAAATTTTAATTATTCTTAGGAGACACAAGTGCGATAACTTATACACATGTGTTCGTGACCACGACCACAACTCATACAAAATGAATACACTTGGGTCAACAATTTAAAAATATTTTTGCCATTTTAAGTAAAAATCTATATATGGCACTTATCTATATACGCTAAGAAATACTGTGAACAAACAAACATTCTTAACGGCACGTACTATCAATACGGGAAGTTCTCGTTTCACTATGACGTTGATTGCTACTTAATGACGACGGTGTTCATACACAACGACGAAACCTTTCAGCATTCATATTATACGAACAGCACAATTCGATGGTGCAGGACTGTGGGGTTGATATAAATAGGGGAAATTACATGTTGAACGAGTAACATTTTTAATCTCTTGTCTTATGATCTTTTTCCCTCTCTCTATTCGTCTTTTTTTCCATACAACACTGCCAGACTAGATGAGTTTATACAACTTTCGCTGCACTCCGATACGAGATTTGACATACAATAAAAACCAATGCCACTTGTATGACTAGCGAATATACTTTGACAGTTGTTTGCTTCCGAATTTTTTTTTTTTTTTTTTTTTACATTGGGCTTAGTAGAAGCTTCTATCTGGTAGGTATTTCAAAATAACATTTAGTCAATCTACTAGACTCTAGGAAGTGATAAAGGAAAAAAAGATAACTTGATTTTTGCCGAATTTGGCCGACAACTGAAGCCAAGACACTTTCGTCGTTTCTAGATACATTTATACGAAGACAATATTTAGACCATACCTACTTTTTCTTATCAAATATCGATTTATACACTGACTATGTCTGGGCTGCAGGAAGACAAAGGCGACTTCGTAACACTTGCTACACAAATAAGATAACAATCAAGGTTGTTTCAGAAAATTCCTTTTCTCGTTTTCGATGATCAGGTTTGAAAGTCGATAAGTGCTTTCCTAACCGGCTGCTTCTTCAATTCTCATTGGTCATCTGCCTAGTGGGCCTGGTTTATGAGAAAATCCTTCCACTATTTGTTTACTATTTTTATGAACGGATTAAGGAATATGCACAAAATTCAAACACCACGTGCTTTTTGCGGGATTTGCAAATGTTTTCTCTTTGTTAATTTATCCTTTGTTGGTTTTTTATCATCTTCTTTATCTGAGAATCTATGGTGCGCAGGTCAGCGCAGAACTCCACCACATTTATTGGACAACAACAGATCAACAAAGATAATTCGATTATGCAGAAATACTGATTCGGTTAGGGCGGTATCGTAGGGATATGAAGGAGAAATATTAAATACGAATCACCTCTCATCTCACCCTTCGATAGTTACTTAAGAATTTAGAAATTTGTTAAGCCCCCATATCCAGAAAACCAGTGGCCTGCGGCTAATTACCAGCAGTGCCTGATGGAATGCTTAAATGTTGATTTAATCATTTGGCTCACTGCCGAAAGTCTGAGCCACAACTAATTGAAATGTTCTGTTTACTCACTTGCTCTACGCAAGCAATTACCTATATGAAAAGTACTGCGATTATACTTAAATAAGAATGTTCCAGCCTAGGTGCATTTGAGATAGCTAACCAAAAAACCCTCAACTATGTCATCTCAAACTTTTACCACCTGTGGATTGAATGATTCAAATGAGCCAAGTGCCGATGAAGACATTTGTTTTAGTTTATAAAATAGTTTGAAAGAGACACACGGCTGTTGTGAGAGTGATTGTATAAATCTCTGGGGATGATAAAAGATTCTGCGCAAAAAAAGGCCGCTCAGCCAAATGTCGATGTGCTTCAAAAAATGTGATCTAAGGGCAATAACCTCTTTCGTATAGACTTTTGTACCACTAATTCCTAATTCTCAAAGCTTCCATCTTAAATGTGTTCTAAAGTCCGCCGAACTTCCTTTCGGGAAATGTAGCTTGCTGCGCTCGCTCGATCGCAAACGACAAACTCTGAAGGAATGACTTTTTCGGTCATATTTTGCACTCTGTAACAGTCTAAATGATCTATTCATAAAAGAATACAGAATATATACAGGAAGTGCCCCCAATTTAAGAAAAAAGTTCCTCAACACTTGTCACAGGATTCTTCTCTGCATAACGTGGGTAAATATTTTATATTCCTATTTAGCCCGGTTTTCATAACCCTTTTCATGCCTTCAAATGCAAACAAAAAAAAACCTAAAATTAACGAAAATCGTCAAGAAAAAGAGGACAAAATGCGAACTTTTCTCCGTGTGACATAAAATCGTGAAAAAATTACATTCCGCAGATATGAAACCTCTCTGCACTTCCTGGTTTTTGATAGAAATACAGCTGAAAATGTATTTTAAGACTTAATCTAATGTGATGATTGAATAAATAAATAGAATTGCAACATATTTCATATGAAAATTGCATCAAATATTTGAAATGAAATTTTGGCTGCTTGTGACATCATAAGAAAGTTATGAAAGAAGAAGTTAAATGTATGTACCTTATTAGAACGACTTATTGCACTAGGAACTTATCAATCAGCGTATAAATAACAAATAAATAATATTTTGTGTTCGTCCTGGGTCTGGCCCTTAAATTCTTTCAGCAAAATTAGTTTTGGCCACAAGAAATGCAAATTATAGGTGTGTGCAATTCAAATAATTATTCTAGTACTTTTTAAAAAGCATATAGATTCCAGTCGCATCAATAGGTTTCTTCAATTTCATGTTTAAAAAAAAATAAAACCGGTTTTTTTTTTTTCGTCGAAGTTTCCCTTTCAATTTGTAGCTACATAAGTAGCTCTACCAAATGATTAGTTGCAAGATACACCATGCCAATGCCACATACCTAAATATTGAACTTGTGGTATTACTTTAAATCTTCACGCTGTGCATTTTAAGCAGAGTAGCTGGGCGACGAACCTGTCAAAACTTCAGGTTGTCTAAAATGAATTATAAATAAATTACCCGTATTATAAGATTTGCATGTAATCCTCTCTCTCTTTTCTTATTCAACTGCACGAATACACTTCACCATTTACCACTACCCGCTGGTAAAACAATAGGAAAAACTAGATAGACCCACCACACCACACCATATAAATGTCAAAATATTTTTTGTACTAGATTCTCTTTGGAACTGTTAACTGTCTTTACATTGGGAATAGGTACTCGTCATCTAATCTATTCCGTTCGACCAGTAGGACGGCCAAGACGAATTGCCATGTGTGGCAAACTTCACGTCACATGAAATATACAGAAACACGTTTTCTTGTATGCCCTTCCACAATCAAAAGATTACACAAAAAAGCAAAAAGAAAAACGAAAGTAGAATGAAATAAAGCATATTTAAATAAAAATGCAAACTTCCCCTTCAATGACCCCTTACCTAACGTAAATTTATGATATATATAAAAAAAAACTTAAACTCACCAAATATTCCAACAAGAAATCAAAGTAAATTGGGGTTCGTCAAGATGATTACGTTCCACTTTAGCTCACAAGTGAATTTCTTTTCTGTTTTCTACGATTTTGGGATGTTTTCTGCGGTTTAACCTGGCTGACTCCGAGTAAAATGATATTATGGAAAAAAGCTCAAATATCGTTAACTGTTTTAACAGAAAATAAGGCTCCTTTTTATGTTCGAACACGAGATATTATTGACCCTTATCGACGGAACTGAAATATTTTAAATCACACGATTCGTTCCCTTTTTCCACAGTTAAAGGGGGTTTCGGATATATGTATATATATATATGTATATATTTTACTTTTCGTAAATTTCACTTTTTCGATTTTTACTTTAAATTGTCTTCAATTACAAACGCGTGTTCACTATTTTACGATTTTTCCTTTTGTTATCTTTGAATTTCTACTTTCGATTTTTTTTTGCCTGTCTCGTTTTTTTTTTTTTTAACTTCAAAGGAAAATTGAACAATTCAGAGACTTGAAAGCCTCTCTTGTTAATTTGGTCTTTGTATTCTATGATTTTATCACCATTTGTTACTTTTTTTAGTATTAGTTTAGTAATTGAATTTAAAAAAATTTATATTTTATTAAAATTTTTTGATTTACTCTCTCAAATATGACACAGCATTCGTGGCAGCTATTTTTGCGACCCACAAAGTGCAGAACTCAGATTAAAGAACTTGTACAGATGGTGAACTCCTGTCTTTTACTCTTTAGCTGTCAAACAACACAAGTTGGGTGTCAATGTATGAATGGTTCGTTATTAAAATGAACAATACATACAAATAAAAAGTGTGGTTTGTTCACTTATAGCTGCGAATTGTATACAGCCGGTTTCTTGTGGTAGGTTAAATCAGATATTTTTTTGAGGTGAGCATTCGTCGAGTTGAAGTTAGATAAGGAAGGAAATGCTATCGAAGGCTTCAGACAAAATGAGATGGCTATAGTGATCGTCTGAATTTATTAGCTAATTAAGAAGGTATTGTTCACTGATTACTAGCGCTATTTATAGATATGTAGCTAGCATAGGTAGGGGTTATGTAGATATTGAATTTTATTTTTGACTGCCATTTGTTTCGGAAATATATAATATAATAATTACTTTTGATTTTTTGACACTACCTTGGAGTTTTGTTGCTACTTATGAAGATGCTAACTCTGAATGGCGGCGCTTATAAATTACTTTAATTGACCAAAATGACGGTTGCGTGATAAAAAAAAAAGAGAATAGTGCGCGCCTGCGCACTTAAAAGGACAAATCTTTGTCCAATAGTTGTGTGAAATACTCAAAAATTATAAGAAAAACCATATTTCACACCTTCACTTATGACGTCACAAGAGTTAAAAATTAAATTTTTCTATGATTTTATACACTTTTCTTTTATTTATTCAATTAACAAGTGTTAGAATGAAAATAATTGTAAACAGACTCATAAATGGCCAAAAAATGCATTAAAGTGTAATATGAACTGAACGCATTTTTTCGCCGATTTTGTGTTACATTTAAAAAATATTGAATTTAGTAAGTTTTTCTTCGAGATTTTTGTGAAATTTAAGGTTTTTAACATTTAAAATTTCGATAAATGAAAATTCCAAATATTCAGAGAAGTGTGAAATACTGAAAACTAAGATAAACCATCCAATGTGGTTGGATTGAGAGAAAAATCTTTGTGCAAAGATTACAAAGTGCATTTTCATTAGGTTTTCATCAAAATAGAGATTGCATTTGAATAAGGGAAGTAAAATGATTTTATTTTCTAGAAGACCAAACCAGAAGCAATAATTTAACTTAACATTAAGTGATAGAACTTAAGTTATTTGTTTTAATATTCTGCGATCGTTGATTATTATTTTATACTAAAAGGACAAGATATAATGTATTAAGCACAGCCAGGTGGAAGAAAACCCATAGAAAAGTTAATAAACACGATTTAAAAAAGCATTTACTTAGGTTACGCGTATGGTTATTACATTTAAGGATTCCCTGCTGTTCATAATTATCGCGATATTGTATTGTACTTACCATTTCAAGAGGCATGTTACGGGAAGCAACGTTAACATCATTTCCACAGTGAGATGAACTTCTATAAACAAACACTTGAGACTTTTTTTTTTGACATACTGTACTTATAATTTATTATCAATGTTCATAGCATTTTTCAGCTTTCGTTAAATGTACATACTCTCTTGTTTTCTTATATTTTTTTTCTTCATATATATATATATTCAAGTATATATATATAAATTGTTTCCTTTTATATTTTACAATAAACTCTTGAAACATCTGTATAATCATTTTATATTTTTTTTATCGATTAATTTTCTTTGTATTTAACTTAAAATTTGCTAGATCAGATGGTAAAAAATAATATATAAAGTGTAGAAACATAAATTGTTTGTTTTATAATAATGATAAATCTACACCGAATTTGGATCATAAAACGTTTTTTTCGTTTTTAGTTCTCATTATTTTCCGTACATTGCAAATTTATTGTTTCTTTCATTGTTATTTGAAGAAAGAAAAAAGAAAAATAAAAAATAAATTTGTTTCTCCACTAAATATGAATTTGCACTTCTTTTTCATTTACTTCGGTTTATTTTGATGTCTCTTCGTTTAGAGATATTTTTACTTGAATTATTTTTTTTTAATAATTTACAATGGGTTATTGACATTGCTCTCTTTGCATCATTTTTTTTTTATCGCGTAGCAAAAATTATATATATAAATTAAAACAAAGGCTACTATTTTTTTTTTAGAGGTACATGCTAAAATTATTAAAATTATTTGAATATACTAGTCGTCCTAATCTAAAATGTATAACAGAAAAAAAAAAATTAAGAAAAAAAAGGAGCTAAGTGGATTTCCACCGGGGGTAAAGATTTTTTTCTTAAAATAAATTTCGTAAAAGCAAATAATTAATTACATACATTATATCTTAAAGTATAATAATAATTAAAAAAAAAATAAAACAAACAAATAATTACGAGTAAATTTGACACAAAACAAAGATACTAAAATTATAATAAAAACGCTTGGTAGCCGTAGATTATGTATAAAATGGCATGGTAAATGGTAATTTATTTATTTCCTTATTTTGAAACGAAAAACGATGGGTTTTGGTTGGAAGGCATACCGGGCGGGCCGACATTTTGACCACCGGGTGGAATATTGTGGCCTCCAAGCTGTGAATTCATTTGACTGCGGGTTGACGTTGCATACAATTGCTGTTGAAAATTGTGGTATTGTTGAGCATACTTAAGGTCATTTGTCGATGGGCCGACAAATGGTGATGTTTTGTAGTTGGGACCTGGACCCCCAGGACCAACGGGGACACCCGGCCCTCCAGGACCTCCAGGGTTTGACGGTCCGCCAGGTCCATTGAGTTGAGGCTGCATAGACTGTGATGGATCAACAGGAGGGCCACCGCCCATGGGCGATGGACCACCCCCAAGACCGGGGCCATTGGGAACTCCATTAGGACCATTTCCATGGCCCATCGGACTTCCTTTTGGACCAGGTGGTCCACCAAATATTTGATTGTTTTGAAACATGTTCGAGGGATCATTGGGACCGTTTTGACCGCCATCTACTAGACTAGGTGGGCCATTGCCAAAAGGATGGTGTTGGGAGCCCGGGACACCACCTCCCATCATATGTGGATTAGGGCCCTGCATGCGCATCATTCCGCCGCCACCGCCCGGTTGACGCATTGGTCTCATTCCGCGCATCATTTGTGGATTCATTCCACCGCCCATCGGCCCTCCAGGACCACCGACCATTCCACCCGGTGGACCTCCAAGTCCCATCATTCCATCGGGTCCACTAGTGTCCATGTGAGTATTCATACCCCCGCCTGGGCCAGGTCCACCTCCACCCATTTGATTACAATTTTGATAGAAGTTCATACCTTGGCCTGGTCCACCAGGCTGTTGCATTTTATTTCCATCATGACCTGGGCCATTTGGACCCCCGCCTCCTACATCCATTGGTGACATCTGGGGATTTGCAAAGCGTTGCAAAAATTCTAGACTGGGCGCCACTCTTGGATTCGTATTACTGACCTGCGGCCTCACTGGGAGATATTGTATTGTATTCGGTGTACTTGCTTTGACCTGGATATTGGTACCGTTGTATGGGCATCCACCCATTGCCGCCCGACCCATCATCCGATGCGGAGGTGGTGGTAGACCCATTCCTCCGTGCCCACCATGAAAACCAACCATCCCGACGCCCATCTTCGGTGAAAGCATCCGTGAACCCATTGGTGGGCCACCCATCATTGCCATGGGACTTCCAACCATAGGTCCACCACCAGGACCAACATTTCCTCCTCCATGCATACCTCCATATTGTCCCCCAGGACCTCCTAAAACATGTGGTGGCAATCCTCCCATGCCACAGTGATCCATACTCTCAGGTCCAGGGCCACCCATAATACTTTCCATACCATGTGGGCCTACACTACCAGGCATACCACCCATTTGCATCTCATGACTCGGAAACCCGGAGCTCATGAGGCCGCCACCACCTGGTCCACCAGATCCACTGCCTGCTGGTCCACCATTCAAAGAACTCGTCACACTACTCGTCAACTGCTGTGACATTTGCGCCAGTGATGAGATTGGATCAAAATGAGACGTTTTTACTGGCGGCGGTCGACTGCTATTTGGGTTGAGAGGCAAGTTATCCGTTCGGCCACAAAAATTCCCACATTGACCTCCCGTTGATTGCTTTACACAAAAAATATAACATTGACAAACACCTACAAAGGCTTTAAAAAAAAAAAAATCCAACTTACCTCACCACACTTGCCATCCATGAATCCGCTCATCTTTAAACCTTGTTGTTGATTCTGATTTGGATTACTGTTCGGTCCATTATTACCACCGCCTGGTCCACCCACTCCATGCCCTGGTCCGACTCCACCGCTGCCAGGATAATTCATTCCAGGACTCACCGGCGGGAATCTCGAGTCTATACTTGATGAATTTGTCGGATCACCTATATTAGGTGTGCGGGAACCTTGCGGACTAGGATTAGTCGACGTATTGAGACGAGAGTTTTTATCACCTGCTATTCCAAAAAAGTTATTGCATTAGAATCGAAGCAAATCACATTCACTTCAGTAATAAACAGTCAGATAATCTCTCAGAAAAAACAAAAACTACAATAGACCCAACACCTCAACACTTACATCTATTAATTCTGTAGTAGAAACATTAGCTTCAGATTGTCATACAAAATTTCATTACTTAGACTTTGGAAAATTCAAACAAAAGAACCTTACGAAGCATTACAATAGAATTCCACAGATGTGGGCGAACAATATTTTCACAAGATACGGAATGGAAAGAATATTTGATTACTGACTTCAAATATTCATTTGTAACGTACCGCGATCCTCACAAAGGTTAGGTTACTACCACGATAAAGACCTTGAAAGACATCAAGGCGATAGGTATTTATAAAAGGGGTTTGTCATTAAACTTCGTTAGTTGTATAATAAGTCATTTTTACAAGTTTTTGATGAACTATTGTTGCACAGTGATTATTATAGCCAAAGAGCTCACAAGAGGCATTTATTTGACTGATTTTAATAATAATAAAAATATGCCTTATACTTTCAAGACTTTTTAGCACTTCAATTGTTTGTTATACTTTGAAGAAATTGAAAATAAAATAGCAATCATTTAAAGAAAAGAGAAAAGCCTCCACCCGCCTAGAGAGCACAAAAAGAAAAAACGAAAAACTTACTACAATTCGCTGCTATCGAAGAATTTGGATTGTGAGGACTTGATGGAATAAGTGGATAACTCATGCAACTACTACTACCGTTATTGCTATGATTGTGATGCGTAGATGATCCAGAGGACATTGTTTGCGAATGAACATATCTTGGATCGCACATTGTTGACGGTGATGCAGCTAACGAAAGGTTAACTGAACTGCTGTTTGAGGAATTATTATTGTTGCAAGATCTATGATTCCCGGGACTAATACAAAAAATAAAAAATAAGATGAGAAAAAAAAAAGATTTAATAAAATAAGCCGTATGTTCCTTACGAAGCTGACATTATTCCCACTGTGTTCGATGAATCCCTTAAGATTGTCGTGTTCGGTTGTTTCTGTATGGTCAACTCTTGACCTTCAAATGTATTTAAATATTGAATTTGTTGCGGAGACGGCACTGGCATCAGGTTAACAGCAATATCTTTACCTTGGATATAAGAGGAATAGTTAAATAAAACAAAAAAACAAAAAAAAAAGTGCAGTGTAAATAATTCACGCCGACGGCGTATAAAATACAAATAAGACCGGAAATAGTAGCTTCTTAGCTAGATGATAGAAAGATTTTATATTGAATAAGAAAAAACTTATGAAAGAGAAGAATATGTTTACTCGCTTGAAGTAAAGGGTTTTCTACTGAAAAGGTTTTGAAAATATCGACCATCATGCCTGTGGGACAAGCTATTAGATACGGATCAAGCTCATTGTTTTGGGACCAGGCCCATCCGAACTTCAGCGTCTTCCAAATTAAGGGAAAAGAATAGATGTAGCAAATAAATTGATAGATATAGTATGAAGAAACACCAAGCAAAGATTTCCCGTCAAACACATGATAACGCCAATGTCCAATCTATCAGCAAGTACCAACGAAATCTCTAAATAATAGTCACACAATCAAAACATTCACACTTTCAGCTTCAAGTAAGATATACATAAGGAACACCTACCTTGATTGCCACTGTTAGCATTGCCTCCTGGTCCTCCACCACCGGAACCCAATTCGAGATCTTTAAGAGTAGTATTGGGCGACATATGCGAGGAGACGGGTGTACTAGGATTACTACTATGACTCATTGAAGATCTGGATGCATTACCATTGTTATTTTGTTGACTACCACCAACAGTATTAGTGTTACTATTGGGCCCACCACTATTTACGGTATTTGGACAAGATTGTGGTACTCCACCACCGCCTGGGCCAGGACCGTTTCCAGCACTCGAACCACCGGCATTACTACCACCTGGTGTCAATGGTGAGTCCTGTTGTTTGTATGGCATTTGAGATTTTCCATTTGGTCCAGGACCGCTATTTGAACCCGAATCACCAGCTGGCGAGTTAAGTGTCGATCCACCGCTACCACCACCGGTTCGAGGTGAAGGTAATGAAAGATTCGAGGTGGGGTTATTCGGACTGCTGGGGTTTGGACTTTGCGTCGCTATCGGCACAGATGCTGAGCGCGGTGTTTGATGATAGGGCGGGGGAGGTCCTTGTGATCTATTTCCACCTCCTCCACCACTCGTTGACATGAGACCACCACCGCCACCCATTCCGACTCGACCCATCATCGGACCGTTGCCAGCTGACATTTGGCGGCACATTCCAATGCCACCGCCTCCCATCATATCCATGCCTGGTGGGTTCTTGCCTTTGCGTTCTTCGTAGAATTGATGTTGTAACTTGGACCATTCTATTTGTGCCATGCCGGGTGGCAGTCCCGGACCAGGACCACCGCTTGGACCACCACCACCCATCACCATGCCACAGGGATTCATTGGACCCATGCCACCCATTCCCATTCCTCCTCCCATGCCCATTCCAGGTGGGCCACCTCCTGGTCCTCCTCCACCAGGTTGATTGCACATCATCATTCCGCACTGCATGCCTCCCATGTCAGAGTGCGGTCCTCCTGCACCGACCATCATTGAGCCGTCACCCATTGGTCCTATCGGGCCTCCCATTCCCTGAGGATGCGAAGAACGGCCCAGAGGGCCACGTGGACCAACTCCACCCATCACATTTCCTCGAACATTCATGTTTGGTGGCATTGGGCCACCGGGTCCTGGACCTCCAGGTCCACCTGCTAAAGCATCACCCAACATATTAACTGGTCCGCCACCACCAGGTGGAACAACATCCATCATCTTTCCAGAAACTCCCTGTCCCTGTACTCCAGGGCCTCCGGGGCCAGCTTGTGAGCCAGTCACGGGATCCACTACACCCATATGAGGTCCGCCTACAAAGTCACCCATGCCTTGCTCAGGAAACAAGAATTGATTCATTTTCTTCAATTTGGCCAGTTGCTCTTCGCGGTGTTGTCTCTGCTGTGGCGTCAGATTTTCATCGGGAACTTTTACTCCTTGTAGTGATGGCTGAATACTGTCTGGTGATGTTGGACCCCCCGTTGCCATTATCTTTGGCGGACTAGGTTGAATTCCAGCACTCAGAGGTGTTGTTGCACTACAGGATCTTTGAGGACCAGATGGTGAGCTACTGCTATCCATTGCATTAGGATCAGGCCCAGCATTACTTCCCGGGCCACGGTTATTGTTTGGACCGCTATTGCTGCCATTCGAAATTCCCTCTAGCCCTAAATGCACAGTTGTCTGCTCCCATGGCATCAGGTCATTATCCGCTGATAGTGGGTCATCGTGAAATCCCGATGGTGGCTTCACATCCATTCCAACATTTGTTGCAGGCGGCTGACTACTATTAGACGATCCAGTTCCAGAATTACCGCCACTATTTGATGGGTTATTATTCGGCCCTGATTTACTGCTTGGCTGCGCCAGTTTTGCCAATATATTGCTGTTGCTTTGTCCGGGGTTACCCCATGGTCCACCTGGACCACCTCCTCCAGAATTCTGTCGATTCATTTTGGACAGTTTCATAGGATTTTTCAAGAAGAACTCTTCGAGGAATTTTTTCGTCGCCGGCTGTGTGCGATGATATGCGATTATTGTTGGAAATTGTCCGTTAAGGACAGACTCAGCGCCTCTGTTAGCTAACTGCGTAGAGAATACGAATATATGATTCTGCTGTTGCATGTAATCCATTGAGGAATTGCCACTACCAGGACCACCACTTGTTGGCGGTTTACCACCAGGTCCGCCGCCACCACTACTGCCAATACCACCACCTCCGCCCAGATTTCCGATATTTCCACTGACCATATTGGGTGGGAGAAGGTTGCCTGTATTTGCGTTGCCTACACCACCAAGGTCATGAAGACTGTTCGGGTTGGATCCTTAAAAATAAAATAAAAGTTATTAGTTAAAAAATATATTGGCAATAGCCGTTATTTACCTCTTCCACTGTTATTGGATCCTCCTGAAGCAGAGACTCCCGTATTCATTCCCATTAAATTCGGAGAATGTCCAATATTCATCCCTCCGGATCCACAACCACTATTATTTCCAGAAACAGACATACCTGTCCCAGACATTGTACTCGTCAGTGCGCCAAAACCATCGGGTGACATATCAACAGGTTCTTCCTTTTTAACATTGCTTAAAGACCCAAGGGACATTTGCATTCCACTATCGCTTGACATCAGTTCATCCTTCACAGCACCAACAGAAAAGACTAAGGAAATAGAAAAGATGTGGAAAGGTTCCTATAAATTTAAGTTACAAACGGTCACTTACAACTTTCATCCATGTTGTCGTTTCCCGACTTATCACCAACTTGCATCGGTTGCACCGTATTTGATGCCATTCCACTACTGCCGCTAGCAGTACCACCACCTCCGCTGCCATTGCTTCCGTTGCTGTTTTCACTTCCGCCTGGAGCAGATATTGCCATAGGTCCCACGCCTAAGGCTGAGGAATTTGATGGCAAACATCCATTAGGTGAGTTGTGAGGGTCGCCGAATGATGGGATCGAACTGACGGTCCCACCTCCGCCCTCGCCGGCATTTCCTTCGTCTTCGAGTTTCACTTTTTTGCTGTTATCTATAAGCCCAAACAATATTAAATCACAACACGAATAATAGTATCCAAGTACTTACCACCAAACAAACTGGTCGGTGTGCCACCCGAACCATTTGCTGCTGTAGGTGGGGTATGTTGCTGGTGTAGTTCTTCCTTTACAGTCAATGGCGTCGTTGGTTGCTGCTGCGACGGTGATAGTGAGGATGAAGAGGCTTGACCAACAGACGCTGGCCCTCCTGTGCTTAGCGCATGTGGTGGAGTAGCGCCCTGATTTGTACTTGCATTGCCCCCACTAGGGGCCGTTCCTGCTGTTACATTCATTTTGACAATGCCTTGATTACTGTTGGTACTACTGCTGAGATGAGACACAAGTTGATTTGTTGACCCAGTGGCTGATTGTAAGACAGAGCCAATCAATGATGGATGTGTTACCGCCGTGCCACTGACATTGTGTGGCAAAACAACCGGTGGGGTAATCGACGGATGGGTATGATGATGAATTGGAGGGGGTGATGGTGCTTGAGATGATGACGATGATGATGATGAAGATGACGATGATGATGACGAGGATGACGATGATGAAGATGACGATGATGAAGAGGAGGACGATGACAATGCTAAAGCCAATGAAGTTGATAAAGATGCTACTGATTCTGCAGCTGCGTTGCCTGATGTCAGTGAGCCATTTGTGGTGATTGTAGTGCCAAGTACTGTGAAATAGAAGAATACATTTTTCTTACCAGCTTAAAGAAACAGTTCGAAGTATATACCCGACATTTCAAGGAAAAACATGGACTTTGTGCCGAAAACACCAGAAGCCTACCATAATAGGAAGGAAATCTACTAACGATTTTCAATTTTTCCAAACTAATCGCGTACAATTGCAGCTTTGTATTAACCAGTTTACGTCACAAATTTAAATTATGTATAAAAAAAAGTATGACCACCACCGATGCACCTTGGAATATTGTTTGAAATGATTAGGTTTAACGGACCACGTGGTCTTATGGCATTCTCCTCACAACACAATTGAGTATAAACCAATTTTTACGGTCTTTATTCATATTTATTAAGACTAGAAATCATTTTCTGTAAATACCCACCTCCTACTACTGTTCCATTTGTTGGGGGCGCTGGTGAATGTACCTGCAGATGCTGTTGTTGACTCAATTGTGCCAATGATACAACATTCACACTACCACCTCCTGGCGATCCGTTGCCGTTGTTACTTATATTGTTATTACCGCTTACTGCACTCGTTCCGTCGTTACTATTCTGGTTGTTGACCCCTTCGCCAGTGTTGCCAGTACTTCCACCACCTCCTCCTCCTCCACTAAACTGCGATGAAGGTGTTAGCGGACCAACTAATGACATGCAATTGCTGATTTTATTATTAGTGGTAATCGTGCCGCTGCTATTATTGCTTCCTGTACTATTGTTCGTACTGTTGCAACTGTTAACACTGCTATTGCTACTGTTACTGTTGCTATTCTGGTTTAAAATCGCTGCTACTACTTCGTTGTTGTTTTTGTTTGTGTTTGCTAATGGCAAACCGCTCAAACCAATTGAACCCTCGCATCCAGATACTAAAAGTCCTCCTGATGATGCTTGCTGCTGTTGCTGGGGTATCGCTGCCCCAGTTTGTTCTTGTGGCGATCCAGTTCCTTGTGCTATTACCGATGCTATTGTGCCTACAGATTCAACCACAGATGTGGTGCCTCCTCCGGTTATCAAAGTTGTGGAAGAAGATGATATTGAAGATGATAATGAATTACTACCACTCGATGATGTTGTTGATGATGATGATGTGCTCATAGCTAAAGGTTGTATCGCTGGAATGTCGTTTTTTGTTGCTTTAATTAAAGTTTACTTTTCTTTTTTTTTAATGATTTATTTATAGTTTCCTCGTTTTCTATACAGATCTCTAGCGTATGAATAAATATTCAGTATCTATGTCGATTATTTAGCTGAAGACTGATTGATGATGGTAGTTGTTTTAAGTATATATGATGTTTTATATTAATCGACACCATGTTAGCGACGTTGTTTCCTTTTATAAAAATTGTCTTCTTTAATTTTTAAGTATTTACACTCCCCTGAAAAGAAAATCCAAGTTAAAATAAGGTTGCAGTGAGTGAGATTAAGAGAAAATTCAATGGTAGCACTAAACATAAAGTTCTAGGTCATGTTACCAAGGATTGTTAAGTGGAAGTGGCTTATACTTGGTATAATTTCAAAACAATGCAAAAGAGGAATATCGCTTAGATTTATGGTCTCAATCGCAGCTAGAAATCTACTGATTTATCTCTTCTTAAGCTAGATAACTACAATGTCACACAGGTTCTTATCAAATTTGCGACATGCAGCTCTATAGGTAGGCATTTTATGCTGCATGCAATGTTCTTCGAATAAAAAAAAAAAAAAAAACAAACCCAACCACAATATTCATCATAAAACAACACCTAAGGCAATCTATCCATTTAAATATCAAACGCGTGAGATTTCCCTTATCGAGAAATGTCACAATTTAGCTAATAAGGATGCCATTGCCTTAGATCATCTCCCATACAATATGTTTCACATAAAAGTTGCGATATGCTTTGACATTCGTTTCGTAAACCAGATTTAGTTTATTAAAATTCCCATCTCATGATGAAAATAAAATGAGGAATATAGGTATATACATATATAAAAAAAATACCTTTTCCAAGGAGCAATAGTGGTTGCATTCATTTTCGCCAACATCTCTCGGTTATTTTTAGTTTTTTTTCTCGCACTGTTTTGGCCCCCCCCCTCTCGGGAGAATTATTGTAAATGTATGACCAGTTTCACAGTCCCGGTATATATTTCCTTTTTTTGTTTCAAAATGAAATTATAATTTACTGGACTCGCATTTAACTCACAGCTTCCTTTTGTTTTGTTATTTTCCCCCCCAATATGCACATACACACACATTCAGCGCACAATGCCAAATTTCTACCTTCGCGGTTGTTTGTTTGTTAAAAAAAAAAAAAAATTAGAAAAAATCTAAATTCTACACATTGTCTATTTAGGAAGAAGAATCCGAGAAAAACAGAATAGTCCAAGATATTTTCTTTTTTTTTTTCTAAACAAGGAACTTTGAATAATTTATTTTGAGAATTTTTTTTGTGGAACACATTTTTTTTTTTACTTCGATTGTAAGCAAAACACACGAATTTGCGTACCAAAAATGTCGGCCGCGCCGTTTAAAATATATATGTATCTTTTTATTTCATTATTTAGGTGTGAGCAATCCAACTATAGTAATGTGAAAACACTGCACTGGGGCAAATACAACTGTCTCTTTCTATCGTTAGCATGCTATTGCTATAACTTAGTCGCGTATTCAGCTGAGGTTTTCAAATGAGTGGTAGTGTGGTAGCACTCAAAAAAAAAAGAAAAAAAAAAACTTCAGGAAAAAAAAAGTAATAAATTTTTATCTTTTTTTTTCAATCAAAAATTCTGATTCGAACGGTTCGCGTTACGATATACTTGTTGTGAATCACTTAATCGCAAGTATTTTACTAAAGCTGCACGCATGGTGGAGGGAGATAGTAATGATTTAAAACCGTGTTTATTCTTTTTCTGCTAGGAATTTCTTAGGACAGCGCGTGCAGTGCCAGTCGAATGTAAAAATACAACAATAAAAGTTCCTCACGGTTCCCGTGTATGTGGTAATTGTAGGTGTAGGACTGAGATGGTAGCCGTGGTAGCTGGTGGCCATTTTGAATTGTAGTAAAGCTGTTTGATTGGGGTGGAAATGCAATGCGAATAAAAGCGTGATTGTGAAATCGTTTAAATGGAGATTAGTTTGTACGTTTAAGAAGCCATTTGAATTAATCTAGAGACAGGCAATCATTTTATTATACTTTAATTCACGTATCAATATGAATTTCTCTTAGGAAACTTTGTTTTTTCTTGGACGGCAAAAGAGTGGGTCTTGATCCAGGCCGACAACATTTAATGATAGGTTTAGTAAATTTTTATTATTTACAGTATGCTTTTAGCACAGATAATGAATATTAAAATATAAATGAGACACCTGTTTCTTATATTCTTTACGTGTGCTTTTAGTGTACCTTTACTACGTATGTAAATAGAGGTTCATTCTTAGTAGCTAAAGTACAATTGTATCATAAACCTCCATTCACTGCACATTTCTAGCTGCTCTATTACATTTCTCATTGAACATTTTGACATTTCTGATAAGAGTAAGAAAGAAAAAAATAAAAATTCCCCAAAACGTGTTGTAATTTCATAAAATTTTTGAAAATACGAACGATTTTGTATTCCTTCACAGAAACTGAAGCTGATTTTACATAAATTGTAAAAACAGCATAAAATCCTTGCAATAATGGCCGCGATTAATAATCTAGATAGTGCACAGAAAGACGAACTTATGAAACAAGTTCAGCAACAAATCGCCGTAGCAAATACTCAAGAGCTTCTCACGGTAATTAAATGCAAGAAAATGTCTGATATAAAATAATAAATTAATTTCTCATTTCTTCTAATAGAAAATGACAGAAAAATGCTTCAAGAAGTGTATAAACAAACCAGGATCTTCGTTAGATTCATCAGAACAGGTTAGTTTTTTCTTATGGTCTCTTTCGGGAGATTCTAGTTAAATTCTGTTTTTCTTTCAGAAATGCATAGCAATGTGTATGGATCGATTCATGGATTCATGGAATTTGGTCTCACGTACTTATGTTAGCCGCTTACAGAGAGAAAGCAGTCAAATGTAGGAGATTAACTCTAAATTATTCTTAGAGGACAACCACCAAAGTTACACTTACTTGGAAGCTATAGTATCCAGTATATTGTGGCTTTACCCGTGCTGCTAGAATGGCATTTGTTATTTTAATTCCTATACAGTTAATTAAATGAAACGTAAAACAATAAAACGGATATTGGTTGTTTTTATAAGAACTTCGAGCATTTTCTTGTGTGGCCATCTAAACATGTTAAAAAACTTACTGTCAGAGGCATTCAGGCATGTGAAAAGAAGGGAAGGGCTTTGCAATATCGTCGAATCCGCGTGTCTTTTTAAATTAAGGATTAAAAAAATGAATTTCCAGCCCCAAAATATTTGCAAGGTTAAAAAGAAAAAGTCGGTGACCTCTACCGCCGAGTGGCATAACTAATAAAAGAAAGTGGTTTGATTATTAACTAACCATCCATAAAAAATCCCAGTTATTTTCATTGGTTGGTATATCGGGTGGAGTTTTCGCTACAATCAAATGGGAATTTATTTCTGTACTCGAACTACACTCCTCAAACGATTTTCAAACAACAAAACCGTTATTTCAAAAATGCAGATTTTCAATGTTCTGGTTATTTTTTGTCCAAAATTATTCACGGATCTTTTTAAATTGGAAGCATTGTGTGCTTAACTAATAGGCTACAAATGGATACACACTCCATTGGAGGTAAGTCAAGGGATTTATTACTGTTGTTTAACCATAACTAGTTTTTCTTATTCCTTACGAATATTATCTTCGAACATCACAAATCTTTGCTGGAAAGACAGGAACTCCATTAAATGCCATCTATTGTAATCTTTTAATGACGACACTACGCACGTTTTTCCTTTTTTTATTAATTTTTCTTATGAAATATGACTGCAATTGTATTATTTTTTTCAATTAACACTTCATTACAACTGTTAACATCAGTTTCCAACAAAATTTCCATCAAAAAAGTGATTTTTCCAAAAATTCACAAACGAACTCACGAGCCCCCAAAAAGTGCAGTGAAATCGAATGTGAACTGAATGCATTTTTGGTAAATTTTGTGTCACGAAGAAAATGTGTCATTTTGTGAGTTTTTCTTCGATGTTTTCGTGGATTTAAGGGTTTTCTGTGTGTGGAAAGTTGAAAAAAAGTATGGGAATCTACACCCAATGAATGCACAAGATGTCATGAGACCTGGAAAATACCGAAATACTGAGGTACATCAGTTTTTAGACTAAAATTACAGAAAAATCTCTATGGTGGACGATTAAAACAGAGTTTCCGTACAAAAAAGGATTGTAAATGGATGAAGGAGTATATTACTTGAAAGACGAGACCAGATTTGAGTACATATGTAACAATTAGTCCAAGAGTCACGGCAAAAGTCCCTCAAAAGATCGACAAATTGGCGACAGCGGAAGACCTCTCAAACTATGCTCATTTTCGTTCAATTTTCTTATGAGACATGGCTACAATTGCATTTATTTATTCAATTAACACTTCATTACAACTGTTTACATCAATTCCCAGCAAAATTTCCATCAAAAAAGTGATTTTTCCAAAAATTCACAAACGAACTCACGAGCCCCCAAAAAGTGTAGAGAAATGTCATATGAACTGAACGCATTTTTGTGAGTTTTTCTTCGTGATTTTCGTGGATTTTAGGGTTTTCTGTGTGTGGAAAGTTAAAAGTTAAAAGCTGCACGTAATGAACGAATAAAATGTTATGAGTGCTGGGAAATAGTGAAATACTGAAATACATCAGTTTATCGGCTAGAATTGCATACCATCTCTGTGAGGAAGGACGTTAAAAATAGAGCTTCTAACAAACAAAAGATCGTTAATGGTATATGTTTTGAAAGACTAGACCAATAGAATTTAAATATGTAGCCATAAGTCCCAGAAGGCTCAACAAGAGTCCCTTAGACGATCGACAAACTGGTGGCAGCGGAAGACGGCTTTAACTATGCTATAAACAATCAAGTTTAATGTTCCTTCTATTTTCAGAGTATGTATCTCCTTGATTTAATGACTTCTCTTGGTTCACGTTGTCATAAAGCATGGTCTCTCCACTGGCCTTATGGGTGACTGCTTCATTAACAATACACACTTTGTCCAGAGTCTATGGTTGCACACAAACAGGTCGCTTTCATATAAAATTAGTTTTATTGACATTTGACCAGAGTAGTCCGCCAGTTATCCAACTATAGCTGTCGCCATAACTCCTCTAATCCTGCAATTACATGGTAATAGCGAGGCCATTGTATTGAAAGTGCAAAGAGCTACGAATCAGGAGTCAAACTACACGCGCCCATATAAATTTGATGGTATAACTTTGTTTTAATGTTGACCCATCGCCCCAAAATGTGATGATGATTACACCCTCGTGTGTACGCTAGACGTGACATCAAACCATTTAGTGGCGTCCATGCTTTACAATTAAGTAGCACCAAGAATAAATATGCAATTGATCTCCCCTTAGTCGGTGGGATTGCATGCGCAGCACTCAGAAACAAGCTATAGTCGCCTATGAACTGGTTGTATTAGTTGTGGACCGTTGCACAGATTGCTTATTGCCATTGTCCGCATTAGAGTTCGACCAGGCAGCAGAGGAATACATATATTCAATATGCATATGCACAAGGTGTATAGTGTGTGCATCTCATCATCATGAGCAGGCAGCAGTAACCTCATCATCAATCTCATCTGCTCTTTTCCACCTGTAGAGAGACTAGGCTGTAGCCAGACTTTGTGGTGCGGTTAGTGGTTCTTATAGAAAGGTTTCTTAACCTGCAAGCTGTTAGGTGGGTTTAATAAACGCTTGGTTGATGATTTGTTTGGTTTTTTTCTTGTATTTTAGTTGCGCGACAGGACTTGGGTTGAGCCCCCCTTCAGGCAGTGTTAATAGTTAGGGAGATTAGAGATATTGACATTTACTCTCCTAGCCTTCATCCCTAAATCGAGGCAAAATTCTTACAAGATTCTCGAATTTCCTTATTCATCACACGGAAACCATTAAAAACTGGACAATAGAATACAATACCAAGCCTGCTACTCAATAGCGCCCACAAAAAAAAAAAAGAAGTCCAACCAAGAGCAGTAAATCCCCGCTGGGACTAATCATAACTTCGATTGGGTCCCTCTTGTGTTAATTTTTCTATCCCCCCCCTCAACAACCTACACACAACTTATCGACAACGGTAATAATAATAAAAGCTTAACATACTGCCACTGTGCTATGATGGTGCTATGTTCTTGTTATTCAAGAGAAAACACCCAGAAAGAGGGTGGATTAGAGGACAAGAAATCCTCCCACCCTTAATTTACTTGTTATGCTCAAAAAAAAAAAAAAATGGGGTGACCAGACCTGAATACATTGCGTAAGCACCTGAAGGCCAAACCGATTAATGTTCGGATACATTTCGACCGAAAGTGCGATCTTAAAATTGTCTGGAGCGTGTCCCGGAAATAATAAAACAAATTTTTATACACCAGAAGTTGTGGCATCGATTAACCCCCTTTATTGCGAACCCTACATCGCCGATTTATCTATCGAACCCTTTGCCGATTCTCGAAATTGGAAAATAATATGTAATTTTACAAATTCAATAATTCATAGGAAAAAAAAAAATAAGAAAAAAACCTCTCGACCTTCAGATGGTTTCTCTGTTTTTACCATTGGGAGACATAAATTCCATAACGGTCCATACATATATTCACAGCAAAATTTTATTATTTTCCCATATTTGCCTGATGCCAGGAAATTCATTCTTTTTTGAGTGTGCACGCTCGCGTTTTGTAATAAACAGAGTGCCGGTACACACAAGGGTTCTTAATACACCAACCCACCTTTCGCCGGTTGATGTTTCATGCAATCGACAGGTTAACTAATTGTAGACTTTGATAAATAAAAAAAAAAGAAAAAGAAAAGTGGATACAAAAAACAATTACACAACATCATAAAGAAGAAATTGAAATTGAAAATAAAAAAAAAAAAGTTCCGATTTTTTTTTCCTCATTTCCTCTTTGAATAATTATTTTATTTTTTTCCCCATTTTGGGGGTGCTATGTGTTGTTGATTCATGTGCAACATCAACGTCACTTTTGTTTCAAAATTTTGTTGGACGGAGAGGAGTGTGTGAGAAGGTAAAAGGAAATCACAGAAATAATTAAGCGAACATATCCAAAGTAACAACACAAATAAAAAATATAAATAAAATAATGAAAACAAATAACATATATCGTAAGTATTGGCATAGGGTATATAATCGTTCAAGCAATAGTTCAATAAACGCGATAAAGCTACAACATAAACGAGGTTGCAACCTGTAGAGTTCTTGAAGGAATTACCATTGCAACTTTATCAATAGCGTCGTCGAACTATCGGCAATGTGTCGTCTCGTCATATAGAAGATTCATTGGAAATGTCCACCACCTACCTATGTATGTACAAACATAATGTTCCTTTATTCCTCAAATCTTCGATTGTAGGGTAAACTACAATATGTTTATAAACATTATCAAGCTTGGCTGTATAACATTCATTCAATTTGCGTGTGTCACCAAAAGAACGGTGCAAGGATACAAATGAAAAAGAACAAACATATTTTTTTTAACTTCAAAAAGGAAATTAAAAATTACAGTATACATACCTAGACAACAACAAAATACCACAGCATACGATTAAAATGAAAAAAAAATTGTATACCTATGCGTTACGGGGAACAGAGAGAAATTACAAAGCAATCAATTGATGGAAATAGTAAAACATTTGAAACAGCACACAGGGGATGAGTTATTCGTGTGTGTTTCTGAAGGAATACAGGAGAAACTTCCTAGGAGTTGTTGGCTTTTCATTTATGCGTTCTCTTTGCATCACGTCTCACGACGACGGCGACTCTTGCACAGCGGGTTGTAGATTGTCTTGCAACTTTTGCGACCGTTTTTTTTTATTTACTTTTTCTGTTCCTGTTTTTGTAAGCTGTGTGTAGTTAGTGTGTTTTTATACTTTTCTTGTTTAATTTTCATTCAGTTAATTGACTCCTGATTCTGATTTTATCAGATGCAGATATGGTTTGAATTGGGGATATTTGTTGTGGAAGTGATTTCAAGGAGGAATGACCGAGCATGGAAGGTAAGGATAGAGCAAAGGGTCGCTGATTTGCTCGTAACCTAAATTACAGCAACAGTTTGGAAACAACCCCTAAAAAGTAGATTACTAAACTACAAAAACTTGAGTGGTACTGTTGAAGCACTGAGAAATATATCGTCGGCCAGCTAAGGTAGGCAGATGAGGCTGTTAAAGTAACTCTGATGTTCAAATCTCTGATAATTCCTTGGAAAAGGCTCTGCCATGTGTGAGATGCCTGGTTCTGGCTAGTGCCGGGCAGTCGCAAAGACAATTGAATAGGGTTGCTTTTCTCTTGCAAATTGTTGCAGCAACTGCAATAAGTGTTAAAGGCCAATTGGCGTGTTAATAAGGTCGTTCGTCCTATTTTTCTTGTAGGTGGGCCATATCTATCTTGATATGACTCTGGTATATGGGGTATATTCACCGACAGTCAAGCAGCACTTTAAGCACAAAGTTCTTATTACTACAATGGTCTCCAAGACCGATAAAAACGGAATAAAGTTAGATTATGGTGGAATAGAGGACACAGAGGCATTGAAAGGTTGAACCTTTTTGCGAATAGGAAAAACGGAACGCATCATGGCACTTTTAGATGCGGACAAGACATATCCAGAGGCAGCAAACACAAACAAAAGATTGTGTTTAGAACGACTCTGTGCATACACTATACCCATTGCGGTTTGATCTATTTTCTCAACTTGAAAAGAATGCCTGTATGTACCTATTCTTAAAAGTCTGTTTTGTTTGAAAGAAATAAAAACAAGTGGATCGAGATCTTATTAGCATGGAATGTCACGAGCTGAGAATGAGGCGACATCTCCTCACAGAATAATGAGACCTGTGAATATATGGGCTGAGTAAGAGCGTTTTATTCTACTTCCGCGTGCCTACCTATAGTTACAGCTATGCCAATGGTGCAGTGTCCTACGATGTTACCTACTGTAATTGCATTTCTGTATAAATTAGATAATTGGAGCGCCAGTTAAGCATGAACATGTTCAGTACTAGTAACCTACATATACGTAGAGAGAGGCATCACACGATCCCCGTAGAGTCCATAAAGTTGGCAAGTACAATAACATTTATGACGACTTGACTGACGGTACTTCAGCCACGGAAAGGTCTTCTTGATTGTCATAATCTCCGCTTGGAAAACATTACAAAGCCGGAAAAAGTTATTTATGTTTGAATCCTTGGAGAAGATACCCCCACTTATTCTCAATTCTGCCTTGGAGCCATCTGTGTGGAGAGATATAGACTTTCTCATTGTAGGTAACCTCCCAACAATGATTTTTCACAATCCAAGTAAATAAACGGAATTTTGCTAATGCAATCACGTCTCTTTACATCTTAACATTTATTAAGTGCACCTTTCTATACTTTTTTTTCAAGTTTTCTCTCACAAAAAACCCTAAGATCCACGAAAACCCCGAAGAAAATCTCACAAATAGCACATTTTCTTCGTGACACAAAATTCGCCAAAAAATGCGTTCAGTTCATATGACATTTCTCTACACTTTTTGGGGGCTCGTGAGTTCGTTTGTGAATTTTTGGAAAAATCACTTTTTTGATGGAAATTTTGCTGGGAATTGATGTAAACAGTTGTAATAAAGTGTTAGTTGAATAAATAAATACAATTGCAGTCATGTTTCATAAGAAAATTGAATAAAAATGAGCATAGTTTGAGAGCTCTTCCGCTGCCGCCAGTTTGTCGATCTTTTGAGGGACTTTTCCTGTAACTCTTGGACTAATTGTTACATATGTACTCAAATCTGGTCTGGTCTTTCAAATCATATACTCCTTCATCCATTTACAATCCATTTCTGTACGGAAACTCTGTTTTAAACGTCCAATACAGAGATTTTTCTCGAATTCCAGTCAACAAACTGATGTATCTCAGTATTTCGGTATTTTCCACGCCTCATAACATCTTATACATTCATTGGGTGTAGATTCCCATACTTTTTTTTCAACTTTCCACACACAAAAAACCCTAAAATCCACGAAAGCCCCGAAGAAAAACTCACGAAATGCGATATTTTCTTCGTGACACAAAATCCGCCAAAAAATGCGTTCAGTTCACATAACACTTTACTGCACTTTTTGGGGACTCGGGTGTTTGTTTGGAAAATTTTGTAAAAAACACTTTTTCGGTGGAAATATTGCCGGAAAATCATTCCAACACTTTGTTTCATGTATTAAATGAATAAATAAATCCAATTGCAGTCATTTTTAACACAAAATTTCACAAAATACGTGGGATAAAAAATGTAGTTTTCGAGCGCTGTGACGTCGAACAAATAATAATTTTCTTGTGAAGCCTTTCAAATCGAAAATGGGAATGAGAGACCGGAAAAGAGAGACTTGGTTATCCTACTTTAAAAACAGCCTAAGAGACTTGGGTGGGCTTATAAGCGGCTTCAACAAGGAAACAGACTTGGGTTATCTTAGAGAAATATTCAAATCACTCACTTTTTTTTCGTCGGTCGAGGTAGGTGGAAATCTTCATAGATACTATGAGCCCGTGCTCATAAGCATGCGAGATTCTTACTCACTAAAACCACCTCCCTTGCACTGTTACACTTATTCCCATGGGTACCACTATCACGTCACGTTTTACTTCGCGGGACATGTTGGAAGACTACGCTCTAGTCTTCCAATAATTTCTTGGTTTTTTTCAGTCGATGAAATTTTTTCATGACAGCTATTGCCATGAGATTTCATCTGCTGCATTCCATTTTTCCTGTGAGTCTAGCATACGTAAGCTTGGCTCGCAGGAAATTTATCCTTTCTTTTTAAAATCGTGAACATTTGAAGAAACTATGATACTGTTGTCCTGAAGTATCCTCCTCCTTTCGTTTAAGTTTCGCGGACATTATAGTTTTCTTTCCAGCTTCATCCTCATCATCATCCAGATCTATCACTAGGTCCGCTCCTGGTTATCACTGCAACAGCTGTTCCTTCGCCGTCGCTTCACTATACATATCCATTCGAAACCCTAAAATTATGTTAGTACCTTTCGTAATGATATGGATCACTTTGAACTTTATATCTATGACAATGCATTGCCTACACACTCATTGAAACACAGATTGGAGTTGAGAGACTCTAAAGACACTCAGGCGCTTAGAACAACATTTCTTGAGGATTGCATATGTGCACTTAACACTTAACGCGTACCAGATGTATACCGAACAATGAAGAAGCCGATAGCTAAGCACAATATACAGCGAGAAGCTTAGACGATATCCTATTGATATCTGAAACTAGAGCCGCTGAAACCTCGGTCTAAGGACATTTTGAAAAAAGAAGAATCGAAGATAATTGTAGAGAGCTCTCACACGAAAAGGGAATGGGAATTGGAATGAGGGACAGGGAAATAGGTAATCCTATTTGAAAAAAGATCTAAAGACTTGGGTGGGTTTGTCAGGGGCTTTCATAAGGAAAGGGACTTGGGTTTCTAGTTTAGTGCTTTCAGAAGGAAAGACACCAATTCCAAAAAAGCTAACAGACTCTGGTGGTAAATGGGGTCATAAAATATATATGTAGTATATATCAGGGGCAATATAGTAAATATAATAAATATAGCAAATATAATAATATAATAAATATAATGAAAGCAATATAATACCAACAAAACTCACCGGATAGGTGAAGCAGGAACCAGGAAGCAAGTGCCATGGAGAGCTTCTACTGATGATGATTATGGTGATGTCTCGTTCTGTTGGTCTCATTCTCAGGAATACACATGCCCATTGAAAGTCCAAGGGCTAATCACTAAATGCCCATTTAAAGTCCAGGGCTAAACACTCACGGTTACCGATCATTATATCGCGGAGAAGATTTCCGGCGCTGGATCTTCTGACAACAACTTTGATAACGACCTGCGGATCATAATAGAGTCACTCCACTCCCAAGCACTTTGATGCACGAGAGAACTGTTTGCGTCGTGCGTCGGTTTATTGAAATATATGAGAGAAGAAGAAAATTGAAGAGAGCTGGGGGGGAATTAAAACGCGTAACAGAACTCCAAACGCGATGACAAGCAACACTGCTGAGTAACGACTCGCTTCGAGTTTAAAGAGACAGGTTACCGATGGAATTCAACACGACCGAGGAACTTAAGCACGTGGCTCATGCTCTAACTCTTGCATGTTAGAAGCTAGTTAGGAAGACTGTGAGATTCGCGGAGCACTTGTGTTGTTATTCTTCTTGATTCGTCGCGTCGTAGACTTTGCGTGGAGTTCAAAACCCGAGAGCTCTCAGATGAAAAGGGAGTGGGATTGGGAATGGGAATGAGAGGCAGGCAAAAATATAGGTAATCCTATTTTTAAGAACAGACCTAGAGACTTGGGTGGACTTTCAAAAAGACTTGGGTTTCTAATTAAATGCTTTCAGAAGGAAAGACACCAATTGCACTGTAGCAAAGCTAAGAGACTTGGGTTTCTTGTTGGGTGCTTTCAGAAGGAAAGACACAAAAGACCTAAAGACTTGGGTGGGCTTGTCAGGGGCTTTCAAAAAGACTTGGGTTTCTACTTAACTGCTTTCAGAAGGAAAGACACCAATTATAAAAAAGCTAACAGACTTTGGTGGTCAATGGGGTCATAAAATATATATCAGGGGCAATACAGTAAATATAGTAAATATAGTAAATATAGTCAATATAGTAATATAGTAAATATAGTAAATAGAATAATAATATAATAAATATAATGAAAGCAATATAATACCAACAAAACTCACCGGGTAGGTGAAGCAGGAAGCAGGAAGCAAGTGCCATGGAGAGCTTGTACTGATGATGATGATGATGTCTCGTCCTGGATGAGCACTGACACTATAGCAAACAAGGCTGAAGGCCTTGGATAGAATTAAAAACACTGATTCTACATATTGCAAAGAAGGCTGAAGGCCTTGGAAAGATCTGAATTTAAAGAAAAGTATTCTATTGTTCAAAAGAAGAGACTCTTTCAGAAGGAAAGATGCTCATTATGTGTTTAAGGATTATATATTAAGCTTGCACTGATAAAATAGGTTACAGACTTGGGTGTAAGTGCTTTCAGAAGGAAAGACACAATGTAAAATAAAAAAGGCCTAGAGACTTGGGTGGGCTTGTCAGGGGCTTTCAGAAGGAAAGAGAGACTTGGGTATTTGTACTAAGTGCTTTCAGAAGGAAAGACACTGCAAAACAGACTCAAAGACTTGGGTGGACTTGTTGACGGGCATGGGCAGGGGCAGGGGTAGGGACAGGGGCAAATAAAATTGACTAACCTGCGTCATCAGTAGCAAGGTGCATGGCAAACTTGTGATGATGTTGTTTCTGATGTATCGCATGATGAATCTCATGATGTGTCTGATGGTCTTATGATGGCTCTGATGATGTCACGGTTGGTCTGTGTCATATGCTGCATACATCTCTGGTGCTGTTTCACACAGAACCCAACCAGTTGTTCTCAGGAACACACATGCCCATTTAAAGTCCAAGGGCTAAACACTTCATGTCCATTTAAAGTCCAAGAGCTTAACACTCACGATTGGGGATCGCATCATCCCAGAGAGGAGTTGTTGGCAAAAGCATATGGACCCGCCGGTGTCGATTGGCATAGTAGCTTGTATTAGAGAGAGTGTACGATAAGCGTTGATACGTAAAAAAAAACAAAAAATGCTCTCCCGCCCGCTCTCTCTTTTTCTTACTCTCCCGACCGCTCTCTCTCTCTCACTTACTCTCCCGCCCGCTCTCTCTTTTTCTTACTCTCCCGACCGCTCTCTCTCTCTCACTTACTCTCCCGCCCGCTCTCTCTTTTTCTTACTCTCCCGACCGCTCTCTCTCTCTCTCACTTACTCTCCCGCCCGCTCTCTCTCAACCTGAGAGCCGCTCTCAACAACTTGATATACATATGCATACATACTGACGATCAAATTTCACCACGCTCTACGATGTGATCTTCTCGACGGCCGCCGTAAGACTGAAGCTCCTCCAGCCACGCACCTCCTTATATACTGGAACAAAAAAAATCTTTTTTTTTTCTCTGTTCAATTTTGTTGCTTTTTTTGTGTTTTTCTTCATATTTTTACATTTTTTGCATTTTCCGATCATCCTCGTCAATTCTACTCCTTTTTCTGACTCGTAAGCTGTTCTAAAATTCATGTCATTCGAATTGATAGACTTCTCAACCTAGTTTTTTGACCAAAACAATTCAAGTTCCTCTTACTGAACACCTTTCCCCATCTCCACAATCAGCTGCACAGTTTACAAATGAGATTCTATGCGTACCTTGTCTTCAAGATTATAGAGGGATACGATTTTGTCCCTGAAACCCAGACGATTCTAGGCGACGAATGTTATCATAAATTAGAGATTCGTAGCATGGTACGATTTGATATTCTTCGTGTAGACCAAATACAGACTGAAAGGACATACAGCTGTGGCCAACTAATAAGGAACAGAACTCTACAAGTTGTTATCAACAAGCTAATATCCAACTTTGAAAAGAATGCCTGTAAAAGTTTGTATTGTTTGAAAGAAATAAAAACAAGTGAATCGAGATCTTATTAGCATGGAATGTCACGAGCTGAGAATGAGGAGACATCTCCTCACAGAATAATGAGACCCGTGAATTTATGGGCTGAGTAAGTGCGTTTTATTCTACTTCCGCGTGCCTACCTATAGTTACAGCTTCTTGAAATGTTATTTGACGTACCTATTCCAATGGTGCAGTGTCCTACGGTGTCACCTACTGTAATTGCATTTCTGTATAAATTAGATAATTGGAGCGCCAGTTAAGCATGAACATGTTCAGTACTAGTAACCTACATATACGTAGAGAGCGGCATGACACGATCCCGGTAGAGTCCATAAAGTTGGCAAGTACAATAACATTTATGGCCACTTGATTGACGGTACTTCAACTACGGAAAGGCCTTCTTGATTGTCATAATCTTCGCTTGGAAACACTACAAAAAATGGAAAGACGAAAAGAGATATTAATGTTTGAGTCCTTGGAGAAGATACCCCCACCCATTCTCAATTCTGCCTGTTCATAAAAAGCACCTGTCTATACGTTTTTTTTCAAGTTTTCATTCACAGAAAACCCTAAAATCCACGAAAACCCAGAAGAAAAACTCACAAAATGACCCATTTTTTTCGTGATACAAAATCCGCCAAAAAATGCGTTCAGTTCATATGACACTTCATTACACTTTTTGGGGGCTCGTGAGTTCGTTTGTGAATTTTTTGAAAAATCACTTTTTTGATGGAAATTTTGTTGGAAACTGATGTAAACAGTTGTAATGAAGTGTTAATTGAATAAATTAATACAATTGCAGTCACATTTCATAAGAAAATTGAATAACACTGAGATAGTTTGAGAGGTCTTCAGTTGCCACGAGTTTTTATGTCTCCTGAGGGACTTCTGTTGTGATTTCTTGGATTTTTTTTCTTAAGTTAATTCGGGCCATCGAAATGAGGTGTTTTTTTGTTTTTCGGCATACATATGTAGATAGATCAATTCAGTAGCCCATGGATGTATGCACCCTTTAATTATTTACCATCTACATATGCAAAGACGAGTTTCTTTCCACTAACAACTAGTTTTCAGCAAAAGTAAAGTGGATCATATCCACCTCTTTTCTATCGACCACTTGCTTGATAGGTTTTCCTTTCAGCTGTCATAGCTTTCTATACAATCTTACAAATAAGAACAGCTTAACTTTATGCACAATGTTGTGCCGCAAATATAGCTAATGAATGTACATGTAGTTTATATTAATTATCTCATAACGTGATTGAAATTCTATTCCACCGAAAGAGAAAATGCGTAGATCTATGTATAAACCTGCTTGGACATTAAGCGTAGATTACAATCAGTCGAATAGTCACATCTCACAAAACTATACGATGCGTAGAACTTGAGATACATAGGTATTCAGCGAAAAAAAAGGAGATTATAAACTACAATTTATCTTTAATTTTTGCATAAATTGACCGCGTATGTGTATGGTAGAGATGTAGCATTGACTTCTTGGCCACTTAAGTGAAATGGTGGTCCATATAGACAACTTTTTTTTGTCTTAAAATTCTTGAAAATCTATTATCAAATTTCTGAGTAAAGAACTATATTCGATCTCAATCAAATCCGATGAAAAAAAAAACCAAGTATAGGAACTGTTACCACTGAATTATTAGGTAACAAGAGATGCAATCGAGAAATGCGAACATGATTGCAATCAATCACTTTGAGACGCAAATACAGCAGGACCAGTCAAAGGGACTTCATCCCTCACAAACTGATTCAAAAATAATTGAATTTTCGTTGCACAAATTGCATTTCACAATTAAATTCTCTCAATTCCTCGCCGATAAACTCAAGCTAATTGATATAATAACGATTACAAATAGACTCACCCTGTGCTGAACATTTTTAAATGTTGAATATTGAAACGGCTCCACGAAAAAACACGAAAAAAGGAGCTTCTTCCATTTGTTTGTGGCAGCAAAAACCTTTTGTAAAGCAGATATTGGACGTTGAGATACAATCGGTTGATGATACAAAGGATTCGTGGGATTTTTTTATTCAAAGATGAATAGCTTCTCTTGTACGTTCTTTGCTAGATGCAAACTTCTATTTGTCCGAGTACATGTCACGCAGCATAGTCTGTCATAGCCATCGTTTGAAAATAATCTAGGTAGGTTATTTCTACCAAATCGATATTGAATTGAAATATTTCTCATCACCCACATCACCAGCTATGTACGACTACATGAGTTTTCATTTACAGTATAGAACCATTTTTTTTTGTATTTTTTTGTCCTACAAAAGGATCCCAATCGACAACGTAATCCAACTTAGCAAAGTAATAATAATATCAAGCAGTACTTTCCATTATATTTATTTTAATTAACTCAGTCATGCGGCAGTGAAATTCTTCTTTGCCATCTCCACTTGGTCTACTATTATAATACCAGCAACGTCTCGAGCATCCCACCCAAAAAAAGTCATGTAAGGATAATTAAAAACACACAGGACAGAATGTTAGAGAAAAGAGCACATTTTTCTAACAAGAGGGAAGAACACAAATCAAAAACAAAACAAAAAGAAAAGAAGGAAGGGCAGTAGAACGAAAAAAAAAAAAAGGAATCCAATAATGAAATAAAAAGCTTTTGAAGCCACATCAACGAGGATGATGGAAGTTGCTTTTGTGGTTTGCTTATACACACTTTGTCTGCACCCGGTTGGAGGATAAAATGCGCGCTGTTCTTTCTTTGTTTAGTCATTGATGAACACGTGTGTAGCGCGCGGTTCTCAACAAGACGTTCTAACGAATATGAAAGTGAGCAACCCCGTACAAGAACAAATGAAAGATACTTGCTAACTAACACATAATGCATAGTACTTGACTTTTTGCAGGACGGAAGGCCATCCTTTTTCATACGATGCATTGTTTTGTACTAATTAAACTGCTGGGGTGCGAAACGGATTCCTAGCAATTTTTCTCAGCTCCGAGATTCACTAGATTTTCATCAAGATCGTAATAATAATAACACACGTCATGACCAAAACACCGCAAAGACCAAAGACACAGAACACAGGATAATAAAACATAAGGCTAAACGCTGCGCAAAATAAATCACTTGATTACAAATGAGATTGATATCAAATTTTCCTTTCCTCCGCAACCATGTGAAAGGGCATCAGTGTTGTAAGGAGGAAACGCGCGTGACGACAACGACGACAACGATTTCCTTCCCATTACCATCAATCCGTAAAACATAGATGAGGATACGTGACACAAACTCTACACATTCCATGGGGCAGCAGAAGTTTTGTATATGGGAAAGCAAAAGGAGTGTGATCAGTTGAACAACGTTTGTCCAGCATCCATTGGTAGAAAGTAAGATCAAGTGAGGCTTTGATGGGAGTGATGCCAATTATTGTTTTGTGACCAAAGGATACCCTTGAAAACAGTCCTGTTGGAATAGCCAGATCCAAACAAGAGTTTCATCTAACCAAGCCTTGGTGTTAAGACAATTCAAATTTTGTTTTGCAAAGTGGCATCACTGCCTCAAGTCACCGGCTACCCTCGATCACATAAAGGAAGATGAAGAGGACACTTTAGGGCAATTAATTTCGAAAATGTATGGACAATGTCATTTTAATTTTATTTTTGTTTTCGTTGTGTTATTGCCATCGGCCGGCGCACAGGCCTCAGAAGAGAGCCCTGTAGTATGTAGTACGTAATCCAGACCCCGCGATAATTCCTTTCCGTTCGTCTTTGAATGTGAAATGGGATCTGTGGTTTCCTTTTTTACTTGTTCTTCTAGATCGTTATTATCTCTTGTTAGTTGTTGGTTTGTTCTTTTTTGTCTCTTAACTTTTTTGTTGTTGTTCTTTTTGGGACTGAATTTGCGTTTGTGTTTTTCTCTTAAATACATCCAAAGGTACATATTGTGTTGTGTATAAGAAGCAGTGGTCTGATGAGGTTGTGATCACTACCATGCAGCAAGTAGTCGAAGATGGGATGAATGAAAGAGAATATTGTTTTTGGAAGTCGATATGCATACCAGCAGTTACACATATTTGCAGCGAAAGTCCGTAAGGGATCAAGGCCTAGCCATCCATCCAGTCCGGGTTGGACCTGGGCTCCAGCTCGATTTTTGGCTAACTGCCTACAGTTTCACAGACTAAGTTGTATGAGCCCTCCTTCCATTTACATCTGCCACCTGAGCCGAGGTCTTCCTCTACTGCGCCGTTTCTTGGGGCTGGATTCGAAGAAGCATTGGTGTCCATCTGATCTATGTATATTCTTTACACGAATGGAAGGAACTAACTTTCCGACTCTTTTACGACAAATCAGACCCTACGAGGTTTGTCACTGTCTGCCAAAAGGTGGTGCTGCAAAAAACGTCTACTTGTTATGTGTCAGGTCACTTAGCAGTCCAATGCACTAACTACTAGATTATGGCGATCATTATATGAATTCCCTCACGCTCAAAGGGTTATGAAAACCCTTATGATGTTATTGACTCACCGCGACAGTAGTCAAGGTGGAGTCCAGAATAACTTGAGTGATTTTTTTCTTGTTGTTATTGCTTTATAATTCACAGTATTCTTTTCGAGATGACAGTGTGAACACCCTACTGCCAGTGTTATGCATATAAAGTAGGAATTGACATCCGCTTTTGTATAGTTAAATCTGGACAAGCGTGACAAGCAATGGCGCTAACCACTGCACCGCTTTGACCTGGTGATGATGTACATCCATGTCGCAAGAAATAAACATGTCATGTCAATGATCAAAATAGATTTTAAGGGCTGTACTTAATCGATACATCTATTGTTTCAAAAAGGAAAAACGAGTTTGAACCTTCTTGAGAATTTCATCTTCACATCTGGTAACCGTGACCATAACAGACGTCAGCATCTCTCAAAGCCACTGACAAGTTGACTTTAAATTTTATTAAAGCAATTAATTATGCCCCTCCACCTCAATCCTTTTCCGTTTATCAAGGTAGAGCACCAAATTTGTATCCTTTTAAGCAAGTATTCCTCATTTCATTATTATCGTTTTGAAAAACCGTACATATGTACCTAAAGTCAACGTGTGAGACGGAAAGGAAGAGTGTGGGTACAAAATATTCCTTGTCACACGGAATTGAATGTGAAATGTTAAACACGTAAGGTTTTCTTCTTCTTCTTTTTTTTTCCTTTGCTTTTATCCTTTTTTTCGCCTTTGTAGTCGCAGAGCTATGGAACATTTCGCGCAACTGTTGTGTGTAAACCCTATGTAATGTGATTTTATGAATTATAACTTCAACTGATGTGCTTCTGCTCATAATGATGACACGACGACGGCGACGACAACGACGACGAAGATGATGATGATAACGATGAAAGCATTCTTACGGATGATAAAGCATAATTTTCCACATTTGTGGTAATTTTCTTGGCAATTTTTTCTTTCTTTCTTTTGCTTTTCAGTAAATAAATGAGAGAGATACATTTTTTTTTTTTTTTTTCTAATTTGCATATGTATACAGAAGTTTGTAGGCCTGTGGAATGCGTCGTCGTCTATTTGATTTGGTGAAAATCGGTTAAATAACGATAAATGATTTAGTGTTGCGTTTTGATTTTAATTGGATCCTCGCGTTTGAGTTTCAGTTGAAAGGATATGTGTTAGCTCAGCGTGATGATAATTTATTTTTTTTTAAATAGACTTGAAATTCTAAAGCAAGTTAATGGCTTGTGTGCCAAAGGTGTTTGATATAATTTTCACAGACATGACACTTTTTTTGTCTGTTGAAACAGTGACACTTTAGTATATTGTAGTAATTGCTTGGTTCACCATAAAGAGGAAGAAGCAGACACCAACTGTCCAGGTCCAGTAACATAGAACTCAATTTACTATGCGACACCTTATTGTAGCCGATCATCATCGGTTCCCGTCGCTGTGCCAATACTAACACTGTCTGCCTACATTAATCAACAGGTGAACCAAAAACACAAATGCTCTATTTGTCAAGCTAAACACCAAAACTTACGAGCATTATACATGCAAAGAATCAATACAAACAGATTAGTAAGCATATTGACCCTTAGCTAACATTGGATGGCACACAGCTCAGAATCCTGCATCTTCCTGCAGGGAAGGAGAAACCCTAACTATATATGAAACAATAAAACAATTTCGGACATACTATGGGACACACATAACCTTCCATACATACAATGTCAACCTTAAAGCATCCGGGACTGGGACAGAGGCTGCCTTAAAGTCAATTGTTTGCGCTGACTTTCATTTTTTTTTTGTTTTCCTTGTCTATGCTTGAATGCATTATCTGATGCGGCTAATGTTGTTGTTGTTGTTATTTAAAATCTCTGAAAAAGGGTTGCACAGAGGTATGAAAACAGAAGTTACACTCATGTAAGTACATGGACATGAGAGTGGAAAAACGTTTGTATCCGAAGAATGAGAAGACACTGTGGAAAAGCACGACGACACTTTGCTACATCAGTTAACGTGCGCGATAACAATGTGATACACATTACGAGGACAACTATGTTCGTTGAACGATAGAGAACCTCAAAGGACAATAGGCGGTGAAATGGCTTTGAAATTGCCGGCTGCTGTTGATGGTGTATAGCCGCCACAGCCGCCGGCCTCCCTTTATTGATGAATAACTTTTGGGATTCGGTCAATGGTGAATGCAATAATCTGGGAGGATCATGGCATTTTTAGATGCAGACAAGACATATTCAGAGGCAGCAAACACAAACAAAAGATTGTGTTTAGAACGACTCTGTGCATACACTATACCCATTGCGGTTTGATCTATTTTCTCAACTTGAAAAGAATGCCTGTATGTACCTATTCTTAAAAGTCTGTTTTGTTTGAAAGGAATAAAAACAAGTGGATCGAGATCTTATTACCATAGAATGTCACGAGCTGAGAATGAGGTGACATCTCTTCACAGAATAATGAGACCAGTGAATATATGGGCTGGGTAAGTACATTTTATTCTACTTCCGCGTGCCTACCTATAGTTACAGATTCTTGAAATATTATTTGACGTATCTACGCCAATGGTGCAGTGTCCTACGGTGTCACCTACTGTAATTGCATTTCTGTATAAATTAGATAATTCGAGCGCCAGTTAAGCATGAACATGTTCAGTACTAGTAACCTACATATACGTAGAGAGAGACATCACACGATCCCCGTAGAGTCCATAAAGTTGGCAAGTACAAAAACATTTATGGCGACTTGACTGACGGTACTTCAGCCACGGAAAGGTCTTCTTGATTGTCATAATCTCCGCTTGGAAAACATTACAAAGACGGAAAAAGTTATTTATGTTTGAATCCTTGGAGAAGATACCCCCACTTATTCTCAATTCTGCCTTGGAACCATCTGTGTGGAGAGATATAGACTTTCTCATTGTAGGTAACCTCCCAACAATGATTTTTCACAATCCAAGTAAATAAACGGAATTTTGCTAATGCAATCACGTCTCTTTACATCTTAACATTTATTAAGTGCACCTTTCTATACTTTTTTTTTCAAGTTTTCTCTCACAAAAAACCCTAAGATCCACGAAAACCCCGAAGAAAATCTCACAAATAGCACATTTTCTTCGTGACACAAAATTCGCCAAAAAATGCGTTCAGTTCATATGACAATTCACTACACTTTTTGGGGGCTCGTGAGTTCGTTTGTGAATTTTTGGAAAAATCACTTTTTTGATGGAAATTTTGCTGGGAATTGATGTAAACAGTTGTAATAAAGTGTTAGTTGAATAAATAAATACAATTGCAGTCATGTTTCATAAGAAAATTGAATAAAAATGAGCATAGTTTGAGAGCTCTTCCGCTGCCGTCAGTTTGTCGATCTTTTGAGGGACTTTTCCTGTGACTCTTGGACTAATTGTTACATATGTACTCAAATCTGGTCTGGTCTTTCAAATCATATACTCCTTCATCCATTTACAATCCATTTCTGTACGGAAACTCTGTTTTAAACGTCCAATACAGAGATTTTTCTCGAATTCCAGTCAACAAACTGATGTATCTCAGTATTTCGGTATTTTCCACGCCTCATAACATCTTATACATTCATTGGGTGTAGATTCCCATACTTTTTTTTCAACTTTCCACACACAAAAAACCCTAAAATCCACGAAAGCCCCGAAGAAAAACTCACGAAATGCGATATTTTCTTCGTGACACAAAATCCGCCAAAAAATGCGTTCAGTTCACATAACACTTTACTGCACTTTTTGGGGACTCGGGTGTTTGTTTGGAACATTTTGTAAAAAACACTTTTTCGGTGGAAATATTGCTGGAAAATCATTCCAACACTTTGTTTCATGTATTAAATGAATAAATAAATCCAATTGCAGTCATTTTTAACACAAAATTTCACAAAATACGTGGGATAAAAAATGTAGTTTTCGAGCGCTGTGACGTCGAACAAATAATAATTTTCTTGTGAAGCCTTTCAAATCGAAAATGGGAATGAGAGACCGGAAAAGAGAGACTTGGGTATCCTACTTTAAAAACAGCCTAAGAGACTTGGGTGGGCTTATAAGCGGCTTCAACAAGGAAACAGACTTGGGTTATCTTAGAGAAATATTCAAATCACTCACTTTTTTTTTTTTTTTTTTTTCGTCGGTCGAGGTAGGTGGAAATCTTCATAGATACTATGAGCCCGTGCTCATAAGCATGCGAGATTCTTACTCACTAAAACCACCTCCCTTGCACTGTTACACTTATTCCCATGGGTACCACTATCACGTCACGTTTTACTTCGCGGGACATGTTGGAAGACTACGCTCTAGTCTTCCAATAATTTCTTGGTTTTTTTCAGTCGATGAAATTTTTTCATGACAGCTATTGCCATGAGATTTCATCTGCTGCATTCCATTTTTCCTGTGAGTCTAGCATACGTAAGCTTGGCTCGCAGGAAATTTATCCTTTCTTTTTAAAATCGTGAACATTTGAAGAAACTATGATACTGTTGTCCTGAAGTATCCTCCTCCTTTCGTTTAAGTTTCGCGGACATTATAGTTTTCTTTCCAGCTTCATCCTCATCATCATCCAGATCTATCACTAGGTCCGCTCCTGGTTATCACTGCAACAGCTGTTCCTTCGCCGTCGCTTCACTATACATATCCATTCGAAACCCTAAAATTATGTTAGTACCTTTCGTAATGATATGGATCACTTTGAACTTTATATCTATGACAATGCATTGCCTACACACTCATTGAAACACAGATTGGAGTTCAGAGACTCTAAAGACACTCAGGCGCTTAGAACAACATTTCTTGAGGATTGCATATGTGCACTTAACACTTAACGCGTACCAGATGTATACCGAACAATGAAGAAGCCGATAGCTAAGCACAATATACAGCGAGAAGCTTAGACGATATCCTATTGATATCTGAAACTAGAGCCGCTGAAACCTCGGTCTAAGGACATTTTGAAAAAAGAAGAATCGAAGATAATTGTAGAGAGCTCTCACACGAAAAGGGAATGGGAATTGGAATGAGGGACAGGGAAATAGGTAATCCTATTTGAAAAAAGATCTAAAGACTTGGGTGGGTTTGTCAGGGGCTTTCATAAGGAAAGGGACTTGGGTTTCTAGTTTAGTGCTTTCAGAAGGAAAGACACCAATTCCAAAAAAGCTAACAGACTCTGGTGGTAAATGGGGTCATAAAATATATATGTAGTATATATCAGGGGCAATATAGTAAATATAATAAATATAGCAAATATAATAATATAATAAATATAATGAAAGCAATATAATACCAACAAAACTCACCGGATAGGTGAAGCAGGAACCAGGAAGCAAGTGCCATGGAGAGCTTCTACTGATGATGATTATGGTGATGTCTCGTTCTGTTGGTCTCATTCTCAGGAATACACATGCCCATTGAAAGTCCAAGGGCTAATCACTAAATGCCCATTTAAAGTCCAGGGCTAAACACTCACGGTTACCGATCATTATATCGCGGAGAAGATTTCCGGCGCTGGATCTTCTGACAACAACTTTGATAACGACCTGCGGATCATAATAGAGTCACTCCACTCCCAAGCACTTTGATGCACGAGAGAACTGTTTGCGTCGTGCGTCGGTTTATTGAAATATATGAGAGAAGAAGAAAATTGAAGAGAGCTGGGGGGGAATTAAAACGCGTAACAGAACTCCAAACGCGATGACAAGCAACACTGCTGAGTAACGACTCGCTTCGAGTTTAAAGAGACAGGTTACCGATGGAATTCAACACGACCGAGGAACTTAAGCACGTGGCTCATGCTCTAACTCTTGCATGTTAGAAGCTAGTTAGGAAGACTGTGAGATTCGCGGAGCACTTGTGTTGTTATTCTTCTTGATTCGTCGCGTCGTAGACTTTGCGTGGAGTTCAAAACCCGAGAGCTCTCAGATGAAAAGGGAGTGGGATTGGGAATGGGAATGAGAGGCAGGCAAAAATATAGGTAATCCTATTTTTAAGAACAGACCTAGAGACTTGGGTGGACTTTCAAAAAGACTTGGGTTTCTAATTAAATGCTTTCAGAAGGAAAGACACCAATTGCACTGTAGCAAAGCTAAGAGACTTGGGTTTCTTGTTGGGTGCTTTCAGAAGGAAAGACACAAAAGACCTAAAGACTTGGGTGGGCTTGTCAGGGGCTTTCAAAAAGACTTGGGTTTCTACTTAACTGCTTTCAGAAGGAAAGACACCAATTATAAAAAAGCTAACAGACTTTGGTGGTCAATGGGGTCATAAAATATATATCAGGGGCAATACAGTAAATATAGTAAATATAGTCAATATAGTAATATAGTAAATATAGTAAATAGAATAATAATATAATAAATATAATGAAAGCAATATAATACCAACAAAACTCACCGGGTAGGTGAAGCAGGAAGCAGGAAGCAAGTGCCATGGAGAGCTTGTACTGATGATGATGATGATGTCTCGTCCTGGATGAGCACTGACACTATAGCAAACAAGGCTGAAGGCCTTGGATAGAATTAAAAACACTGATTCTACATATTGCAAAGAAGGCTGAAGGCCTTGAAAAGATCTGAATTTAAAGAAAAGTATTCTATTGTTCAAAAGAAGAGACTCTTTCAGAAGGAAAGATGCTCATTATGTGTTTAAGGATTATATATTAAGCTTGCACTGATAAAATAGGTTACAGACTTGGGTGTAAGTGCTTTCAGAAGGAAAGACACAATGTAAAATAAAAAAGGCCTAGAGACTTGGGTGGGCTTGTCAGGGGCTTTCAGAAGGAAAGAGAGACTTGGGTATTTGTACTAAGTGCTTTCAGAAGGAAAGACACTGCAAAACAGACTCAAAGACTTGGGTGGACTTGTTGACGGGCATGGGCAGGGGCAGGGGTAGGGACAGGGGCAAATAAAATTGACTAACCTGCGTCATCAGTAGCAAGGTGCATGGCAAACTTGTGATGATGTTGTTTCTGATGTATCGCATGATGAATCTCATGATGTGTCTGATGGTCTTATGATGGCTCTGATGATGTCACGGTTGGTCTGTGTCATATGCTGCATACATCTCTGGTGCTGTTTCACACAGAACCCAACCAGTTGTTCTCAGGAACACACATGCCCATTTAAAGTCCAAGGGCTAAACACTTCATGTCCATTTAAAGTCCAAGAGCTTAACACTCACGATTGGGGATCGCATCATCCCAGAGAGGAGTTGTTGGCAAAAGCATATGGACCCGCCGGTGTCGATTGGCATAGTAGCTTGTATTAGAGAGAGTGTACGATAAGCGTTGATACGTAAAACAAAACAAAAAATGCTCTCCCGCCCGCTCTCTCTTTTTCTTACTCTCCCGACCGCTCTCTCTCTCTCACTTACTCTCCCGCCCGCTCTCTCTTTTTCTTACTCTCCCGACCGCTCTCTCTCTCTCACTTACTCTCCCGCCCGCTCTCTCTCAACCTGAGAGCCGCTCTCAACAACTTGATATACATATGCATACATACTGACGATCAAATTTCACCACGCTCTACGATGTGATCTTCTCGACGGCCGCCGTAAGACTGAAGCTCCTCCAGCCACGCACCTCCTTATATACTGGAACAAAAAAAATCTTTTTTTTTTCTCTGTTCAATTTTGTTGCTTTTTTTGTGTTTTTCTTCATATTTTTACATTTTTTGCATTTTCCGATCATCCTCGTCAATTCTACTCCTTTTTCTGACTCGTAAGCTGTTCTTAAATTCATGTCATTCGAATTGATAGACTTCTCAACCTAGTTTTTTGACCAAAACAATTCAAGTTCCTCTTACTGAACACCTTTCCCCATCTCCACAATCAGCTGTACAGTTTACAAATGAGATTCTATGCGTACCTTGTTTTCAAGATTATAGAGAGATACGAATTTATCCCTCAAACCCAGACGATTCTAGGCGACGAATGTAATCATATATTAGAGATTCGTAGAAGGGTACGATTTGATATTCTTCGTGTAGACCAAATACAGACTGAAAGGACATACAGCTGTGGCCAACTAACAAGGAACAGAACTCTACAAGTTGTTATCAACAAGCTAAATCCAACTTTGTACTCATTTTTTGTTAGCCATCCCACCTTGCTATCATATGGTGCTGATTTGACGGGTCTTAAACTACACTTATCTATAGGTGACGACGATTAGAGGATGCATCATGAGTACTCCATATGTTAATTTCAATTTTTCCACAAAATAAAAGAGTGTCTGCTTCTAGCCCATGACCTGACCACGAAGCTAACCCTTCTAAACTGCTAATGCAACATATGTAATTACTGCTATCCATCAATCGGCCGGCGGGTAGCATCCCACAAATCTGTCTTGTATTACAAACGTACCATACCCGTTCGGTATCTTACCTCCTTCGTTCACCATTATCCACCCTCGGTGCGGTAGAGCCTTCCATACATTTATACAGCATTAATAATGAATAATCCTTCTGCGTAATAGAAACAAACAAGCACACAAGCAAACACAACACATCCGCACACATATGTGAATGCGAAGGCCTAGTAAAGTGTATATAGGTATCCTTTTCTCATTTTGATTCTAATATAATTCCCAGCGTATTATTCATTCAAATGATAATAGTAATAAACATAATAATCGCATGGGTGTATTTATTTGTATATTTGTGTATACGGCTCATCAAAGGGATATATTGCTGTGAAAGGATATACAAGGATATCACCCTCATCCCGGAGCGTATTTGGATAACAAACAAATCAACAAAAATATAAGTATGTGTATGTTTTTCTGTGGCTGCAATGTACACACATACGTACGGTTTATGGCATAGGCATGGGCATGGGCATGGGCATCTATCCTAAGCATAAGCACTTTAATAATCTACAACAATCCTTTATGGCAGTGTGTATGGATGATTCCACCAATTAGATCAACTGTACACACGGAATATTTTGTCCTCAGCTAATATTTCAAATCAGCAAGGACATATTGCAAATTATCAACATCGTCGTCCTCGTCATCATCATCATTATCATCATCATCATCATCGACATCGACATCATTATCCTTATGCTCATCGTGTTGGAATAGCAATCGCATCGGATCGCATTAATTATGCATGGTCGATGGATGGTTGTACAGAGGAGAAGATTACTAGTACCTACTTTGTTCTTATACACAAATACAAAAACTAAAGCATGTACGGAGTGTTTGGTTTTGACCACCAATGGTATATCCTTTTGGAACCAACTCCTCAAGCTATATGACCAGTCGACATCACATTTTCGCAGTTCACTTCCTTGACACCAGCAATTCAGCATAACAAGCATTGAATTGACTTCAATGACATTTTTCGAATATTTTCATTCAATGCTAATCCTGTTTATGATGTCATCAGGACAGTCCCATGTCTGGTATTGCTTTAGCAGTTAATCCAAGCGGCGGCGGCAATGCATCCCATCAGTTGATTTCTGTTCGAAAGATAGCCTATGACACACCATTAACTGCTGTCATTGTAACCTTAAATCGACTAATTAAACCTCAAAAAGATCCTTTGATTATGAACTGCTAACAGCACAATGAAAGCGGAAAGCATTCACTGTTTTACACAAATTCATTGGCAGTACACGGCCGGCCACTTTGTGGGCATCCGACAATTACACTACATACAGACAGGTACATCCTTTTGTATGCACAATCGGCTGCATTCTCCATTCATCAGCGCAATTGGCGAATGTCGAGTGATGACCATTGTCATAATGATGGTCATCAATGATATTACAAAAGGCAGCTGCATGCGTACCGTTGTTTCTATTGCTTCGACAAAGGATATGCCAAACGTTGTGTATACCTACGTGTATTTTGATTTCAAATTAATTTGAATATTTCGCATCCGAGTAATGATATAAAGGAGAACTGGGCAACATAAATAAGGACACATGCTAATACTCATTATTCCTCACACTTTGTAAAAAGAAAAAAAAAAAAAAAACGAAGCAACTTCATCGAGATACTTGAGTTGTTGCATTCCCCATTGCTCACATGAAATTTATGCAGAAACATTTAATTTTAAGTGCAGCAGGGCGTCTTTTTATTCCCCCACCCCGCTGGCATCATCCCTGCATATGATTCAAGTATTCGTATGGAGCCAACGTCAACTGACAAGATAAACTTGAGTTTCTTTATTTTTAATTGAAAGGATTCAGGACGAAGTTAATCATAATAATAACGCAATGAAAAAAAAAAAAACATAACGGTGAAAAACATTTGGCGAAGGAAACTCCTATTAAGTGATATGCCATGCCGAAGGGCTGATGGTGTGGCACATTTTGCAAATGAACACGACGACGAACGTCTCATTTCTAATTTTTATTTGTCATACCTACTGCAGCATAATTTAGGATGAAAAAGGACCTTTTTAAAAGTCATTTTTCGCGCCTATAATCTGTGGGTGAAACTGAAATGATTTGCAGTTCCAAACGACGTTGGACGCGCCTTCTAAAAACCGAAGTGATTCAAGTAGGTGTACAAATGCAAAGGTCGACTTGCCCTTAGTTAGAGCAACATATGCATATTAAATGCTTTCACATCCAACTTATATAATCCGCGGTTACCTATATATTCAACTTCATTCGCCCCTCTTCACACACAAGACAAGACAAATATCCGACCTAAACTGTTCGTTCGAAAAGCCCTTAACAAGAAATTAAGTGTTACGTTAAGTGAGTTTTGTTTTTATGACCTTCTTTCGAGATGGATTTAGTGTTATGGGTCTTAACTTCGCGATGTAATAGAGGTAGGTGGCTCATAAACTTTGTGTCATTCTTAATGGTTTTTGCGTTGAGGTGACTTAGATACACATAGGTACACCCCGCACCACAAGGAAACAAGAGCATTTCTTACTTAATTCCTTTTATCTCTTACGGTTGTCGGAAATTCTTAGTTTCAGTTGAATTTCAGTATCTTTAGGGGATGTTTCTCATTTCTCACGAAGAATTTTACAGTTTTCTGCAATTAATTTCTGAATATACAGAGAAAACCTGCCAACATCCGCTCTACATTATCCATTCCACCAAAAACTATAGCACACATCCATGTCGAACTGATTCCTCTCCCACAAGCGGGTTCAATCATTGTCATTGTGTTATTTCCTATGCGTTAAGTTATAAATAAAATCACTTTTAGATATTTTGAATGTGTAAAAGTCGTATGGGATGTGCCAAAAACAAAATTGCTCTCTCTCTCTCTCTCTCGTTCTCGTTGTGTATGCTACCACACCCCCGTTCTACATAAGTAGCACAGAAAAAACACACATCTTGTCAATCCCAATGATATTTCGAAGTAGTTAGCTACTTCACTGCACTGAAAAACAAAACAAAAACAAAAATAATAATAAAAATACATACGCAAATACGAGATGCATTCTTAGGAAAATATAAAGTCTGCAAAGTTATATCTACCGGATACGTAGGGGGGCGCTTTGTGACGCCCGATGCTTGTAGTGGTGTTTCTGACAGATTGCTTCTGACAATACTCCAAGGAAGAATGAATTAAAACGACGACGGTGACACTGCCGACGCGAACGACGACGACTCAGCGGCACAAATGGAAATGTAAGAAAAAAAAAAAAAAAACACAAATCAAAACAACAACAACAACTACGAAGAGATAAAAGATACTTTTTAAAACTGAGTGTATTTATGCAAAACGATAATTACACTCGATTGAAACCAGTATGCTATTGATGCGCAATTAAGAAAAGCTAGAACACGTTTTTGTGAAATAAGGTTTTGAAATACGAAAAAAAAAAAAATTCAAATTCTATTAGCGCAGCGCAATGGGGACGAATGGGACATTATTGACAGCCTATGGCGGCAAGTGGCTAGCTTGCGTACGTTCAGAGTAAGTGCAAGTAGTCCAAGGAGGGTGGTTTTTGCCTGTTTTTCGATTAGCATGTGCCGTCGTATCTGTTGATTTGAATTACCTGACGTAAATTGAAAGTTGCTTATCACCTGGTGGGCTAAACAGCGTCTACCAGGACTTCACATCTACAGTCAGAAAAATTTTGATGCTTGTGCAAATTAGAGGAGATATCGATGCTTATTGATTTTGAATGCTTGTAATGATGAGAAAAATATGTCCTTTCCCTGGTGTATCTAAGCGAAGATTCATCACTTCATCAGATTGGAGTGTTGTTTTTTGCTTTTGGTAGGTACTCCCATGGCCTAATTTGGTCGACGTGTATATAGGCATTTTCATCCGTATTAAGCTCGTAGAGCTTTCAGCTTCTGGCTCATTTGTCTTCTTAGCCTAAAGTAGAAGCGATTAAAAGGAGTGATGTCATAGTTCGAGTAGACGAAGTTCTTTCGAAAGGGCAAGTGTCCTTTTGTGAGGGGCGAACCTCTGCGATGGTTGTACAGACTTTGGAAACACTGTGGCTTTGATGTAAGTTGTTTTTTTTTTGTGTCCCATACCGCGTTTTGACGTCAAACATTTTGGTGATTCTACTTGGAAACACTTAAAGTTGGTGGGTTTTGTTCCTCGCTTGGTTTACCTATTTCAATTTGAGGTCTACTGCGAGTTCGACTTTTTTTCTGTAAACTTCATTCGGTTGGGAACAATCAGTTGCATCATAGCAATGATGGACAAATACAGCCACCCATCAGCACTTGGTCCTCCACCAACCACCCGCCATCACATTGAGCCGGTCGGTCGGCAGGAAGTTAAAATAAACACGAAAAACAAATAAACTCCCGATTAAAGTGAAAAGTAGATTCCTGTTTTACGGGCCACAGAAATGATGAATTAGTAGCTCATTATAATGGTAATTATAGCTTTGCCAAATAAAACGAAAAGGAAGGGGAAACGGCCCTGTTGCAAGACAACAACCACCGCAGTAACAAAGCACAAATTCGGAATCCAATGACGATGATGATGGTGACTGGTGAGTTTTCGTCTTCCTTCCTTAAACATGCATGGAGCTCGAAGCATGCGGATGCATGCATCGTTTTCGTCGTAGTCGTCGTCGTCATCATCGTCATCGTCTTGGACGATGTTGCTGCCGTCGTCGTTGTCGTTGTCGTTTACACATCGCCGCCCAGGAAGCAGATACAGCGAACAGGAAAATCACGACCAATAAACACAGCGAGGGCTAGATCAGGGCGGTAGGAGAGACTGCACTCGCGCTCTCTCTGTGTATTTGTTGTGATGTGTGACTTTTATTAGGATACGAGAACTATAAATTGAACCGGGCAACCGGAAATCCAGGGAACAGGTGCCCACTGCAAATGATATGCAACAGAGCCTGGCGAATGGTGTTCAGAATTTGTTGCGTACTATTTTGCTATAGCGGCTCCCGCTCCGGCTCCCCTTCGCATGTATGGTGTCTCCTTTTGTTGATCGGCGCGTTTCGATGCTCCGGCTTAATTTGGATTTACATGCGAAATGCGGATGCGAACGAAATCGCCTAGATACCACAGCACGCACATTTTTTTTTTTCGATAAAATGTAGCCTGCTTTGAACCGATGCGATGCGATGGCCCGGTGCGCGACGAAGATCATCAGATGATGATTATGATGATGAGGACGATGATGATGGGCGAGGATTTTACAGTTGAAAATGAAAAACTGTGAAAAAAAATAAAAATAAATAAAAAATGGATTAATAGATACATATTTCTTTTGCGCACTTGTTAGCTCTTACTTAGACCCTCTCCCCGTCTCCTGGCGTCTTTAGACATTCTTGTGCCTTGGTTCATAAATTTTCGAATAAATAGAACCGATTGCTTTTTGATTCTGTTCTGCCTTGTGGTTCTAGGACGACATGGTACACCTCCATTGCATAATTCGTTTCGGAAATTGCTTGCATTTGACGGTTTTTTTTTTTTATTTAGGATGTGTGTCTGTATGTATGTAGGTATTTCAACAGTTCCATTCATAGAATTAGTAGTGTCAGGGTGTTCCTTTTTTAAGGGATATCGTGTCTTAGAAAAGTCTCAGACTAACCAATCACTGTGATCTTTAAATTTAAGAAATTAGAAAGGGCATGTGAATGAAGATTGATTTCCAACGAATCTTTGTCACTTGAAGTAGAGAAAAAGTGGGGAATAAGCGCTGCTGGTAGTTTTCACAGTTTGGGTAGTCCACATACTTGAGTCTCTACAGCAAACTTTTATACCTATATCTACTGTTTTTGGAGAAATGGCAAGCTTAGTTAGGTTGTAGGGGTGGCTGCACCTTATAGTACAGCCTCTCTCGGATCTGAAAGGATCCATTATGTTCGGCTGGCTTAGTTGGTTAACCGTGAGCTTCCTCTTTAAAAAGCAACTGCATCTACTCTTAACGGAGTTCAATATCTATTCCTTAAGAGACAAGCCTAGTTAGTAGCTTCTAAAAGATGATAATTGCATTAAATGGATGCACATTGCAACAAACGTATCAAGAAGACAAAGATGGTCTCCTATCCTGTAACCACAGATGGTTTCTACTCCTTTTATGCACAGTACAATTCAATTACTAAATTGTTCAACACAAAGGTCTCAAGATTAGAAGTCTCAATGTCAGCTAATGTAAGGTTAGGTTAGGTTGAAATGGCTGCCAGCTATTGCCAGTACACTTAGACCAGTGACAGGTCCATTGTGATACCACATGGATCTGCTAATGTTAACCGAACTAAACTTATGAGGCTTATAGATATAGACGTAGGTATTCCGTTTGTCTGTCTACCCCTCGCTTTTCTATTAAGAGGACTGCATAGCGAACTTTAAAAGATCATTTCTCAAACATTTCTACAAATGTCCTGTAAACATGTACCTACAGCTCTTCAAATCCAGGCCTTTGCTTTCCTTCTCTCGAAGTGAGCTGAGCTCTTAAGTGAGGTGACCACCTCAAGAAGAAAGAATATCAGCGGCGATATGAGATCGAATACAAATACCTACCTGTCTACATGTAAACATTGTTAGTTAGAATGATACTTTTCGCAAGTAGTGCAGCTACCACCTATGAACATACGTACATATGCATGTATGAACATTTGAAAAAAAAACAAAATCTTATATCTACTACATGTACTATCTAGATTAGATACATTTCCCACACCACTTAATCCACAAACGCTACACACCGACTACAAATTCCTGATTCGCCCAACTCACCCCTAAAATCCGAATTCACCTAACAATAGAACACAAGACCGTATATCTCTCGCCACTAAACCCAAACAACAATACCGCCCCCAAATAGCCGACAATCGAAGAGAGCACCGTTTCCCAGCAAATAACAATGCAATTGTTATATTCTCAAGTCGCCTGAAACACCAATCGTTCACTGCTCGCACACTACAATAGCTCTCTCTCTACATACGCCCGCTTATCAAGAACAACAACAACAGCAACAACAAAAAATCCCACACGAAACCAAACGATAATCTTAAGGTACACATACCACAAAATTTTCCATCAAGAAAAAGAGAAGAGGACGATGAAAAAAAAAAAAAAATGGTGTGTAGAAAATTGAATTCAAATTGTATCCACACACCAACACAGCTGCCAATCAATGGAAGTCGGAGATGAATTCGAGTGGGAAAGGTGAATTTATGTTACGAGACGACAATGTTGAGTGGGTGGGGGTGGTTATTTCTCTCAAATCTTATTTTTATTTTTTTGGTTTTTTGATTTTTTGGCGCCAATTGTTTGTTTGTTAAGAAAGATTTCTAATTTATTGAAAAATTTAAAAGAAAATGGTGGATGTGTGAAGGAAAAGAGGAAAAGTTAGAAAACACTCGGTTCTATCAGATGATTGTTTCCTCAATGAATTTCTTTCGCGAATGAAAGAGAGACGAGTACGAGTATTTTAAATCAAAATAGGAGGTGAAACCAAAACGGAAACTGAAATTGAAACAATTATCATTAGGTACATTACCACATATGCAGTTAGTGTAGCATAAAATCATAGCCATGTGTCTGGTTCTGGTGGTTATCCGCGCCAGCAGCAATTGTTACAACAACAGAGCAGGAGAGCCAAAAATGACAATAGACTAGAGCGCGCACACAAACAATTTGCATGGAATGCTCAAATAGGGCGTGGCCACAGTGTTGAACAGAAATTTTGTAGGCGTTCCAAGAAAATCACACACATCCCTTCCACTGAGTAAAATAGCTGAGAAAAAAAATTCCCATTGGTGAGTACCGAAGAGTGATCTCCGCGCACGCGAGAGCCACCAACTGGCACACATCGAGCCAACAAAATGAACTTCAAACACACGGTGAGTCGACGAGTGAAGTTGAGTGAATAGCTCGGGTCGAGAATAAATGGAACTCAAAGTTCATTGTTGCACCTGTGTCGCGCTCGCTGGTTCGAAAGAGGAAAAACGTGTGTGTTAAAACAAAAACAAACACCGGCTCCGCATCAGCCTGAGTCTCAGCCTCAGCCAACCAACCAACAACATTTGACGCATGTCAAATGCATAACCGTCATACATGCTCTCGCATTCGCTCTCTCTCTCTCGTCATCGCCGCCACCAAAAACCAGTAGAAGTCAGAAGATTCATCCTCAGCATCGGCATCTACCACACCACTGTACCATTTGAGAGATGAGAGATGCTGTGTTGCTTTGCTGTCTGAGTGATACTACTGCTGCTGTTCCTGCTACTCTGTTGTTGATGGGGAGTTCATCGGCCGGCGAATTTGTGTGCCATGCCATGCAGCCTTTCATGATCATCGCTAGTAGCAGTCGAACCGCGCTGCGCAGAGGTTGTTGAGCTATTTTTTTTTTTTGGTTGGGATTTTGTTTGGTAACTTTACGCGCACACAGTGTTGTCGGCTCCGGCGTCTCGTGGCGACGACAACGAAGAAGACTTGAGTGTTTTGTGGTTGCGGACGTTGTACTGTTGTAAATGACACAAACACACGCATACCTATATCCGCACGCACGCAGCACTGCACGACAAACGAGCAAGAATTTAAAATTTTAATGTTTTTCTTTTTTAATGTTTTTAATAACAGCGCGCTCCTAATGAGAGATGCTGCTAAAGACTGTTAATGCTTGCGTTGAGATTGTTCGCGGACGAGGACGTGGCGTACAAAGAGAGTGGTGTGTGCAAAACTATAGATTTTTGAATAGTTCCCACAGCGCGCGGCAATTTTTTTTATTTTTCATTTTTCTTCTGTTTTGGAAAAGAAGTTCCCAGTTCAAACAAAATCAAAATTTAAAAAAATCTAAAAAAAAAAGTTTATTTCGTTGAAAAACTTTGGTGAACGGTTATTGCTTACAGTGCTGAAATCGTGTTTAAAAAAAAAATAAAAAAATAAAATATCCCTTTTTCGAAGGATCGTGTAAATTGTGTGTGGTAACTACTCTAGTGTCCATCGTGTGAGCTTGCGAATGGAAAATATTTTGTTTTCTTTTTTTGAACGTAAAATCGTTTAAAAATGTTCTTACCGCCTTACAAGAGGTTAAACGGCACACAAAAATACCATTTCAAATCAGTCAACAACTAGCAGTGGATGAAGTGCAAAGTGTTAGTGTTCGAAGGATAGGTATGTTTAAAAATTTATATAAAACAAAATAAGATGTCAAGTGTTTTGACCCATATCCCAAGGTGAATGTAATTTGGACTTGATAGTGTAAAGCTGTTGACATCCAATCCAATAGTTGTCATTGACCGAAAACTCAGTAAGAGTGCTACATTTGTCGATTTATCAAATACAAGTCATGAGAAGGAGTGTTTTCAAGCGCAAAGATCTCGTTTATTATTTCTTCAAATAAGTGTACGATTTTGTGATAAGCATGAGTATTTTGAAACCGAAAATCTCCAAAATAAAGTTTAAAATTTGAAATTATCAAAAGCCGACGCTGATTTTTTATTTTTTTGTTTTCGTAGAATTTGAACTCTCACAAGGATTTTCGTCTTTTTGAACGTTAAATCTTGCTTTTGAGGATAATTTCATGGATTGTGTGTCTTAAGTTGATATTGTCGAACAATTTTAGATTTTTTAGGTAAAGCGACCTACCCCAACGCTTACAGTTTTCAATGCCAAAACTGATGAACTAACATGATTGTTGCGTTTCAAACAACATTTCCATGAAATTCTTGAAATAAAATGAAATCTTGAAGCGCGAGAAGGTTTTTTTTGGTTTTTTTTTTTTTTAAGTGTGTTAAAGGATTTCGCACATTACCTTTCCAAATAAGTGCTTTATTGCAAGAGTGTGTCCTCGGACGCAGAAGCTATGAATTTACCTCATTGTCTTCCCAGATAATCTTAGATCTAGCATGTGCTGGCATAAGCTAGGCTTCACAATACATGTCTATCTGACATTTTGTTTGCAAACAACAGCCTTTTGGTAAAGAGATATTGAAACGGATCACCTTGTTGGGTCCACTTTTCGAAATTCTCACGATGGTGCCACAAAAACTTGTTGGACTCGAACCTAAGACCGAAGCGAAGCTTGCTTACCACTGGGACACAGCGATCACAGTTTGTTGTTTTAAAATGACCAACTTGACCAAAGTAGGTACTCTCAATTTCGAAAACTCGTGAAGTATAGGTATGTTTGTTCCTTGATCCTACAACAGACTGACCACTACAGGATTGACATTCTCTGGATAAATAGGTAATTTTTTTGATTTATTTATTTTTTTCAAGAGCAACGATGTGTAGGGCGACCCATCTGGCAGACAGTTCAGTGACGAATTCAATTTCTTAGTCTGAATATGAACTTAAATATGAGGGACACTTCCATAGACTTGACATCCTTTCAAGTCACCCATATCATGTATGAAAACTCAATAGAAATTAATTCTGTAACTTTCTTCACCTTGCGCTTTAAACTGATTTATCACAGGTTTTCTCTCATTCACACGTTTCTTTATTTTTTCTATGTTCATTAACTTTAGCTTCCCATACTTTTTTCAACTTTCCACACAGAGAAAACCCTTAAATCCATGAAAACCCCAAAGAAAACTCACAAAATGACACATTTTCTTCGTGACACAAAATTCGCCAAAAAATGCGTTCAGTTCACATTTGATTTCACTGCACTTTTTGGGGGCTCGTGAGTTTGTTTGTGAATTTTTGGAAAACTCACTTTTTTGATTGAAATTTTGCTGGGAATTGATGTAAACAGTTGTAATGAAGCGTTAGTTGAATAAATAAATACAATTGCAGTCATGTTTCATAAGAAAATTGAATAAAAATGAGCATAGTTTGATAGCTCTTCCGCTGCCGTCAGTTTATCGATCTTTTGAGGGACTTTTGCCGTGACTCTTGTACTAATTGTTACATATGTACTCAAATCTGGTCTGGTATTTCAAGTTATATACTCCTTTATCCATTTACAATCCTTTTTTGTACGGAAACTCTGTTTTAAACGTCCAGTACAGAGATTTTTCTCGAATTCCAGTCAAAAAACTGATGTATCTCAGTATTTCGGTATTTTCCACATCTCATAACATCTTATGCATTCATTGGGTGTAGGTTCCCATACTTTTTTTTTCAACTTTCCACACAGAAAACCCTTAAATCCACGAAAACCTCGATGAAAAACTCACGAAATGCGACATTTTCTTCGTGACACAAAATTCGCCAGAAAATGCGTTCAGATCATGTGACATTTCACTGGACTTTTTGGGGGCTCATGAGTTCGTTTGTAAATTTTTGGAAAAAATCACTTTTTTGATAAAAATGTTGTTGGAAATTGATGTAAACAGTTGTAATTAAGTGTTAATTGAATAAACAATTATTCTCAGCAGCAAAGAACGCTTGAATTCGAGCGAAAATATAACACGCATAGGAAGATTGGTCCTCAGTACGCTGTCATTACGATTCAACTCGTTGTCAAATCAAAGACAATTTAGATGTCCTTGTCGTCTTTCGATATTACTAGCTGACAAAGTCAGTAACCACTTGCACACCAACTACAAACCGACACATGGTTCTTCACCCCTCATACAATCACTTTTTTAAGGGTCGCATGCGACAGGCTCCGCTTGCATAAAATGTCCATTGTTTTGGCATATGTATGTGCGACATATGTATGTAATTAATTTAAGGAGACATAAAAGAACTCTTCGTCCACTGTGACTGGAAAACCCATTCATAATGGTTCTATCTTCTCCCAAACAAATTTGATTGTGCAAATTTATGCATGCGGTAAAATGTATCTTATGCACTCAGTAATCGTGAATATATGCATGCATGTGTGTGTGTGCATGTGTTTTCGTTTTCAAAACTCATAAAACCTATATATCGCCTAACATGCCATGCATGTGGATAGAGTTTAGTGGTATGACCGTGAAGTATAGAGAGATGCGACTTTATTCTGGTTGCCCTCTCGTGCATGTCCTGCCTTTGGAGCTAAAAATAAACTAACTGCCTCTGGATATTAATATTCCGGAAATCCGGAATTAGATCTAAATAATAGGAGAATGGAAATTTTAAATGGTTGCGCAATAATTCGATGATGATGACGATGTCGATAATGATTATGATGATTGTGATGGGTTTATGGTGGGTGGTGGGTGGCCAGTAGGTGGAAGGTACAATTTTGAGCTCAACAAAATTATCCATTCAAAACACTGCTCAAGGACGTTCAATAACAATTACACAAACCCGGCCCCCATACCGTTGTCCATTGAATCAAATCCTTTCAACACCTGTTCAGAAGAGAGCACAGAAAAGAAATCATCCCCTCATCGCATTGTTCATTGTGCAAAGACGGGATGATGACAGAAAGGACATAATAACGTTAACGAACGATGAAGTAGTAACATCTAAACAGCAGAAAAAAAGAAAAAAAAACTCCTTTTGTATCATCCTCACAATAATAGAGGCATTGAGTGTCACAGGCGACGAATCCTTATAGAATAAGTCCATAATACCAGTACAATGGTGTAAATGAGGTTTTCTACCGACGACATTGAACAATGTCGCTGCGTGCTTCTTTGTGTCATCTTTATTATGACAAATAATTACAGGTTGTGAATATATATTCTATTCAATAGTCGTATAGTCGTTTGGCATTGCTGAGGATTCACACTCTTCAACTGGGATTTGTAAAGATACAATGGGTGGTCTATGGATTCGTAGAATTTTGTCTCTATTCGCCCGTCTTCCTGTTTCAGGAGGAATATTCAAATAGACTAGAGCTCTAAACACAGTTTAGTTAGAAATCCTAACTTAAACAAATTTAATGTAAAATTGATGGTCAGACAGCCATTTAAACCAATATAATCCTCATGACCATCGATAAAACAACCGCACCATAACCACCATTGCCATCACCATCACCACCACCAAAACCGACGTGGTATAGTAGTAGCCCCATGGTAAGCGCGTGTCGGCATTGAGTGTCCTTCGTGTTAAGTGAAGTAGTTGCAGAGCGCTGACCAAAAAAAATAAAAAATTCTCGTGCACATTATGAGTAGTTGTGTAAGTATCTTTTCATTTTTTTATTTTTTTTATTCATTCATTTTTTCTTTCGACCTCAAGGCACGTGCTCTTATGAAGAGTCGTTGCTGACGCCGACGCTGACGCCGTTTCTGTTGTTAATGGTACTATTGCTGCATAAAGTCGCGAAAAGCCACACGCACGTGGTGCTTGCTGCCGGATAATGCACTTGCCTTAGATTGTATCTTTTGTTTTTATTATTATTATTCTCATTTTGTTGTTGTTGTTGGTTGGTTGGTCGGTTTGTGGTTATGGAACACACACACACACACGCAAATATATACAGTCAACATGCAGTATTGCGTTATCAATCATAGAATTGGGTCAATTGATAAGTAGGTTGAGACTTCTTAAACACTTTTTTTACTTACGAAGGGTCTGAGTTCAGAATTGAAAAGAAAAAAAAATACCGTTAAATGCATACTTGTAGACCAAAGGTTCTCAAATAGTGGTACGGGTACCATCTGTGGTACGCAGAGCTTCCCAATGAGTTGAAACAGAAATTTTGTCACAATGAGACTCAAGATCGAGGTCAGGTCTATCCCGGACTGTAATAGACCTAAGACTGAGAATACAAAACATGGCATATTATGTGAACTACCCGACTTATCCTTATTCAGTTCTTAAGCATGAAGGACCATCCTTCGTTTGGAATTTTAAGATTACACCACTGATTCATAAGATATAAGTTTGAGAACTATTCATTTCGACGAGTACCTACTCATGTTTGTTCCTTAAAATCAGTCTGAAAGAGAAGACAAAGATGGTGATCGTTCGGCTTTGCTGAACCATCCCGAATTCGTTATGAATTTGAGAACGGTTTATGATGGCTTCTTAGACAGGTCGGCCGCCTTACTCATTCTGGCGGTTCTTTCTTCTATGTTTGTATCGCCGGAACTAATGAACTTTCTAACAATGCTCATGAAAAGGGGAGCCATACTAGACTATGGTTTGTGTCAAGCGTTTAAAACCAACGTGCATTGGTATTTTTTTTACTCCAATTGGAGCTTCTGATGTAGCATAGTAGTCGATCGTTATAGTAGAAGGCTTCTTAGTAAAGAAAGCGGAAGATAGTTTCCTCCTCTTCTTCGTCAATTTCCATGAAGTTTTTACAAAAATCGTTTGAATGCAGACGCCAAACCTTGTTGCATGCTTGCCAGACAGTGTTCAGTGATGGCAATGGCACCTAATTTAGTTACTAAAGTGGCGCTACAGTTCGGGGTGAACTTGAGCCTCAATCAACAAGCCTCTCTTGATAACCCGGTCCTTAGCGAATCGCTTTCAGTTACGCACTCCAAGTGGGTTGACGTCCGATTCTACTTGTGGGCGCCACTTTAGGAGAGCTCTTTCTCTGCTGTGTTGTTCCTTCGTTAGATTCGAAGACTCTCCGGGCCGGAGCGTTGTTATCCATTCACTCTTCATGTCCTAGAGCGAGCCATAGTTAATCGCCTCCAGTTAAGCACTCCAAGTTGGTTGAGGTCCCCTTCTAATTGTGCCCGCCTCCTTAGGCGAGGTTTTCCTCTTCTGTGTTAGTTCAGTTCAGACGTTGCAGATCCAGCTTTTGCACCACGTGTCCACTTAAAAACTGTCCTCTCGATAGTATCCAGCTTAAATTTGAGTGCCTTTATTCTGGTAGAATGGGTATATCGAGTCGCTGAGTTTGTCACTCTTACGTCACCCTGCACCAAACAAAGGGGAATACTGAACTGCTCCGTCATGGCCATCTCTGTGGGAAACCATCGGCAATCTAGAGCTTCTATTGAGTTTAGATACAATTTGTCCAAGGACTTGATTGCTACTTGACTTTTCGGAAAACAAAGTTTGGTGGTTATCGACCATTTGTATTTGATTATGAATATTTTTGTTAATTTTTAATTTTTTTTTAATTTTCAGAACTGTCGCCCGTTTGGTACTTATGCTTACATAACCAAAAAACTAAAGAAAAGAAGAGGAAAGGAATATATTGGGTTGGCGAAACTTTTTCTTATGCCATTTGAGTCAAGTCAGAAATATTCTACTAGTCAAAACGCGTGCATTTAACTAACAAAAATCACAACCAGAAAATATCTATTCAATTAAATAATATTGTGTGTGTAAAAAGTGTTAAAAAATAAAAATAAATAAATAAAAATTAAAAAGTGCGGCTAATCACTTCGTGAGAAAAAAAAAAGTTTTTAAATAAACAAATCAATTGCAGAAGGAAAATTAAATTTGTATGCTGTATCTAGTGGAAACCGGCTTGGATTTAAGGTAAGCTTGTAAAAAAGTATATATAAAGCAAAAAAATCCTAGAAATACTCATACACAAATGATTGCTGTAAAAGATTTCCCAGATGGCACAGTCAATCATTTAACCTAAATACAAACATATACTTATGTGCATACATACGTATACTTACTTTGATTTCATATATCACCGGTATGATTCTCTCTCTATTGAGTTTGGTATGGAAGAGTGCGTGTTATATTCACAAATTTTGTAAAGGATTCCGGGAATTTATGCGTTGTCCGGGAGGTTGTTTGCTAATTTGAAAGCGGATGCGCTTATAGCTTTGAACTTCAAAGGAGATGGAGTGACTACTATATGGAGTAGATGGAGAGATGCATGCTCCGCAAGACTATTCGATTTGACCCCATTCGATCTGTTGGCCTTATTTGTGTGGCTTCCTTTTGATTTTGCTTTTTAAATTAATCTATGATCCTTCCGATAGAAGTTGCAAGTTGGTCTTTGGCTTGGAAACAGTCTTGAGTGGGGTTTGAAAGAGCCTGAATAGATCTCACACATTTAATAAGCAGAATAGGTAAACAAGATTAGTGTCTGGAAGTTGGTTTTTTTTTTTTCATGGATATCGTTCGAAAACTCACCTCTGAAGATAAGCTCTAGTACTTCTGTCTGGAAAAACTGCTCTTGCCACGAGGACGTTACTGTCGGTCTGGGTGGTATAAGTTTAAGGTTTTCACTGTGTTCCTGAAGTAGATATCTGTAGAAATGTGCCTCCTTGTATCTCAATATTCCAGACGATACAAGGTTTTGTACAAAACAAATTCAGTTCCACACACACAGGAGGTCTCTAAAAATGGTCGAATTGGTGATGACGACCTCTTTCAAGTTTCTTTGAAACTTAAGTTGTGTCTTGACAGCATGACTAACTGGAGAGTTGGTTGAGGCGAAGGTTCACCCCTAACTGTAGTGCCACCTAAGTAGATATTTAGGTGACTGCATCTCGTATGTTACAGCCTTCACTTGGATCTCTACCGATCTATTGTGTGCCTCCAACGTGGTTGTAACATGGATGACCTCGACGTGATTTGTACACGCAACCTTCTAATGTCCAGTCCAGTCTAAAAGAGAAAACAAAGAAGGAAGGTATGTGTTAGTTTTTAGTGGTTTCTTAGAGAGGTCGCTCGAGATGTTGCAATAGTATTCACCAAGGACCGTCTTTCTTATTCTGTATAGACTGAGGCATTCACACTCGATTGGCTCAGTTTTTTTTAAAGGATGATTTGAAGGAGGTAGAATTACGTCCTAGACATAAAACCCTGTTAAACTTTAATAATGTTGACATCGTCCAGTCGTAATTCAAACTTTTGCATCCTCAAATTCTGTATGAGTATCCTCCATCCTCGTATATGCTTAAATACAAAATCTCATCGTCCTCCTACTCATCTCTTGACCCCCCTTCTGCCCTTTCTGCACTGATCAACTGATTCCGCTTGATCGCCAATACAACAATTAAAATTCCACCACCACCGTTCTTCGTATTCCCTTTTCCCTTCCCTTCCTTTTTTTAAATTTTTTCTTCATTCTCTGCAACATCTCACAACATCAACAAAACAAAAGAACAAGTGCAAAGAACAAGCTCGACATACGACACCACATCTCGTAATCATTGTACACGCCTGCGGCTCTTCTCCTACCGCGAGACCCTAGTGCAGTGGTGCCTTTGCTTTCGACGATCGCGAAATCATTTAAGACCCCTGGATGGCTCAGGAACATCGCATTAGCATCTTTTGTAGATTTGCATTTCTGTTTGTCCGGTTCCTCGCTGTTGTTGTTGTTGTTGTTTTGTTCATCTTGTTTTTTTTTTTGGTTCATTTTTCTCGGTTAAGTATTCTCATAATTTAAGAAAATTATTTCAATCTCTCTAGCGCCCTGTGACGATGACGACTACGCCAAAGACATTCCACATGAATGTGTGTCCTGAATGAACTGGTCGATGGAGCTGGGAGTGAGCTTAGAATCAGACTTCTGTTCTGTCTGTGAAAAGGGAGAGATGCCGTGTCCGCCATGTACACACAAAGACAAAAGGATAAACAAATTAAGGATAACATTTTTATTGTTTTTTTCGTTTCAAGTGGAGAGTCTTTTGTCTTTAGTCTGACTTCAGTCCATTTCCACTTTGGTTTCGATCTTTTTTTTTATGTTATTTTTTTTTACTCCTCATCTTGTGTGTTTTGTTTTCTTAAAATATCAGTTTGAGCGGTGTTTTAACTTCTCACCCCGTTCGCTTTAATTCCATGTGTGTATATTTACCCGAACCGGGAGAGAGATAGGATGCTTGTGATGCATTTGGAGGACAAGAATCACGTTAAACCGCGTGAACTGAGGCAGTGGATCTTGTGCAGTTTTCTTTGTATTTTGTGACCGTTTGTCATTTGGGCTCATTTATGAGAAAGCGATTTGTTAGATCTGCACCCAAGATGGTGAACTCAAGCTGGGTTTGGTAGCTGAATAAATAGGTACCAGCGGTTGGCTAAGGTCAGCTTTAATCTGATCTCTACGAAGGTGTCATCATAACTATTTTCAAGTTTAAGTTGTCGATAGGGATATCATCGATCTTAAGAACAACTTTCTTTGCCTTGCACCATGATATCAAATGTAACAGAATTGGACAGTTCCTGGTCCGGTATTCAAAAAAAAAAAAAAAAAACAAACACAGAAACATACATATGTATAAAAACTCAATGGAAACTCATATTGTAACTTAAGCACAAATATTTGTCTCCATTCTGCGCTTTAAACTGATTTATCACAGGTTTTCTCTAATTCACATGTTTCTTTGTTTTTTCTTTGTTCATTTACTTAAGCTTTACATACCTTTTCTTCGAGTTTCCACACACAGAAAACCCTTAAATCCACGAAAACCTCGAAGAAAAACTCACGAAATGCGACATTTTTTTCGTGATACAAAATTCGCCAAAAAATGCGTTCAGTTCATATGACACTTCACTACACTTTTTGGAGGCTCGTGAGTTCGTTTGTGAATTTTTTGAAAAATCACTTTTTTGATGGAAATTTTGTTGGAAATTGATGTAATCAGTTGTAATGAAGTGTTGATTGAATAAATAAATGCAATTGCAGTCATGTTTCATAAGAAAATTGAATGAAAATGAGCATAGTTTAAGAGGTCTTCCGCTGCCGCCAGTTTGTCGATCTTTTGAGGGACTTTTGCTGTGACTCTTGGACTAATTGTTACATATATACCCAAACATGGCCTGGTCTTTCAAGATGTATACTCCTTTATCCATTTACAAACTTTTTTTCAACGGAAACTCTGTTTAAAACGTCCAATACAGAGATTTATCTCGAATTCCAGTCAACAAACTGATGTATCTCAGTATTTCGGTATTTTCCAGGTCTCATATCATCTTCTGCATTCATTGGGTGTAGATTCCCATACTTTTTTTTTCAACTTTTCACACCGAAAAAACCCTAAAATCCATGAAAACCTCGAAGAAAATCTCATGAAATGCGACATTTTCTTCGTGACACAAAATCCACCAAAAAATGCGTTCAATTCACATTTGATTTCACTGCACTTTTTGGGGGCTCGTGAGTTCGTTTGTGAATTTTTTGAAAAATCGGTTTTTTGATGGAAATTTTGCTGAAAATTGATGTTAACAGTTGTAACCAAGTGTTTATTGGATAATGAAATACAATTGCAGTCATGTTTCATGAGAAAATTGGTGAAAAAACTAAAATTTAGCAAGCTAGGTACTTTGCATACTTTGTTTGTAGTTTCTGTCTTTTTAGCGAAGTTTTAGGCTATCCTGAGGGATGAAATACTTGCTATTCAGACTGGTATATGAAGGGTTTAGCAAGTTTTCTTTGAGATGCTTTGAGTCATGTTGCTTTAGTAGAATATTCTTGAAATCTCCTTGAAATCCCATCCTTAGAAATCATATAACTCCAATCTCATTCTCGTAAATCGTTGTTACCTCGCTAAATTGATTCGAAATTGATACATTTGCCTAAGAAATGAGACCCAACTCCCCATTATCGTCTGGCTTAACCATCTCAAGTACATGTGGAACCAGTTAGCACTAGGAAACAGGGGCAATGCCTTCACAAAAGGAATCTCCACAATCCTACAAATAAGAGAGTGAATTCCATTTACCATCTACCTCTAGGAAGGTAGGAGTGAAAGGGCGCCCGAAAAAATACTTTCCGAGACGACTAAGGAAGACTGGTGCAAGAAAAAAAAAAAAAAAAAAAGAACCTCAGAAACGAAGTGATGAATGGGATCAGATGAACATTTCATGTTCAATTGGAATTTATTACACTCAAAGATTTTAAATTATTGCACGCATGCGCACATGAGTCTTCCCGAAGGAGAAACAGATTCAAACGACGAAGATGATAATGATGACGAGGAAGACGAAGACGACGGCGACGGCGTCGGTTCCGACGACTACGACGACTACGATGACTGCGACAGCGAGACGTTCTGCAACCACCAAGACAACGCTCCAGATGATATTCATTTTCGTCGTATAGTAGTGTGTGGTAGTGGGGTACCTGTTGAGAGACCCTACAGGATAATATGCTATTTATCTTAGTTTTGTAGGATTTATTATATTTTTCCAGTTTCGTTCTGTCATTTTTGCATATTTTTCCCTTTTTCTTCCTTGCTTGCATCTTCCACACTCCGAGCACCGTAGAGTGCTGCGCGACAAGCAAACAAGCTTTTAATTAACACGGCTTCATCTAATATTTTTCCAGCTCTGAACCTGTTGCAGCAACATTGTTCATCGAGCGTTGCTTTACGTAGCATATACCTATACCAAATGATTATATAGGCTCGAGGAGAGCAATTTATTGGCAAACAATTTGTGTGATGAAAAGTTTTCCATTTTCGACACATCATTTTGTTTTTTAAATTTAAAACAAATGCAATAGATAGAAGACCTAGCATTTCTTCCGGAATTAAAAATTTGACCGTATGTATCCACCCTAGGATAGTTTGTCGCACCGAAAAGCGATTAATTTTCTAAAACTATGTCACGAATGAAGCCGGAAATGCAAGTGGCCGTGTATTTTATTCGCAATAAATAACGAAATTGTGTGAAATATTAAAATGAACGTTTTTTTTCCTCTCTTTTTTGTAAAATTTTCGTAATATGCATTCATAGACACACACAGCGCATGTTATAGCAATCTGGTCGATTAGCAATGGATTTTGTATGTAGTTGGCAGCAGTTCGGAGGACATTGTTCATAAAGCGAATTAAAATTTAAATTTATTGGACGTGTCGAAGGGAATTAGGTTGACCGTACAAAAAAATAAAAATTTATGATCGGTCAGTTGTCCATTCCGTTCGATTCTATATCAGATTATTGCCGACAACCTTTGGTCCTTACCACCGATTATGGTTAATAGCTTAAAGGGATGTTAAGCAGGGACTTTCTCGTCTTCAATCGATGGTTCTGCTAGTGCATTGATCGGAGCGCCAACCACTGGATCACAGAACATCACGGTCCATCGTCCGTTGATTTCGCTAACTTGACTGCGGCCTCCCGCAATCCCTTGAAATGAGGCGCGTGTTCAGCCGTATACCAGTTGGCTTTGATTTTGTTGTTACAGAAACTGCTTCCTGTACTTTCTCAGTTCATTGCGGGCTTCAACAAAATTCGTCTTGCGGAACAGTTCTTGACATAGCCATCGACGGGCAACAGACCTCTTCAAAACCTCCTTGATACCGCGACTTTGACTGGACAAGTCAGAAACGATTTCGAAACTGACAGCCTTGACTACAGATGCGTTGTCCACGATGCTTTAGCGTTATATATAGGAAGGCCCACAGAAGTCCACATCAGTTTTCAAAAATGGTCTAGTCGGTTGTACACTATCAGGAAGAAGAGTTCCTTTTAGTAGCTTGGGACGGAACTTAAAACAATGTACGCATTTGTCGACGACTTTTTTTGCCAGTTTCTCAAGGTCAATCACTGGGATGTGGTGCCAACTACTGCCTAGGGTCCCGCATAGTAGTTCTTCCTGTGTAAGTAAAATACAAGATTAGATATAGCATGAGACATTTAGCGCCTTAGCGGGAGCGATGCAATAAGTGAGCCTTGTTTTGGTCGCTTACCTCGTCTTTAAAATTCGTCAGGCATTGCAGGTGATTAGTTAAGATTAGTAGGCTGAGTTTGTCATTTTGTAAACATCGATGTCACATTCAATGTCGAGTTCCTATGTGCATTCTGTCCAGAGCTAAAGTGCAAACAGAAAAAGACGAACAAAACAAATCAAAATAACAAATAGTAAACATACAACTTTTTCCGATGCAAACAACAAACGAAAACAACTAAAAATAAGAAAGAACAATGGTATACCTAATAATGGGCTTTAAACAAAAACAACAATAGGAAGAGAACGCGTTTATGTACAACATTTGATGTTGCACTTGAGAGAGATACAAACAACAAAGTATTGTATACGAAGATGATGATCAGCAGCATGATGATGCAGCGCGGATGAGATGGTCTAACACAAACGAAAAGAAAGGGATAACTGAAACTAAATTCAAAACTAAAACCAAGAAACAGAAAAAATAATTGAATGGACCGCTCTCTGTACGCGCATTTCCAGATGATTGTCTATTTTATGTTCGAGTGTGTGTGTGAATATGTAGTTCTCTGTTTCATGCCAGTTTGTCTGTCTTTCTGTCCAAGTGGATGTCTAAAAATTGCAACGAACCACAACGACAACAACGACAAAGACAAGGTGAATCTGCCCAAAAGAGAGCAGAAGCCTAGTGAACATCCACCGCTGAGTATCGCAAAATCAATTTAAACAACACTAGGTACATAAATAAAAACAAAAACAAACAAAAATCCTGGATTACCGGATTAATTCAAAGGAAGCGATGGAGGTTATGGTCTAAGTTTCTATTGTTGACAGATGGACATATGTTTGAATGGACAATGACTGGACAGGAAAACAAAAACAATAGAATAGGAAGCAAGATTTCCTAAAGCTTACCTCAGTGCTGACAGATAGACAGGCCAGACTTTACAAAGGACAGGAGAGCAACAAGGACTGATTATGGCGTGATGATTATGGTGAGGTTTTTCTCAAAGACAAATTAACTCTGGAAATGGTGTTGAAGATGGTCAAAAAATGTTGTTGGATGAGAATTATCTGTGGATAAAGCACAGTCTTTCAAAAATGAAACGTAACATACCACCGAATGGCAGATTAAGAAGTCTTTTATGACAAATTATCCTCCCAGAGGTGGTGCCGCGTTTGGTTGTTTTCATTGAGATTCGAACCTGTGTCAGCTGTTATCCTCTAAACACTGAGCCACTGATATGATGGCTTTTTCTTTTATTCTACACCTGTAGGTAAGTGACTGTAAGTCGATGTTTCTTCCTAGTTAAGCTAGAGAAAAATGCAATAAAGCCGCATTTACTACGAGTTCGAAAGTTCTGAATGAATCTATTCAGCTGCTTATACTACAGATTGACAAACGGGGAAAGACTTGTTAATACTTTCACCATTTCCTATAAAAAAAAAATAAACCAATATCTATTTATAAATGTATTGTGAAATTCTTTAGTCATATACAGCAGACACTTATCACCCCTTCGACACACTCATCACCTTAAAAATACTGGTGAATCCCCTATTGAGTTGATTTTCTCATGACGCCATCCATTCCAATTCTATTTACTTTGTAAATATTTCATCCAGGTATAGAGGTATCCAAAGATTTTAATAAAAGTTTGCATTTGTTTCTCTTTTGAGTGGAATTTATTTTTTTTCACAAGTGCACCCGCGCATATAACCATTTGAAAATCATTCGCTTACTTTGGTCAAAACCCAGTTTAACGTGTTCAAATATGTACTGTATATTTGCCAACTGTTTTCATTCCAAAAACTTGTCACCATCTTAATCTAATTAAATCCTGTTGTAAATTACAAAAAAAAAAAATAGAGAAAACACTTTCGGACACAAGAAGCATTTCAGTACCTGTTTGAGAATTTTTCTAAAAAAAAAAAAAATCACACAAGAAATTGCATCGTATCTATCGTCTCTTCCTCTCCCCCTTCCTTGAATGCAATTAATAATTCCACTTTTTTTTTTCAAAATCATTTACTTTATTCGCCTGATTTATATTTTGTAACAAATTTAATGATTTCATGCGCGTAGGGAAAATATTGTCGCGCAGTTGCATACGAATTTGCATTTTGCATGATTGTGGTGGGAGCTTAAAGAGTAGATAGCAAGGAGGCTTTAGTAGTATGCACTGCTATTAGCAAACAAAAATATTGATTCACATGTGTGATTGGAAGAGATAATTATTTATTGGTTGCAACTAGTTACATAGTTTGATTTCTGCCGTCTATTCAGATTTTTTATTTATTTTTTTAATCAATGTATCTATGACTTATACAAGTGCTAGGAGCAGTTAAACCGACATTTTCCCACAACACCACTAAAACATTGGAAAATACGACTTTGGATTGGGATTTTTTTGTTTCTGTATTTATTTTTAGTTGGGTATACGTATTTCGTAATATTGTCAGGCGGAGATCATGTAACATAGACACTATTGGGCAGGTATTGATGATTGTTATCAGGTTTACCTACTATAGTATGAATACATATAGATATGTATGTACATAGTTGAAAATATGTGTTGATTTCTAAAGTTTACGTTGTAACTTGGTAAATGCTGATTCCAGAAATAGGAATAGTTTCGAGGAACGTCGTCTTTCTTAAGAGCTGTATATTCTGTTCCCAAGTATCAATAGATTACTCTTCTCATGCCAACTTAAGATAATGTCAGGGTGTATCGCGACTGACAATGTATGCAAACATCATTTGAATATCAAAAGCATGTATCTTTTGCATGCAATTTGATAGAAACTACAGAATTGTGCTCAACAGGAATTTGCTGTTTTACCCTAATTCAATTAAGGAAACAAAAGCCATTCAACAAAATCAATCAAAACAAATACAGATCATCTCAAATTGTATTTACCCACAGAGTGGCATCACTCTACCTACAAATACCACTGATGCCCGTCCAACCACTTGTCTCACGGTGCACCCATTTCCGAATGAAATAAAATCCCGACCGATGCACACAAAAAAGTGAACGAGTGCCTGACTGATCTGATTATGATATAATCCAGCGCATGCTGTCGCATAATACTTTACAACAATAACTTCCCGTGCAAGGGAAGCCACTAAAAAAAGAAAAAAAAAATATTTCAAAAATAAAATCAAACACCAGTACCAGTACCAGTACCAGCATCAGCATCAGCATCAGCACTAGCACTACCAACAATAACAACACAACGACCAACAATTGTGGCAGCAACTGCACAGTGCACAGCAGACGCATGCACCTAATGGCGTTGCTCTTCGATCGACTGTCTGTCTGCCGGTATCTTTTGAAGTTGTTAAAGGCACACAACACACACACACACAAATATATACGTTTCAGAGTATGCATGCAGCCAGCACCAGAAGAGTGTGCAGTATACTTCAATATAAACCGGGGGGATAGTAGATACGAGTAGATAGATACTTCTTCTTGGGGTACTTTGGCGATCGATTTTAATGATGCGACTTTTTGACATTTCTTTACTCGTCTTATGGTTTACTATCTCTTCGTTCCTCGCTGTCTTCCACTTCCCCTTCGTCTTCTTCTTTATTACTGTGCGTATTTTTTATGTTTTTTTTTTTTTCTGGAAAAGCCGCGCAACAAAATTAACACTTGTGAGACTGATTTTGAGTAAAACAATTCAACTGGTCTCTTCTTGGCATTAATGGGAACTTTCTACGTTTGATATATAAACAAATAGAAGTCGTAAAATTTCGATGACCTTAGCCTCCCCATCCAAAAATAAGGGCGTAGACTGAGTTAGTTTTTATCGTTGAATTAGTCGTTTGATGGAATGTTGTTTTTTTTAGATTGTTGCAAAGCTTCCAGGTGATAAGAAATTCGTTGCGAGAAGATTATATAATTCGTCATAAAAGCCTTCAAAAATGATGCTACATCTAAGATAAAAAAATTTAAAGAGAGACTGAAAGATATTAACAAAGATAGAAGGATAGACAGAAATGACCATAGGTTTCCTTAAACGATGCAAAATGTACTTGACCCTTTCTGATCTGGCTTCAATCTATAAGGCATTCATTCGCTAAAAGCTTGAGTACAAGGTGGACAGGGATATTGTGAAGTCAATCGCCTCGCTCGAACACAGAAGAAATCCTTCTAGTTTCTCACTGTTTTATCGATTCTTTTACCAACGGTGCTCCAGATAGTTAGTTAGAAGTGGTCCTCCGAGAAGATGTGCACTTTGACCAAGAGTAGGTCCATTGTGATACCACTGAGTGGAAGTCTTCTCCTGAAACAATTCAGATTTCCCATTGTAGCAGTTTTGATCAGCCGTGCTGGAGGAGTTCAGATCATTAAGATGGGTCTTCTGATGTCGGTGTAAATCAGGTATTTAACAAACGACATAAGTGCATGGGCATGTTCGAGCTTCCTACTGTCCTTGTCTGTCTTATTCGTCAGCCGCATAGTTCCTCAGAATGTCGCTGTGGTCAGGGAATCAACAGGAAGTGACATTGTACTGGCTAGCGATGTGTTGTCTCTTCGTTAGATTCGAAGACTCTCTGGGCCGGAGCGTTGGTATCCATGAACTCTACATGTCCTAGAGCGAGCCGCAGCTAACCACTTCCAGTTACGCACTCCAAGTTGGTTGAGGTCTCATTCTACTTGCGGGTGCCGCCTTAGGCGAGCTCTTCCTTTGCTGTGTTATCCCTTCATTAGATTCGAAGACTCTCTGGGCCGGAGCGTTGGTATCCATTCGCTCTACATGTCCTAGAGCGAGCCGTAGCTAACCATTTCCAATTACGCACTCCAAGTTAGTTGGTGTCCCATTCTACTTGTTGACGCCACCTTAGGCGAGCTCTTCCTCTGCTGTGTTGTCCCTTCGTTAGATTTGAAGACTCTCCGGGCCGGAGCGTTGTTATCCATTCGCTCTAACTGTCCTAACCACCTCAAGTTACGCACTCCAAGTTGGTTTGGGTCCCATTCTACTTGTGAGCGCTACCTCAGGCGAGCTCTTCCTCTGCTGTGTTGTCTCTTCGTTAGATTCTAAGACTCTCCCGGCCGGAGCGTTGGTATCCACTCGTTCCACATGTCCTGGAGCGAGCCTCAGCAACCACCTCCAGTTACGCAGTCCAAGTTGATTAAGGTCCCATTCTACTTGTGGGTGCCGCCTTCGGTGAGCTCTTCTTCTGCTGTGTTATCCCTTCGTTAGATTCGAAGACTCTCCCGGCCGGAGCGTTGGTATCCACTCGCCCCACATGTCCTGGAGCGAGCCTCAGCTAACCACCTCCAGTTACGCACTCCAAGTTGATTAAGGTCCCATTCTACTTGTGGGTGCCGCCTTCGGTGAGCTCTTCTTCTGCTGTGTTATCCCTTCGTTAGATTCGAAGACTCTCCCGGCCGGAGCGTTGGTATCCATTCGCTCTACATGTCCAAGAGCGAGCCTTAGCAAATCGCCTCCAGTTATGCACTCCAAGTTGATTTGAGTCCCATTCTACTTGTGGGCTCTACCTCAGGCGAGCTCTTACTCTACTGTGTTGTCCCTTCGTTAGATTCGAAGACTCTCCGGGTCGGAGCGTTGGTATCCACTCGTTCCACATGTCCTGGAGCGAGCCGTAGCTAACCACCTCCACTTACGCACTCCAAGTTGATTAAGGTCCCATTCTACTTGTGGGCGCCGCCTTAGAAGAGCTCTTCCTCTGCTGTGTTGTCTCTTCGTTAGATTCTAAGACTCTCCCGGCCGGAGCGTTGGTATCCACTCGTTCCACATGTCCTGGAGCGAGCCTCAGCAACCACCTCCAGTTACGCAGTCCAAGTTGATTAAGGTCCCATTCTACTTGTGGGTGCCGCCTTCGGTGAGCTCTTCTTCTGCTGTGTTATCCCTTCGTTAGATTCGAAGACTCTCCCGGCCGGAGCGTTGGTATCCACTCGCCCCACATGTCCTGGAGCGAGCCTCAGCTAACCACCTCCAGTTACGCACTCCAAGTTGATTAAGGTCCCATTCTACTTGTGGGTGCCGCCTTCGGTGAGCTCTTCTTCTGCTGTGTTATCCCTTCGTTAGATTCGAAGACTCTCCCGGCCGGAGCGTTGGTATCCATTCGCTCTACATGTCCAAGAGCGAGCCTTAGCAAATCGCCTCCAGTTATGCACTCCAAGTTGATTTGAGTCCCATTCTACTTGTGGGCTCTACCTCAGGCGAGCTCTTACTCTACTGTGTTGTCCCTTCGTTAGATTCGAAGACTCTCCGGGTCGGAGCGTTGGTATCCACTCGTTCCACATGTCCTGGAGCGAGCCGTAGCTAACCACCTCCACTTACGCACTCCAAGTTGATTAAGGTCCCATTCTACTTGTGGGCGCCGCCTTAGGCGAGCTCTTCTTCTGCTGTATTGTCTCTTCGTTAAATTCGAAGACACTCCGGACCGGAGCGTTGGTATCCATTAACTCTACATGTCCTGGAGCGAGCCGTAGCTAACCACCTCCATTTACGCACTCCAAGTTGATTAAGGTCCCATTCTACTTGTGGGCGCCGGCTTAGGCGAGCTCTTCCTCTGCTGTGTTGTCCCCTCGTTTGATTCGAAGACTCTCCGGGCCGGAGCGTTGGTATCCACTCGCTCCACATGTCCTGGAGCGAGCCGTAGCTAACCACCTCCAGTTACGCACTCCAAGTTGATTAAGGTCCCATTCTACTTGTGGGCGCCGCCTTAGAAGAGCTCTTCCTCTGCTGTGTTGTTCCTTCGTTTGATTCGAAGACTCTCCGGGCCGGAGCGTTGGTATCCACTCGTTCCACATGTCCTGGAGCGAGCCTCAGCTAACCACCTCCAGTTACGCACTCCAAGTTGATTAAGGTCCCATTCTACTTGTGGGCGCTACCTCAGGCGAGCTCATCCTCTACTGTGTTGTCTCTTCGTTAGATTCGAAGACTCTCCGGGCCGGAGCGTTGGTATCCACTCGCTCCACATGTCCTGGAGCGAGCCTCAGCTAACCACCTCCAGTTACGCACTCCAAGTTGATTAAGGTCCCATTCTACTTGTGGGCGCTACCTCAGGCGAGCTCTTCCTCTGCTGTGTTGTCCCCTCGTTTGATTCGAAGACTCTCCGGGCCGGAGCGTTGGTATCCACTCGCTCCACATGTCCTGGAGCGAGCCGTAGCTAACCACCTCCAGTTACGCACTCCAAGTTGATTAAGGTCCCATTCTACTTGTGGGCGCCGCCTTAGAAGAGCTCTTCCTCTGCTGTGTTGTTCCTTCGTTTGATTCGAAGACTCTCCGGGCCGGAGCGTTGGTATCCACTCGCTCCACATGTCCTGGAGCGAGCCGCAGCTAACCACCTCCAGTTACGCACTCCAAGTTGATTAAGGTCCCATTCTACTTGTGGGCGCTACCTCAGGCGAGCTCATCCTCTACTGTGTTGTCTCTTCGTTAGATTCGAAGACTCTCCGGGCCGGAGCGTTGGTATCCACTCGTTCCACATGTCCTGGAGCGAGCCTCAGCAACCACCTCCAGTTACGCACTCCAAGTTGATTAAGGTCCCATTTTACTTGTGGGCGCTACCTCAGGCGAGCTCTTACTCTACTGTGTTGTCCCTTCGTTAGATTCGAAGACTCTCCAGGCCGAAGCGTTGGTATCCACTCGCTCCACATGTCCTGGAGCGAGCCGTAGCTAACCACCTCCAGTTACGCACTCCAAGTTGATTAAGGTCCCATTCTACTTGTGGGCGCTACCTCAGGCGAGCTCTTCCTCTGCTGTGTTGTCCCTTCGTTAGATTCGAAGACTCTCTGGGCCGGAGCGTTGGTATCCATTAACCCTACATGTCCTGGAGCGAGCCGTAGCTAACCACCTCCAGTTACGTACTCCAAGTTGCTTGGGGTCCCATTCTACTTGTGGGCGCCGCCTTAGAAGAGCTCTTCCTCTGCTGTGTTGTCCCTTCGTTAGATTCGAAGACTCTCCAGACCGGAGCGTTGGTATCCATTAACCCTACATGTCCTGGAGCGAGCCGTAGCTAACCACCTCCAGTTACGTACTCCAAGTTGCTTGGGGTCCCATTCTACTTGTGGGCGCCGCCTTAGAAGAGCTCTTCCTCTGCTGTGTTGTCCCTTCGTTAGATTCGAAGACTCTCCAGACCGGAGCGTTGGTATCCATTAACTCTACATGTCCTGGAGCGAGCCGTAGCTAACCACCTCCATTTACGCACTCCAAGTTGATTAAGGTCCCATTCTGCTTGTGGGCGCCGCCTTAGAAGAGCTCTTCCTCTGCTGCGTTATCCCTTCATTAGATCCGAAGACTCTCTGGGCCGGAGCGTTGGTATCCATTCGCTCTACATGTCCTGGAGCGAGCCTTTAGCGATAATTATAAGAAAAAAATAATTGCCGCATAGTTCACTCAATTTTTGCTCTCCAATTATGTATTAGTCATCGAAATCTATTTATTTCTCTTCTCTTATCCCACATTATCCCTTATTTCCCATTTTATTAACAAAAAACACATCCTTTGCATCAGGAATCAACAAAATTTTCCAAGGAACCCAAGAAATCAAAAATGTAACACAAAATCCACCAAAAAGTCTTCTAACATCATATTACACTTGACTGCATTTTTTTGCCGTAAATTGACGAACATTTTAATTTTCGCAAAACACATAAATTCCATTGAAACATCACTAGAAATCATTTGAAATTAATCATTTTATAATTTTAATCAATAAAACAACGTTGTTTAATGTAATTTATCGTTAAAAACCAGGAAAAACAATAAAAAAGAAATGATTTTTACACTCATGACGTCACTAATCACTCATAGATTACCATATCCCATCCCTGTGTTTTTTTTTTCACTGCAGGCGGCCATGATTATTTGAATTTTGACATTAAGCTAACTACTGATCAAAAGTATTTTTGCAAGTGAGTTAAATGGTGGTTAAAATGTTTTTTAATTTATCTAAATCAGTGTTAAAAGTGTCCAAGTGGTTACAAAAATATGGTAAGTCTTTAGTTAAATATCTAAAGATTATATTTGAATAAGAAAATTGTAGCGGACGCTGATATTTTTGCTGAATTTGTTGAAATAAAAATTGTGATATTGGTGGAGCCCTGGGGCTTCGGCATCCTGGGGAAAACTTTCAAATAAATTTTCGTTGCAATTATTTCGAATTTTCACATTGTAGAGGGCTCAAATTAAAGAAAATGATAGTAAAAAAAGAATTATTGCAAAAAAGGAGGTGCAGGTGGGGGAATTTCGTTGGATTTTGTTGATTAATTTTGGGAAAATTGTGCTGGGGTCAGCCATGTTTTTTTTGGTCATCGTGTGAAATTTTTTATTTTTTTTGCATGGCCAAGGAAAATGTTGGCGGACATCTTGCCTGTTTCTTCTTGGGAGTTGATCACCGTTTAAATTTTGTGGTTGAGGGGTTTGTTCGTTGGTTTTACAGGGTTGTGCCTGTTTTCTTTCAGAATTTTACGAGTTTGTTGGGAATTTTTCGTTTATCCGTGGGTTAAACGAGTAGGACAGTCTTTTATTCCTTTCAGCACTGAGTACAATTTGTTAGGGCAGGCTTTTTCGATGCATTATATGGATGAATCTATCATCTTCGATCGACTTTCACAAGCTGCTAGGGAGTTTCTCTCGAGATTTAGGAAATCACACGAGACAGCGTATAGCCTTTTTGCCGAAATGCAATATACATTTGGAATAAGGGTTTAGTAGACATGTGTCCTAATTGCACGATACAGGGTATTGTCTTTTTATGACACTCTGATTGAAATGGTAAGGTTGTGGCTCATATTTGATCTGTTATCCTCCTACAGGAATACATATACATACATACATATGTACTTTGGTAGCTCCAGCAAGATAACTACATACTTAATGCTGCATCTGTCGGCTTTGTTGCTTGCATATTTAGGAGTAAGAAAACGATTTCCATTTTGCTTTAGCCCTTATGCTTACTTCTTCCTAGCCTTAGCCTAGCTACCAGTTTCTTGGCTTTATCATTTCTTAATAGTCTTAACTCTTGGTAATTCAAAGTAATCTCAATGGGGTGTATACCAGTCTTCTCGTCTCGAATATCGACCTTCGACTGCAGGCTGTGAACGTTTGTGAAACCATCAACGAAGACCTATGTGTTATGTGTGTGCACGGGAGGGTTGTTCAGAGCTTTTGGCACTGCTATTTCTCTTCAGAATCTTATCGTGTCTTCAGTGAGGATCTCTCTTCTCTCGTAGCTGTGACTAAGTACATGTCCTATATCGTTGTGAATTACTGTATGAGACATTGCTGCCTTTCATTGTCTTTGATCCGTGACACTTTGCTCCCAATCACTTAGCCAAGCATCCTGGTATCCAGAGCTGCCAAGTCCTATATCGTGGTGAATTCCTGCAGCCTTTCATTGTGGTTGATCTCTCACACTTTGCTCCCAATCGCTAAGCCTGGCATCCAGAGCTGCCTTGCTCTTGCCTATTTGTCTATCGATCTTATGTGTTCTTACCGATAAAGCATTCTGATGATGATCTCTTGAGTGACAATGAAAACCGCCCAAAGCCGTAAACAAATATGAACCTGGCAAAAGTGTGAGAAACCTTCCCCTGTGTGTCATAAGGCAACTAAGCACCGTATTCTTAGTTCTCGATGTTTGTTCTCGTTCTTTTGCTTTCCATTATCCATCCGTGAAAGATAGCTAACGCACATACAATTTCCACACGAATCTTCACATGCAAATAACATTCGCTGTAAGCATCCTTTTGGCCAAATGGAAACGATGGTCATTTTCAATATCCCTCTACACCTTGGTCTGCCTCCAGATGATGATGCACTCAGCCAGAGGTCTACCTAATTCTTGTATATTTTTGTCGTTTTCCCATGTGCTTGCGCGACTTCTTTTCCCCCCTTCGACTTGCTCAAATGCGATGGACCGCTCTTGTCCATTCTTTTCATTTTTCACGCTTGCAATATCATTGCACGGAATGTGTGTATCTCTTTATGGTTGATCCATGTGTGAGTGTAACGCGTACACGTACACACGGATGCGCATATAATTTATGGACTTATTAAAAACAGTCATTTGATAAAAATCCATTTATACTTGTTTTTTTTTTTGCATTTTGTTTTTACCTTTTGCTTTCGTACGTCTGTACCCGCTCTACATCGCCTTCTACATTATATTGGTCTCGTCTTGGTTGATTGTTTGGTTTGGTGTTGTTCTTTCTTTGTCAGTGCGGCTAAGGTAAAAATGAGCAGAAATATAAAATTAAAGTGTAAATGACAATAACTAAAGACTGTTGAACTTTGTGCTTTTGTTTTGTTTTGTTTTGTTGAGTGCATTTTGACCCACACTAATTGTTTTGTTGGTAAATTAGAATCTAATCGAATTCGCTTTACTCTTTTACAGGTAAATCTATTGGCAAAGCTGGTAAGATGTGAACAATTTTCTATTTGTAATTGTAAATATATATTATTTCCTTGTATCCATATATGTAAGTAAAATATTTTGACGAATTTTCTGGATTTTTGGTGATTTTTTGATGAATTTTAGTTGACCTTAGATAGAATTTTTTGTTAGGTTGTTGGGGATAACATTTGCAGCTACCTATCGTACTCATTGTCAACAGTCGTAATTCATCTACAAAAGTTCTGTTCCATGTTTCCTTACAGTGTGACTCGTTTTTGTTTTAATTTCGTCAAGTGAATTCCACGTTGAATTACCCTCTGTAATGTTGTATCTATAGTCTTTTCGTTTGTGATATCAGTTAACGCATTGTAGCATTTATCCTGAAGTCAATGAGTGCTAGGCAAGTTCTTACCAATTAATAGCTACCTCAGATCCTAGACGATAATCACGATAACCAATGATGGTGCATACACGCCAAACATATACCCAAGTCAAACTTGTCACCACCAATGTAGCCGCCTGTATCGATGTACAAAAGGGAAGAGGATGAACATCGACATCGCCACCAGATAAAAATAAACAAATTACAAGCCCAAAAAAAGAAAAGAAACAAAGTTGTGCTGCTCATCACATTTGCATTGAAGCCATGGTTGTTTGTTGGGTCATTGAAAGGATAAAGTGATAAGTTTACTCTTTGTCTCTCTTTTGGATGCACTCTGGATGGTGAATCCTTTCTGATTTTGTATTGAAGGTTAATTGAAAAAAAAAAAAAAACAACGAGATAGAGAACGAAAATAATGAAAACAAAGCAACAGCTTCATCGACTGATAAAAAAGAATGAAATGTTTAAATTAAAATTGGACAGACGTCGATGGTTTTTTTTCCCTCTCATTTAAATGTTGAAAGGGATGCGAATACAATATTTCGCTTAAGCAAATACATATTACGAATCGTTTTAAACCGCAACCAAAGGGGATTGAGTTTTCGTTGCGAAGTTTGAAGTGAGCAAACAGGCAAAGGTTCACATGAAACAGTTCCTTCTGGACCCTGTCCGATACCAGATATTTGCGCCTGTATGGTCGAAACTATCTAGCGCTAGTGACAATTAAAGGATATTTCTTCTCTTTATGTCTTGCGATCTTAATCCCCTCCTCTGTTGAACCCCCTAAGGTGAGATTAGCTATGATTCCTTGTTGTCGTTCCGGCTGTCATTTGGTTAATTTTTGTTTTTATTTGCTTTGTTCTCTCATTTCTGTCGTTCGAGTTAGGTTTTGATAAACGAACACGAAAGCCAAAAAAAAAAAAAAAACAAACGACTATTTCTGAAGTGAAACAAGACAATACTTGGTACAAACGTTGGGCATACGAACGAAAACACAATCAAAACAAAACAACATTTAAACTGTGAGACAGTGAGGCACACTACACATCACAACGCATCAGATTGCCTCAGATTGCACATTTGCAAGGTATCTACAACCTGTAGATGGGTTTTTTTTTCTTCCCCCCTCACTTCTTATAATTTTGTGCTGTGTGTGGTGGTGGTTCATCTGGTTCCCATCTTCATTCTTTTCACATCCCAATGTAACCAATCTTAAATGAGAGGAACGCAACAAATGAATTGTGTATAGATTGCAGCTAAGCAACTTCTTCGTCGCACATAACACAGCTACATATGTGTTGATACATATTCATAGAGATGCGAAACTTTAAAATCATTTGACCAACAGAGAAGGTGGTAAAAAGGATTCTTTCATGTGGTAACTGGATACGTGCTTGTATATCTCTGAAGGCGATAAATAAATAGAAAATAAAACAGAAAAACAAAATTTTACTAAAAACCAACAACAAAGGAGGATATGAAAATCAATTGGAATGAACCTCCTCGGCAAGGGGGAAACTAGTATATCTATAACTGATGATGATAATATCGCAAAGAGGAAACTATTAACTATTGTAACAAGAGAGAGAGAGAGAGAGAGAGAGAAAGATAAAAAGAGACTTGCATCAGCGGTGGACTTGATAAAATCTGATTCCCGTGTCTTCGCCCGCGTTGTGTGACACCCATTTAACGTTCGAACTGCAGATCGTGTAGACTCTATCCCTTTCCATATGCGCTGAAGCAAATTGGGCTTGATGATGTATTTACGACTTGCATAACCTTAGTTCAAATCCTGTCGTTTTAGTCTTTGCTTTGATCCCTAAGAGTCTATTAGACATTTAGTTCGAAGTGGTCCTCTAAGAAGATTAGATTAGATTAGACATGTAGGTAGAGAGGTAGGTTGAGAGTTGATGCATTGATGATTCACTCGGTTCTCTACGGATCCATTGTGTTCCTCTAACTGGTTAGTTTGTTGGTGATGATCGTTCGGCCTCCCTATTTTGTCAGTGCTCCAGTCTAAGGACGAATGTCATATTTTCATTGTTTTCAGCTCAACTTAGGTTTCGTGTGTGAGTCTCTCTATAGTTCTTGAAACAAAACTCAAAGGAAGCCACATACATAGAACAGGTGTTTAGGTGTTTTTTTGGTTATTTTTTTTTAATCAAAATGCTAGTTTGTTTTGCTTATTAGTTACACTTTGGAAAAACAAAGTCTCAAGCCCTGAATTTATGATAATCTATTAACCAAATCAGCAGGTGTGCCCCGTCATACTCTGGTCTTCCTGAGGAAACGTGTTATTAGCAAGTTTTTGGATGACTTCCGTCTACCATGTGATACTACAAACAAAAAACAATTTGCTTGCAAAAATGCTCCCGAAATTTACTGTAGGTTTGCTGTAGGTTATACAAAACTCGTCTGGTTTTGCATCTGCAACTTCCAAAGTGTAGAATTGTCAAAAAATTGAAAACCTGATTGCCTGCATCCAATTGAGAGTGTTTTATTTAGATCAATTAGAGTGTTGTACCAACCAGAGGTTAACTTTAACCTCTTTTGGTCGTTTTATACCGCCCTCTACGGCAGAGTGCTCTCTAATAAGCAATCAAATATCGATTTCAATGCGTAGTAACTCATTGCGTTTACAGGTATCTATCGATTTAAGGAGAGAAAGAGAAGGAAAATACATAGTACACCGTACTCATAGATACTTTTTTTTTATCTCTCTCCATGTTGCCCAATCATCGACACAACAAGTGTACACAAGTAAATTACATAATGTCTAGTGAGAAGCCGATAATCACTGAAATTTTTTTTAACAAAAAATTGCAAAAAAAATGTATCTGCAGTGTGTACAACTGGTTTACTTCGTCATATTTACTTATTGTCATTATTAATATCTCTCTAGTAGTAGTTTCACTGTATGCGCGCCTGTCGTAGTCGTTTGTACTATATAGTCAAGAGGTTTAATTTCTATTAGGCGGGTTTGGTTGATGCTGCTGCATATGGTAACCAACCGGCCGCGCAACATGATGCAACTTTGTACCTGTTGCGGGTTATATTACTCTGTTTTTTTTTTCCTTCTTTACTTGTTTCTTGTGCTTACTGGTGTCACTGTCTGAAGTTAAACCATAATGCAATCAAATATGGAAGAGGGTGAATTATGTTAGAGAGTAAGAAAAAATTGTTGTTGTTTTGTTGTAAAGCGATTTCTACAGTTGCCGGTAAAAGGGTTTGTAACTTGGGTAGTTCTCTTGTCAACAATTGCTACGATTATCGTGAGGAAAGGGGTAAATGTGTGCTGTGCCTGCTGTTTCACCACGTCGAATACTTAATTATTAATTTTATTTCATGCAAATTTGTGTTTTTCATTCGTGCCCCTATGGCGGCATAAAGTATGTCACACATCATACTAGTTAGGCATGCATAAACTTATACACTAGAGAATCCTGAATTCACCAAGAGTTGTATGAAAGTAAAACTACATCAAGTAATAAGATAAAAGAAAGCTATAAATATTGACGAAATTGGAAGCAGGGGATGTACTCGTAGTGTATCTTCTCAGGATGCAAAGAAAGTTAGATTTGAAAATGAAAGCAGGAATATCGATTTTTCGCAGGAATCTTCACTTTTTTTTCTATTGTTAGCTTCGAATTGATAAGCTTTTTGTGCTAAATTTGTCCTTCTCTGTCTGAATAGTGGTTGTTTAACTGAAATTCTAGCTTTTGTCAGGTTTTTTTTTCTATCAGCAGCACTGTCAACAAAAGACAAGCAAAGCCAATGAATCAGCTAGGTCCGTAGTCCAACAAGTTATTGTTATTTTTGTTTGTTATTCCTTTGTTCTATCTTCTCTTTAAAGTAAATAAGTTGACACAACATTGATTCGGTTTGGTCATCAGTCAAACCAGGTGTCTTCATGTTTACCATGGTAGATCCCCTCGCACTCTGCCACTGTTAAAAACAAAAGAATTGATAAAATATTCCAAACCATCCATGAAATGTTTGACATTTTCTCCTATTTTGTGTGTATGTGTGTGTGTGCGTGTGTGTGTCTATCGTTTAAAGAAGAACGCATAACCGATGATCCATTGATTGAGTAAACATAGAACATGTAGAGATACTCCCATCCCAAAGGCAAATATAAATAAGAGAAGAAAAAAAAAAAAATTTCAATAATAGCTTCTTTGTTTCTTCAAAAGCTTAACCAGGTAAAAGGCCAGCTCATCCCAAATTTACTCAAGCAATTTCAATCTCTGACCAAAGGAATTGTAATCAAGATACAAAAGCGTAATCGAACTTAAAAATTTGTCTCTATCTCTTGGTCGCTTGGACGTTGTATTTTTTTTTTTTTTAATGTAAACAACGACACGTTGTATAAAGACTCCGTGGAAAGTACGCCCTTTAAGTAAGCGTTCTTGTCTTTTCCATTGTGTGTGGACACACACAACATATGGAAGCAAATAGAGAAGCACATCGAGTACGAATTTACAAAAGCCAGTTACACAGAGCATTGTTGGGAACGCGTATATATGACACTCACATGGTGCGGTGTAGCTGGATGATTATGGTGTGTTAGCCTGGCCAATGCCTGTAAACTTTGCTTTCTGTTAACAGATTTTGTTTGCTTATTTGCTACCATCGTACCGATTTATCTTAAGTAGATAAACACTAACAAAAAAAAAAACAAAACTAAAATTGTGGTTATGTTTGTCATTCGGATAGAAATCTATGTATGTGGGTAGTAAATGTTTTGTTGCGACTTGAGGTACAATAGATAAGTTTTTTTTTTTTGCGAGAAACAGGTGGTTTGGATAGATATTGGGCGTTGCACATCCGAAATGTCTCATAAATGGAATTGATATGTGAGGAGTTTGATTTGTAACAGGTTTTGACTTCCTAATTTTGGCTTCCTAATCTTTCTGCAAGGTGTGCTACTAGTGGTAGTTTCTGTTCATAAAGGGGTCCTACAAATTTCGTTATTACATCACTTCATATCACAGAATCTGTTCATCTAGCTTCTTCAGATGTCTTTTGGGTCTACAGTGTCCCTTGTTTAAGTTGATACATACTTTGAATCTTTTCCGGTTGTTAGTTCCTCATGAGTTTCTTACCTTGCCTCAGACTTTGTGGGTTATTCCTCTTCTCTTTCTCCGTTTTTCGAAACTCTTCCTTTAGGGTGTAGTCTCCTATTCCGCAGAATGGTTAAGGGCTAATGATGGTTTTGGAACAAGGTCACAATTAGCATATGTTAGAGTCCAAGAAAACAGTTGTGAGAGTGTCTTTTGTAAAGGGTATCTAGCTTTTGTAAGCCGTCTTTAGATATTTTCCTCTCTGAATTCAAATACATTTCTAATAACTCCTCTGATCCAAATTGAAACAGTGTCCAAAGACATAAGTCTCTGTAAAATGGAACATGATCCTCGGTACGAGGTCACCCTAAAAACTTAATTGTACCATGGGAAAGGTAATCCCATTCACTACAAATGGCCCTGCAGGAATTTTAAATTATCCTGTGCTCCATTCTAACTCGTGTGTGTGTGATTGTGTTTGCGTTTGCGTTTTGTGTCTCGCTATCAACTGTTTATTACTACAGCCAGTGGCCAAAATGCCGGACGCCAAGTAATGTATGTAGATTCATACGAAAAAAAAACGGAGAAAAAAACACATAAAAGAAGTACGACTAATAATAACAACATCAAGCAAGCATTATCTTGTGCGAAACTGGATAAAAACCTGTCATTCTTCTCTTTATTCGATGTAATCACTTGTAGGCTTGCTATGCAGCTTTTCAAATGTCTTTCTTTCTTTCTGCTTTCTGTTGCATGTATGTATGTGCTCGGTAGTGTGCTCTTCTATAGCACAACGTGCACAGATACGACGGACGGAATGACGACGACGACGACCGACAAGATGTGTTCGCTTGGCTCTCACACAAATGGGCCGCGTTCGCCTATCCATTGCATTGCACTGCACATTGCACACACAATGTAAGTAGTTATGCCATATGCGAATAGGAAAGGTATCTGAAATCTGCACAAGAACGGTGAAAAACACAGCAGCAGCAGAAGGAGGAGTAGGAGGAGGTGGAAACCAGGCTCCTTAAGTCAATTGTTAAGTCCATCAAGCAAGGTGCGATTCTTATATGTGAAAGATACTCATAACGCAAAACCGGAGCAAAGACAAACAAAACAAAAAGTGTTAGATACAAGTACTTGTACTCGAACTCTTGTATCTACACGTATGTGCGGCAGATCAGCAACGGTGTGAGATCAGAATCTCTATACAATCTAAGTCTACAAGTATGGGGGATGGAAGTAAATCATTTCCCTGGAAACTGGAACTTGGCGAATGATTATTAACCTCGAGTAACATGTCGATGCTTTCTTCTTGCGGCTCGCCAGACAGGATGTGTATGCGTGCGTATGGGAAAAAAAATATGATGAGCTAGAAAAATTTTGTTTACGCATATTTTTTTCGAAGTGAAAACATAAATTTCTCTGAAAATATTCGCTTCCAGCTATACCACCAAACATGTTCTGCATGCTTCCTGATACCTGATTTGTGAAACCCTAATTGTTTTCCAAAAATTTTAACCGAAAGACGACACAAAACAAAACATCTCTCGTTCAGGTTTAATAGATCCGATCGGTTCATTTGTAGGCCCCCCCACAAAATTGCGTAATTGAATCGAGGCTCTGCGCGCGTCAAAAGGGGATGTGCGGATGTCAGAAGCACTGGATGCAGTCTGCGTTGGCTCACACGAAGCACAGCGCACACGGAGTTTTTTGCCCTCTCCTGGTTAAGCAGGTTGGTTAAGTACTCTTCAATAGTATTACCGTCTAATACTGATGAGAAGTGCCTATTACTTGCTCTCCTACCTACCACCACCCGGTTTTTTTTATCGTTGTTGTTTTTTCCTTTTTTTTATGATTTAAATATTTGTTTTCAAAGTTAATAAGAATCCCGTACAATTTGTAGTGAATCTAGTCGTGTTACGAGTTTGTCTGTCTGTCTGTTTGTTTGTTAGGCTTTAACTCAAAAACTAGTTAACATATTTCGACGAAAACTTGTATATGGCTTAGGATATCGCTTCATAGAAGGTTTCTGTCATTTTGCGATCTGGTTCTTACACATTTTAAGGAGTAGATAGGTTTTTGTTTCGACATTTTAATACAAATCTTTTCAAAACACACACACACACACACCACATTAAGTGAGCTCGATTCAAATCATTCATCACTCTAATATTACAAATACAAGTTGTGTTTTGCAAGCAAGAAAACAGAAAAAAAATTGTTAAAATGAAAACAAAACACGAAAAAACACACACAAAACAATAAATAATCGAATAAAAGTTCTTTTGTTCTTTCGGAAATATACATATTCTCATTCTATTCCTCGGTGTGACGATCGAGACGACAACGTTGCATATGTTTCGCGATCGTTTGTTTGCATCGCCAGCTCCATCAGATCCTCCTCCTCCTTCTCCTCCCATCGTTGCGGCATCTTGTCGAGACATAGAAAAGAGATTCTCTGTGAAGACAAAAAAAAAAAAAATAATAATAATACAATCAACGAAAGACTAAAAGACAAAACACCATTGTCAATGGATGAATGAAGGCATACACCGAACACATAAGATGAAGATGAAAACTTATTTGGACAATGAAAGTGATAGACAGTCGGTTCTTTTATTGTTCATATGAACGATAATCGTTATGAATATTCTCAAAGTGTATGCGTATAAACGATCTCTATTGTCTTTGAAGAAAAAAAAATAAAAAATATAATCTAGAACTTCCGGTGATAACTGTACTGTCAAGCCAACAGAGAGTAGTCGATCAGTGACCGAAATTGAAGGGAGAAAAATCCACCTCATGGGGGTATAAATCAAATCAAAAGCAGGGTAACCGGTAGTTTAACCATGTGTGCGTGCAGAAAGAGATGTAAATGACAATTGTCTTTGCGGAATGCATCTCTGTACATGTTTACCATACATAGGTTAAGAGGTAAATTTGAATGAAGGCGGGTGAAGTCACTATTGGGACAGGGAGTTCATCTACCTTTGGGGTGGATCCGATTTGGATTTTTGCATTCTTATAGTTACACCTGTGTTCCCATAAATTATACGTATCTCCGGGTACAAGCAATCTTTAGATTAAAATGTCCCGTTATCGTAACACATCAATTGCAAAACGAAAGACAATAACAGCCAGTCAAATAGAAGAGAAGAAAAAAATTCAAAAAAAAAAATCATAGCCAAGGTATAAAGATAGTGTAAATGTATGTACGTGTCCGTGTGTATTTGTTAGGTGGATTGGTATCCCTCAACATCACCTCCCTCTCTTTGTTTTTCATTGAGAAAAATAGATGAGCCTATAGCCAACCTACAACGACCGCGCACTCCAACATCGATCCATCGACAGTCAGTCGGTATCGGTAGATGGTTTGTTTTAGGATGAATGCGTCATATATGGTGTTACACTATTGCTCCTTCTGTTGTGTTGTATATCTGCTTTTGTATCTATACTGTTGTGTGTGCTGTGCTGTCTTGTTGCAAAGCAATCAATCCGTGTGCACACTGTTTCTTTTTTCTGTTTTGGATCTTATTGTACGTATTGCATAATGTCTGCTGACCCCAAAGGAGAGGGCGCCGGAAGGGGATTGACTACAACAACGATGATGACGACTAGTTGCTTGTGAACGGAAATATGTGTATGGTATGCACCATCAAAGCCACCAGCAGTAGCAGATGCCTATAAAAGAGAGATTGAAAAAAAGGGGGAATTTGTGGAATTCCCTTATTATCCATAGGGCTCTTTCCTTATGACATGATCTGATTCGATTAGACGCGAATGATACCAAAGAGAAAGCAAATTCATATAGATAGATGATTGTGAGAAGAGAGAGAAAAACAGTCTAGACCTTTTTTTAATGCGAAAGGTTTATTTTCTTGAGCATTAAGACGGGTTCCATTTGACTCTCTGCAAGTGGTAGACCTATTGCTGGGTCCCTATAGTTTTGTTTAAGGTTCGATTCACTTCTTCCACCTAAATTCTTTCTCAGCAATTTGAAGTGATAATCTTAGTTTTGGTCGCAGTGGCTTAGAGGTTAGGGTGTAAGGGTGGCTCCGCAGACAATTGCAAACTTCCAGGCGCTTCTCAATCCACCGATCAGAGTCGGCAGTAAAAACTGTAGGTCCCTTCCATTTTTTCCCAACACGAAATATACGGGCTATCGCGCCAATATTTGTTCCAACAAAACTCCATCGTTTTACAAAAAAATAAAAAATTCTAACTCAGGCTAATTCAACATAAACCCATTTTGCAAATACTTTTTCGACGCCCAATTGCACATCGGTTGTAGCGGAAATGTCAGATATCCTTAGAGATACACATCAAAAGGTTCCGTGAACGTTATATTCATGATGAAGAGCGAGAGAGATTTAATTTCTTCGTTTTATTTATTTTATTTTTTTTTGCATTTTCTCATCAATTAACTTCAGCTTTAATCGGTCCGTGCTAAATAATATCTTCAACGTAAGCCGGACACAACCTGCTTCAAACCAAACTAACGCCAATGCATATGCGCGAAGGCACAAAACGAAGGAAGAAAAAAAAAAAACGAAATGTATTTAAAAATCAGGATATTCAACTTGTAACGATTGCGTAAAGCTCTTAAAAAACTATGATTTGCGTTCTCATTTCGCAACACAAAACAACAAGAAAAAGAGAAAAAAAAAAACAACAACAACAACAACAGGGGGCATGAACATTGAACAACCTGCGACAAGGAAGCAAAGAAAAACACTCGCAACTAACATACATACATATGTATGTACATATAATCCGTCTGTCCGTTGTATCGCAAGGTGTTTTCTTGGGGGTTTTTTTTTTCCTTGAATTTCTAGTCTCATTTTTGTTTTTGTTTTGAATTTGATATCTCCCTCCTCATTCGCACACATTTCCTATTGAGTGACACGCATCGACCTGCTGCCTGACTCTATAGCAATAGCAGCACTGATTGTGACGGTATGCGTAGCACACACTGACTGACCATGTCATATGCCGAAGAGAAACACACACAATGTAACAGGTGCCTAATGGCAAAAACTGGTTACGCTTGTGGATGGATTAAGTGGAAATCGGTGGAAAATCCAAAACAACGCACCACCAACAACAAAACAAACTCGAGAGTTAATAAAATCAAAAATTACGACACATACACACGAGATTGTGTGTGATCTCTGGCGGTTTAAAAAAAAAAAAAGGAAGGGCAGCAGTAGCAGCAGAGGCAGCGCAGCAGCTCAGGCCGAATATGAAAGGAACGGCCAAAACGGAGAAGCCAATTGCAAAGTGCGATTTAATTTTATCCTTTATTTTATGCATGCGTAAATTAGATGATTTGATTTTCCTTCTCGTAGTTATTTTTACATTTTTCCTACTCGTTTCTGGTTTTTTGATAGCGCGGGGGGAGAGGAGGAGGGGTGGTCCGCAAAAAAAAAAGATTTGCCGTGTGTCAGGTTTTTTGTATCTAGAGAGGATGACAAAGCATTTGACCAGTTACAATGTGTTTGCTCTGCGTTGGAATGTGCATTTTGCAAATCAAATTTTAATCCTTGAGCCTCTCATAACAGGAACCGGTGTGTCTGAAGTTAGTTGCAAAAAAAAGGAAGCATTTTTGCATCACCTCCAGGATCGTTGGTAGATTATTTGATTAGTTAGTCCCTTGTCTCGTAGGTTATAGGGCGTTTACCTGTTGAAACTGGTCCTTTTTAGTTGCTTATGATTCAGTGGTGTCCTTGCTTATTATGATAGATTTCGAGGTCGATCCTATTTTGAGTGTTAAGTTGTGATAGTAGTACAAAGTTCTCATTATTTTAATCCTCCTTACATCTATTACTACTCCGTGATAATTCTCCAAAAGTCAAACAAAACGAAGGAGAACATCATGTAAACTACAAAAAAATAAATATTCAAACACAATGAACACCTAAAGCAAAACAAACACTATATCTTCGGCACTGACTGACTGATGCTGCTCTGGTGCTTGTGGTTTAGTTCAGCGTGCAGCTACCGCTGCACTTAATTAACGTTGTTCGTGTACAACGCACCACCGATCATCATCATCATCATCATCATTATCATAGGCATGATGATGATCCAACTATACTGGTGGAAGGAGTGACAGCGGGTACTTTTTAATTTTTTTTTTCACGCATATGTGCGTGCGCCTGATATAATTGTATGTGTGCCGTGTACCTCTGCCCCGCCAAAAGTACATTTATTGTATTCACTGTTGAAAGACACGACCAGATCGGCCCTGAATCCCATATGGATGTGCCGAACCAAAGATAAGAAGCATATGTGAGATACTTTCATGCAACACTGTAGGGAGCTAATTGAATGCACTTTGGTAATGTTCACTCATCATTCATCAAACGTTCACCAACGAAAAGAAAAGAACAAACAGACAATTTTCCAGTATCTTTTGTGTATAAAACTCCTCTTGCTGCTGTTGCTATAAAACCAAACAGTTTCTTCTTATTTTTGTTTTTTTTTTGGCTTTTGATTAATAGAGAAACGAGAACTGAATTGAGATACTTTTCATGATCTTCGGTTGTGTGTTTTTTTTTTTTTTCGATTACTTAAACAATCGAGAGTATTGTCTGTCTTAACCAAATATACCACACGATGACAATTACAGCAACAGATAGAGATCCACATACAATCATTTTTTATATATATTTTTTAGATTGCAACAACAATGACTGGTTTGTCCTTTTGCATAATTTCCTTGTTAGAGATCCAATCGAATTCGACCCTACGCGCTGCGGCTCTCTGGCCCGAGGGAAAGATCAATCGACAACGAAGATCATAAACTGATTTATTTATCCCCCGTAATTGAGTGTCAATGTGTGTTATGTGCTTTGTGTTTCATTTGCTATATGAGTGCCATGTGTTTGGTATCGAATTTGTATTTCTATATATAGCCATTTGGGATGCACCACAGTATTTTTCTTCGTAAACACTGAGAGAGACACAACAGAAATTTAAGCGCGCCTCGGTGGGTGCATTGTAGTTTGATGAGATTTTAATATTTCGTTTGCAATGGGTATTGGTATTTTTTATTTTTATTTTTATCTATAACAACACAGGGACGTGAACGATTTTTAACCCCGGTTGTGGGATTTTTCTTTTTAAATTCCTGCGACAAGCTTGGTAAAAAAAAAACCTTATGCTTCCTCAACCGGGTTAGACCAAACTAAAGACGATTGATGGTTACGATGAGCATTTTTGTTAACCTCTGTCTAGACGAATATAGAGTGGTGTAGTCTATCATATACAGTCGAAATTTCACGCGAAATCAGAAATAGTTTGAGTTGAAGGCAGTTTTTGGAAAATTGAAAAAAATTGTAAAAATTCGAATTAGGCGAGATTCGACTTAGAGGGATTCGATTGTATATTACTTGTGCAGTATTGATCCCTTTTAGGACTCTCAAGAGATTTTTCTGGAGCAGTGACGAATTGTACTTTCACTTTTTAATTATTAGCGATTTCTGCATCCTTCACTCTTTGCCAGTACAGGTGGTGACAGTGCCCTCGGTCGATGATCGGATGGTCGATGGATCGAATTTGGGTTTTTTGTTTGTTTTCTGGTCCTCAAATCGGAAATGAGCTTAGTCCAGTCAGGAATTGTCACACATTAAATCCCTAACAATCCATCTTTTACACACTTTTCGTATGTATCCACACTATTCCGACACGAACTTCTCATCCATATACGCGTCGTCGTCTGGGGTGTCTCCCAGCCACACTTCATCGTGCGTACATAATCAGCCGCAGAAATATGAATTCCCATAGCACTCGAAGAATTTTGTACAAACAATCAAATCTTCTTTACGAAAGCGATTACTCTTTTGACTTATCTTAATTATTAGGATCAAAGCAGCAAATAATTTCGGACGAATGAATAAAGAAGAAATCACATTTTCTTATCCCCCTCTGCCCCTCTTATAGAGAGTGAAAAAAAAAAAAAATAGCGTGTGTAAATTTTTTTTCTAAAGCGAATATCACTTCATTCTCGTACTACTTACACACATGTGTGTGTTTGTTCTTTTGTTGTGGTTTTATTTTCTTAGCGCGCTCGTTCTTTTTCTTCCTGCCACCCCGGAAAAGCCATTTCCATCTGTTTTTCATCATTCGACATTTGAATTCCGTTCGCTTTCCAGCGGGAAAACTTCTCTATTCTTTCACAAAATGTGTGTCCGACCGAAATACGAAACAAATCACACATTCTAAGGCATTTATAACAAAAAAAAAATTAACATTTTTCCAGCAACACACCCCTTTCTGACACCTTCATATGCCACTACTCCATGGCACAAGCTCTAATAATTCCTCAATAGACGGAACGATGGAGTGTAACACAGGAAAGAACCACAAAAAAAAAAAACAGAAAAAACCAAAGCAAATCGTAAACAAAACAAATACACATTCGATAAAAGGAAATTGGTGGCGATCATGTTGTAGGATGGATTGGATCTTCCCCCTCTCCACTAAGGGAGTGGAGTACTCTTATCGCCACTGCCGGTTCAGTTAATAATTGTTATATGGTTGTGTGCTTTTTTTTATTTTGTCTTATGTTTACTCATATCTTCACATGCTTTTTCAATTTTTGCCTAATTTATTCGAGAATGATTTTTCTTCTTCTTCTTATTTTTGTTGTTGTTGTTGTTTAAATTTAAGATGGAATGATTAATTTAGCTTTTCTTTTTTTTTCATTTTTCTTCTTGTGAATCTTGGAAGGTCTCCCTACATACATACATATCATCTCTCTTTGGGGGCAGGCAGGGTTGTTGTTTTTTTTTTGTTGTCTCCTATTGTTGTTGATAGTGTGTTTGCTTTGTTTAATTTTTCTATTTTGGTTGTTTGGGGGAAAAGCATAAAAAAAAACGACAACAAAGAAGCAATGAAATGACTCTGAAGAAGAATAATTTATTTAGATTTTGACATAAACTACTTTTTAGTATCTTTTTCTGTTCTGACAGTGAATTTTGAGAAACTAGGTTAGGAATTGTTTTTTTTTGTTATTCATTCATTCAGGAAAGGAAGAGAGTAATGAGTCGTAAATAAAAAAAAAAAAAACACAAACACACACACACATTTGTTTAAATATTTCGGCTTTTCGAGGAAAAAACCAAGTTCTAACTATAAATCAACTTCAGAATGAATTTCCAAAAAAAAAAACAAAGTGTAGTGGAGCTAATGATATGACATTATCATATTTCTGCCAATCCTGTTGCGTTTCGTAAAAAAAAGAAGATAAGCCGCTTAGTTCCACTAGGGACTAGTTTGACTTAATGTTTTCCACTTAGAAATTTCATTTATTTGACGTTTTTTTCGACATTCCTCTTAAAAATTAAATATGTGCACATTGATCCATTTGTAGATTCCCCTTCATCAATCTGAACAAATCCGGCAAAAGGAAAAAAAAAAACCGAAAATATATAACAAAACAAAACCATTCGCGCATAGATAAGAGAAAATATCCCGCCAGTCTTTTTCACTCTCTCTCTGATGCATTCATTTTAAGTGTAATGTGTTCACGAAATTCGAAGGCTCATCTCTCAAGAATGGAATAACAAAACGGAGTATGTATGGTTATAAACTGACATTTAGTGGCATTAAACAAATTTTTGAGAGCATAGATGCAAACACAGGCCGCATTAAATTACCGCCATTGCTCTAAACAAAATAACAGACATTACTTTATTTTTATTGTTTTAAGTTTTTTTGTTTTTTTCTCTTCTCGGATTTGTCGTCTTCGTTTCCTTCTTCATTGGCTGCTGTTGTGTATCACTTTTGTAAATGAGATGTAAAGACACATGCGCACCAGATGTGGCTCACATGTGTCACATGAGAATTTTCTTATGCCACTGTCATTCTCTTTTTTTTTTTTTGTTTCTTGTTTTCTTAACAAAGAGAATTGTCCTTACGTTTAATATGAGACGAGGGCTGGAAATCACTGATCTCAATTGGCATTAACATTCGCCGAACAATTGCGCCACTGTGTCCGCAATTCCGATGGAATCGAGACAGAAAACAATGTTTTTCAGTCGTGTTTCTGTTTTTAGGATTCGATGGAGTATTCGATGTTGCCAAAGGGCTTAAGTTAGGATCTATTCGGTTGACAATAATTCGGGCAGTCTGTTCTAATCTTCAAACATAAAAACAAGACGAGTTTAAACATAAAACTTTAATCAACGGTCATATAATCCGGAATTAAGTTACACTTTTTGACGAAGACTGTATCCGTAGACAATGTTGCTAAAGGGCTAAAGTTGAGATCGACAAGACAGAATGATCAACTTGACTGTCAACATGGTCATGTCGGTGTCAGTGTTGGTCGTCTGTCGTTGGAGACGTCGAACGATTGGAGTAAAATCAAAAGTGTTTCTGACAACCAAGTTGAATATCTGAATCCCGTTTAAGACACGCTTTAAACTTCTTTATAAATCTTGTTGAATCATTTTGCCTCACATCTTCACTCATTAACAAAAATTGACAAAATGTTTGGAAGCTTCCAGCCAAAGAGTCCTCAAATCTATCAGCAAAGAATGTGATTTGAAAAAAAAATCAAATCACTTAATGTTGGGCGCCAACCGGCAACCGCCAACGAATATTTGGCCAGGTGCATAAGAATACACAATCCCCAATATTGAGCCTCCTCCCTCACTAAGTGGATAAGTGGATAATTGTAGATTAGGCATCTTACTTCATTCCTCTCGTATATTTGTTCTGTGTTCGTGTGGCTCCTGTATCTTTTCTGTGGATCACTTATATACATAGGTGCCTGCATATATAAATCTCAATACAAAAGCCATAAATGTATGCCTTTTCTTCGTCTTCTTCTTCTTCTTTTTTCTTCTTTTTTTTGTCTCTTGTATTGTTTGCAGTTTCGAATTTCACATCGTTGTTTCTTTATGTTGTCACTAGGGTTGGTGATTATTCTTTAGAGAGGAAGTGTACTCCATATGCATCGTGTCACCACATACAGAGGAATTTGAGAATCTTCTTCTGCCCATGTTTTGTTTTATTTTTATTTTTTTTGATTTTTATCTAATTAAAGGCTGTTCTGTTAATGACAATTGGTTTTGTGATAAGGAAAGAGGAAAAATCCTAAGGGATTATCGCTTATTGTCCGACAAAGTGTCATAGGAACCCCGATCACTTGGACTCAGAAACTGAAATTGGGGTCTTTCTTGTCATCTCGAATTGACTAGTCGTTTGGTTTTCTGTCTTTAGATGCGTAGATTGCACTAGGAAGTACGTATAGCTTGTTTCGAATTTTTTCTGCAGATTATCGTAAATTGTTGTTACTTTAGACACAGTAATTGGTACAGATGCTAAATATGGTCTCCTTGAACACTAGTTGTATCTATATCTATAGTTTTCAAAAATTCAACATCGAAAGTTTAGCATAAAGACAATCCCTCACATGTGTGCTAATGCTAACCCAATTTATTGTCGCGCATTATAATAAAATAAATAAAACAACCAAGCAAATAACAAATCAATCGCACCTCTTACCAATTTTTATTTTTATTTTTTTGCTGAGATAACTGTTCGATTAATTAATTAATGACTTAAGAGACAAGGCCCAATACCCCAAGACAAAGTCGAATTTAATTTCTGTACCTACATACAATTCAGAGCCCCTCCTTTAATATCTAGATCAATTTGTGGCCTGTTGCGTCTGCTCTCAATTTTTAGGTAATGAACGGTGGAATTCCAGCGAACTGTGCGCTGATAAAAATTCAAAATTCGATGATAAGCTTTTTATTGTTTTATTTAAATTTTTTATTTTATTTATTTTTTGTGTATTTCTTCCGTGCTTCCATGCCTTGTTATAGAGAGAAACTTTATCTTATCCCACGAGATACACACATTGACAAACACATTGACTCCCCAAATCAGAGCATCACATAAATCTATGAAGCGCGGTCTCTTCGTCAAATTGGTTTTCTTTTCTTAATTTTTATTTTTCTATACATATGTATGTACGTATCTTTTTGTGATATCGAAGAGACAGTGTGAGGTGGTGGTGACTTTTGTGCGTGTTTTCGCCGCCGATGTTGCCCTGTTGTCGTTTAAAAAAAAAAACTATGACAGCGCGCTTGAAAGTTAGAAAATTAGTATTTAAATGAGATGCGTCGTTAAACAAAAGGTCGCCCTCATATGTCACTTAATGTCTGTTGGATGAAAATATTTGTTTTCGCTTAGTGGACGGGGGGGGGGGAGGGAGTAACAAATGCGCGCGCAAAAAAGTGCCCAATGATGATTAAATTTGTGCGATAAATCGGGCGGAATGAATAAAAGATCAGGTTGTGTGGCTATTTTATTCAATTAAAATATTGTGTGTCATATAATAGTTGAGACATAGACTATAGTTGGTGTGTTCCGGAAGAAATTGATTTATTGACATGAAGACCTTAACTAGATTATGTTGTGGAAGCCTCTCCCAGTTGTTGTTTTCTTGCCAGCCTTAGGATCGATTCACATTCCATCCGTGAGAAAATTTGATATAACACACGAAAAACTAGGCATTTGCACCAAAAAGCTTCAGATTGGCAGTGGTCATGGTCACCGTGGCTCATTGTTTAAACTAAACCATCTCTCGACAGATAATGACAAGTATAATTTGCCACTTCTACTATCACACACAAATATTTGTATTAGTATTGAATTCCACATAATTTTGATATTAGTCGAATTTGCCACAAATTATTGCTTTTGCCGCTTTAGAAAGGTACATAATGTGGTTCCAATCGCGGTGCTGATTTTGAATTTTATCAGAGATCCATCAAATTATTCGTTTAATTACTTCAAAAGCGCACATTCCCTTTGAATTGAACCACAAAACCGCAAAACTAGAGCTCGTACAAAGTGTGGGAACGCTGCAAGAGCTGTTGACTGAAATCTGCGGTTAACACATATATATTTCCATCAATAGTGTCACAACAATACAGCAAATACAGAATAGAAATACTAATTAGATACTAAACTCAAATTTACAAAATGTCCCCAAAAACCTCCTTTGTCCCTCTCATCAAAGCGGCGATTAGTTGACCACCAACCATTTAGTGGACCCTTTTTTTATTTGTCCAGCCAAATTCATTAACAACTGTCTATTGAGCCAAAGGAGCATTTTAAATACTTAATAACATTTTGTCCTTCTTCCCTCACACGATCGTGTGTGCAAGCTTGTGCACTATTCGGTCGGGTTGTGGTTAAGTTTGTTTTTGTTTTTAAATGAGACTATCAACCTCTCAACCTGTTGGGCAACATTGTTCGAAACTCAAATGCACACAGTCAATTCCAGCTCACGCATGCAAAACCTGAGTCCCAACCAACTTACAGATCAACACGAGGACAGGAGACACAAAAAAAAAAAGGAAAAACATACAAAGGGACTATGCTCTGGAAACAGGGATACAGTGATGCCTTTTAATATTTCTCAGTTCTGTTGGCTTCTCTTGCTGGCTTTGCCGTTCCAAGAACAAGTGTGTACACGTCCAATCTATCAAAATCTAGTCTACCCTATGTGAACGGGGGGTACCTATACGGTATAATTAGTTATTAACCACATCTCTTCACATAATAATTGGAATACGATAGTAGAACGCTTTTGTACATGACCAACAAGTACTCGAATAACACGCATGTCTTGCACACATGCAAAACTTGCATCTCTGTCTGACAATCTAGATATTAGACCAGTGGATGATGATGATGATGATGATGATGAGTCTTAGATGACTGTTTTCCTCAATACAAATGTAGATGGACAAAGATGATGATGATGATGATCGTGATGATGTTGCGTAGACCAGTTTTTGAGGTTATTCGCGGACGCTAGGCTGCTGCGTCATACAAAAAAATGCGATCCACCACAAATACCACTGGCATGCGTCAATGTGGGGCGATTACATATTGCAAGCTATACTTGTCTGTCACGGCTGTCATACATCCTCAAAATCTTGATTATTTTCCATGGATTTCAGGAAAGTTATAACCCCAGCCTATCCGTAGTTATCTGTTTCAAGATGCTAGATGCAAGATGTTATCTGTTTTCTATCGCGTTTTTCTATAATAATTTAACGAATGTTATCATGCAAAAGTATCCATTCGAAGTAGAAGTTTCAAAGTTGTCTCAGTTGGAAAAGCTTGGAATATTTTGAACACACTTGCTTACTGGTGCTACTTTTCCAACTGACAAGTAATTTTAAACGGACTCCAGCAACGGTTCCTTCGTGTTAAATTCTCAATCCGAATCCTTCCACCCATGCATACGTTTGTAGATTCTGCAAGACGTCTATATTTTTCCACAAAGGTTTCCCAGAATTTACATGACGCAATTGAGTGGCTGATTTCCTTGACCCTTCGGTAGACTGTAGCTGCATTAAAAAAAAGTTTCTATTCAGTTGTAGGGGGGCGACAACAGAACAGAACACAAATATACATTATACGTACTCTAAAATAATTGCAAAAGGTCGTTTGTCCTATTGTCTTGCAATCCGTTTTTAGAAGATGAATAGACCCCGCTAATAGAGTCCTTTTATGTCCATTATTTATTTTTATTTTTTGTGTAGAAGAAGTTCTCTTTCATGGTGTATACTTGCACTACAAAAGGAAATACAAAAGCGCAGTCCAGGGAGTGAGAAAGACTGGCTCCAGTTTGTGAAACGATCTCTGTTGGCGTACTTAGAATCATTCCACCATATAGTAGTCAAAAGAGAATGCAAAGCCTTTTAACGGTTTTCCAAATCATTTATTTAAGAGCTGAGAACCACAACCTCCTCCTCCCCCTCATCTGTTTCGATTCAAAGGACAATATTGTACATATGTTTATTTATTTATTTATTTAGTAAAAAAAAAACAAAAAACACAAACAAACATATTCTTGTTTGGTCAAAGGGGTCAGAAAAAAAGGGGGACACCACAGTAAAGGCAAAAAAAGCCGACACGCCGAGATGGATTGCCTAGTGCTTGGCCCATTGATGTCCTTGTCGATTATTATAATAATCCCTGTGTACAGGAATAATAGTAAATAACAACAGTTGAAGCAATAGAAATCATCATAATCAAACGAAAAAAAAAAAAAAAACGCAAAACTGAAAAGAAAAGGCCCACAAAGTTCTCCTCTGTACTAGTGCTTGTGCTTATTTCAATAAAAAAACAGGATTTCGATGTAATGTCCTTTTGAGGCCACTTCCAGTTGAGCACATCCGGTGATGTGATGTTAGAGAGAAGTGTAACTGGGGTTGGTGGAGCAAATTCTTGTTCTTTTATATAAATTAACCCTCATTTTGCTTTTAAAGTCCTTTTTTTCTATTTATTGTCGTCCTGTTTTGCGAATTTCTTTTTTTGTATGCCTTTCTACTTGTGTGGCCGAGATGGTAAAAACGGGTGCACAGAGAGGACTACTATGAATAAAAAATGTAATGAATAAAATTGAACAGAAGTTGCTCACAGTTGTGTTGGTCCTTCGTCCTTGTCGTTTTAACAGAGACCCCCCCTGTTTTTTTTATGAGACTTGATAACGTTTTGTGTTGATTTGAAATTCAAAGTGAATCAAAGACTGGACACAATACTGTCATCGGCATAAGGACATAGGACATGACCAGAAATCGATCTCAAATTGAGTGTCATTTCATATTAAAATTTGATTTGTGTGTGAGGGAGGGGAAACAATACTCATTGATGCTGAGTCCTTATACACGCTATGACATCAAGTGACCATAAATACAGATCTAGATTCATAATTTAAGCATAAGTCTGGTGGGCACTTCATTTTATATTCCCCCCCGACCCTCAGACCCTCGGTATGTCTCAATGATATAGCGTTATCTGGAAAATAACAAGGGGATTATTGGTTTGCCCCTTCCCATGGCATTGAAGTGGACAACACACTACACGCATATGGTTGAAGTAATTTGAAAGCAAATTACGGACAATCGAAGAAGGACTTCTCTTCTTCTTTGGGGAAGAGGTTTGATCGCTCTGTTGCTTTGTGATGTTCTTTGACACAGGAAAATTCCCATGACTCAAATAAAATACGGTTCACTGGAGAGGGAGGTTTCTTATAGCTTTTTTTTGAACAGGGTTAAGGCTGCCATGGGGAGGGGGATTGTTTTTTTTTTTTGTGGACTTGACACCGAATCGAAATGTGATAGATAATTATGGTTGTATTTGGTCTGTCTGCGGTGTCGATTGGAGTGCGGTTTTATATGGTTTCAGCTGGTCTTCTAGTTTAATCAAAATATACTTGATTGGCAAAAAGAAAAAGGACTAAGAAACTGTACAATACATAACGTAGTTGTTTGTATCGTTGCTTCGTCATCAAAAAATCCTGGACAACCTCTTTTGGCCAGCGGGCAGCAGCAGCAAATCCCCTGCTTTGTGGCAGGTTTGTCTCCTTTCGCGTGTTAGCTGACCTAGCATGCCAACATGCAATGCTTTTACACACCAACCAAAACGGAGAACAAGAAGAAGCACACAAAAGAACATCACTGCACATCTCGAAGGATCTTCATGGTGCGCCAGCCAACCAGCCAACCAGCCAGCCAGCAAGCAATACGCTCGTCTGACGCTTCACTTTGCGCACGCTCTTTGTGGTACCTGTCGAGAGATTAAAGCGTAAATTAAAAGAGATAATAACAATAAAAGGAGTGCATGCATGCATGCACATCTCTCAACTGCAGACAAGTGGCGGTGGCGGGCCACTGTACGTTTGCAAGTGGGCTACAGGAGTGTTGCAGGGCGCGAGAAGGAGATACATTCTTAAATTCTGCATAGAGACTACACGAAGAACGGACACAACGGAGTTGTTGGTTTTTTTTTTTTTGGGATTTAAGCTGATGACGATCGTAATGAGATGGAGAATGCGTGCGATGGTGAAAATGCGGAGGGAGGCCTACTGTTGAATAATTGTGATGCGCGGTACTCAGGTGGGGGCTCCCTAATGGCAGCGAGGGAGTTGCATCAAGGGATACTCTTTTTAATTTGATCGTTTTTCGGAGGTTGCCTGCCCTCGGAGGATACTTTTATTTTTTTAAGCATCGGTTGCGTCTTGTGCGTGTGCTGTGTCGAATGAATATTATTGTTCGGTTTATGTATTATGGTGCTTCAGTTAGGTTAATCTCTGGCAATATACTTGTTTATGTGGGTTGAAACAGCTGGGAGAGCAATGGAATAGAAGAAGGTCGGTCTGTCTGTATTTTTGGCTAATGTCCAGCCTACTCAGCCACCACTAGTCTTACTTTCATTCATACACTTGTGTGGTGTTCATTCATCGATGGGATTCGTTGTCATTGAATCGGAAAAAGAAATTCCTTATCCTGATTCAATTCTTCCTGTCAGAGAGAAAGAGAGGGAGAGAGAGAGAGATCTAACATGGTTGATAGTTTATTCTTGTTGTTCGCGTATAAATAGACTCTCCGCGCGCGCAATTCGCAATCTCGGAGATGTTAAATGCGGTGAACAACCTGTCGCTGATTCAAATCTCATACCTCCCCTTGGTCCCCCACCTACACACTGATATCCAACTTCGTGTTCTTTCTTCTCGATTTTACTTCGGTTTTTCTTTTTGGTGTCTTTCATTTGCGACTCCTTTCCTCTTTGTGGTACATGTTCGGTGCCCTGATGCAGAGATTCGGGCTTAGAGATGGCAACGATATGATGATCAAAAATTAATTAATTAAGTTCGCGACTCCAGAGAGAAGTTGATGTAAATTTGTACTTCTTTTCATCTCATTTCCTTCTCTTTGTTTTGTATGTTTGTTGGTGCGTTGCGATCTTCTCGTGTGCCTCTCTCCTCTTTTGCTCAGTAAAACACTGGAAACACACAAGTTAAGAATTTTGCTTTAGAAGTTTTCCTGTTTTTCTTTGGAGCATTCTTTTTGAGTTTTGTTTTGTTAGATGATCGCGATGCTTGTTGGGTTTTATTATTCCGGGGAAAAAGGAAACATACCATTTAACATACGAAAACATTGGGTTGGCTTAGAGGGAGGATTTGTGTTTGTGTTGAGATTTAAAGAAGGCTCTAGTGCAGTTTTAAGCTAGTGGACAGCGGTTTTATCGAAGATTGGTGAAGTTCGTTCAGTCGGACACCGTGGTTGTGTGTAGCCCTGAAAGCAAAGCACACCGCACATTGCAAATGTCATGACGAAAAAAAAAACTTCCCCAATTATCGATCCTGTCATGTTGACTAAGCTGATCAATTCATTGATCCTTGTTACATGTTTTTTTTTTTTTTTTTTGTCTGCAAATCTCAATCAAATCGATCAATCAAAATACAAATGATCAATGTCAAGACATACAAAAAGAGCATACAAAAGGGGATAATCGCACGCGATCGATCACCACAATCAACCGAAAGAGCATAAGAAACAAACAAACTCCAAGAAGGGAGAGAGAGAGAAAGAAATGAAAAAAGCATCGAAAGCATAAATAAATTATCGACGCACGCTCTCGAGCTGCTGTTAGTGGTGCTCTTGCTGAGGTCCTAATCCTTCGATTGATGGGCCATAAATTGCTTATCGGAATGGGATGATCTTCAACGTCATGGATCTGTCCGTCCGGTTGGTTGGCGGTCGCTGTGTGTGAGTTAGTTTGTGCGTGAATGCTCCGTCAGATTGATGTGCGATCATTTTGCCACCATCCTTGATGAAATGGGTGTTGTCGTGGTTTGTTTTTTTTTTTGCAATTTTTTGTGTTTGCCGAGTTTTTTGTGTCATCCGTTTGGTATAAGAGAAAACAAATTTTTCTACATTTCGGATGACAGACGTTGGCGCACGGCTGTTCAATTATGATGCAAGTGACGCTGGCATCGCATATGCTCAATTCTGAGGTTTAATTTTGTGTGTGTGAACCGATTTATTGATTTAATTGAGATGTCTACATAGTCTGGGGGAAAGAGGAGAACGAACCGGATGATTTGATTGATGCTATGAATTGTGAGTGCGATCTTATTTAGATTCCTCCTGGCCGTTTGTTGTTCTCTGACCAAATCAATTGTATTATCCTTCCTTCGTTCGTGTGCGCATGAAATATTAAAGCAAATTATTTACATTTAAAGGCGGAAACGGAAAACCAATGATTTATTTATTTACATCGATAAATGTTCTGTGGCAGTTTCCAGGAAGAAGGGGAACGAACAACCGACAACGATGGGGGGAGCATCATAAAGCGCCCCCGACCTACCCAACAACTCTTTCAACATCCAACAACAAACGGAAATAGGAAACGATGAGTGCTTTTCAATTCTTCCCGTTCATCGCGTTGCCATTTACGCAACAACAGAGGAAAATGAAAGAAAACGCCCTTTCAACTTGGAACACAACGCAAGCAATTGGCATTTATTTATTTTTTTTTTTTTTTTTGCATGTTTCCATCGGTTTCATGTACAAGAAAGGGTGGGAAAGTACATATCTAGAATGATAAATGGACTAAGATATTTTCGAGGACTTTTATTTTTGGCTAAAAAAAAAAGAAAAATAAACTCTCTTCTTTCGTTTGTTTGGAAGCGGAAGTCATTACAAATAAATTTTATGTTGATTTGGGTTGTGGTGACGGTTTCTTTTTCGAAAGACAAACAACAACAACAAAAAAACTAGAACAAAGCATAAGGACCTAGTTTTTATTTTGTTTGTGGTCGTAATTTGATTGAGAAGAAAATATGATTAGGTTTCTCAAACAACTTAACCTCAAATTGAAAGATTATCCTTGCATTTACCTACACACTGAATTTTACAATGATCTCATTTATATATTGGTATTCTAAAAATATCCTTTTTTTTCTAAAACTATTTTTATTAAAATTTACAAAAATAATACAAAAAGTACGTAACCTACTCGCTGTCAACAACAGAAAGGGTCATTTGATCATTCTGTCAACTTTTACATTGTTCCCAACACGACACTTGACATTTTGAGTAGATTGTCATCCGCCCAAAGTGATTTATGTTGTCATTTCGAAAAATTGTTCGTAATATTTTCTTTATTTTATTTTTGAAAAAAAAAAGAGAGGGAAAGAGCGCGCAGTTTATTTTTAAAATCAAATGTGTGATTCAAATAAGAAGAGGGAAAACAATAGAAAAACGAAACAACAGACTGACAAACACACACAAAGAGCCACACACTGTGAACAAGATGACATTCGAGTAATGAGGTGATTTCGTTTGACAGCGTTTGGCTGTCAAAATTTTAATTTCATCTTAAAGTTCACAAAAACGCACAATAGTGTGTTTAGCCGGTCTCTGGCGAAACAACAGCAGCAGCATCATCATGGCTATTTATTATCAATACAGATAAACGATCCGATAAACATTTTCATTTCGATTGGAATATATTTAGGGCGGTTGCAAATATAACACAATGTTTTGCTCTTCACACCTTTTTGTTTTTGTTTTTTCATCAAAAGAGAGATAGAGGGAAGAAAAGTTCGAAATTCAATATATTATATGTATATTTGTATGCAAAGTTATTAAGTTTGTTATATTATTAAATTATATTGTTAAGTGGGTGCGAGTGTGAGGGGAGATCATGTATTATTTTTGTTTTATTGATGAAATATTTATGAATAATTTTCGGTCCCAAACAGTTTGGCATTCGGTGCCTTTGTTTTGTGTGTTTCCCCCCCGTCCCGTCCCCCAGAAGCAGTTAATAATTGTGTGGAGGCGTCCGTGCGAGCATTTGGTGAAATATGTATAAACAACTAGAGAGGGGTCTAGCATTATGTAAGTGGGTAATCTTTAAACAATGTGTAACATTTTGTAACATCCCTGTTGCATTACAATGGATCACTTTTGCAATTTGAATCAAAGGGTAGTTTCAACCGTGAAAAAATCGAAAGGAATTCAGTTGAAGTGAAGTATAAATTTGTTCAACCTTAGAGTGCAACTTATTTATTTCCAAAGTCAGTCAGATTGAAAGGGAAAACTTTTATCGCATTATTTTTTCAATAAATTTTTGAATTGATATTCTAATTTCCATTACCATACCCACTGTATTCCGATGTATCTATCCTCAGTTAGAGCCTCCTTGATGATATAGATTCCATCACCATCAAAGTTGTCTAATAGTTTCTTCCATACAAAAGCCGAAAATAAACAACAAGACATGAAATATCAAGTTGTTTAAGTGTGTACCACACACACATATTAACATACATATGTATGTATGTATACATAGTTCCCAAAAAGTTTCTCTGTCTTCTTCTTTGTGTCTCCTGATTTGATTTGTTAATATTTATCTCCAAACTAAAAGTAAAGCTAGCATACCGCCTCTGCATTACACTCTCTAAAATCCTAACAAACCCACTCACTCTGCACCTGGCCGCCGCCGCCACCGCCACTGCTGCTGCCCGTTCAACGGTTATATGCGCACAGGAGTTTTCCACATTCTCAGAATCCATCTTAGTAGAGTAGAACTAGAGGAGACTTCCTTTATCGCTTGGCTTTGCAAGTCACACAAGAAAATTTTCTCATTTCCTTTTTGGGATGAAAAATCTAAGTGGATAGATAGATGCAGGACATGTATTTATGTATGTATGGGACTGTGTGTAGGTTAGGTATCTATGAGCGCTTTTTTTTCCACGGGAAAGAGGAAGTAGTTCTCGTTTTCTTAATGAAGCAAACTCAAGGTATCTTTCATGCTTAGAATGTCATCCTTTCAAATGTTTTTCTTCTTTGAACACACACATACACTGAAATACATATGTATGTTTACCTTTTGTCTATTACCGTAGGAAAATTCTATAAAAGGGTGTGTTGTGTTCATTTCCTTTAAAAGATTAGAAACTATAAAATAATTAAAACATCGTTCAATCCAATTGAGTAAAGTTTTCTTTTCAGCAGCATGTCATCGAAAAGAAAGTCCCCCCCGAATAAATTCGAAGGCGGAGGAGGAGGTGGAGGGGGAGGAGGAGGCAGCGAAGGAGGAGGTGTTGGTGGTGGTGACAATAGCGTTCATCATCCATCAGTATCTACACCATTTTCAAGTGAATTTGTTACACAACACCAGCTGCATCAGCAGCAGGATCATCTTAGTCACATTTTTAATACATTCAGCAATGCTGATCCACAGTCAAGTAATATTTTACCGTATTTCCATCATTTGAATCAGCAAAATTCACTAACAGCCGCTGCAGCAGTCGCTGTAGCTGTCGCTGCTCAACAACAGCGAAAAGACTACTTTGATAGCGAGGACAATGACGCAATTAATATGTCCCGTGGAATATCACATAGCAATCATTCGCCAATTCAGGATCAACGAAAACAACACCATAGCAACACTAACAACTATCCACCAAAGATTAACAACAGCAACCCTGTTGGTGACAACTACAGTGACAACAGTGAGAAAAAATGTTCTCTGTTGGGACACGATGAAGCACCATATTCACCGGCGTTAATGAATTGTACGAATAGCAAAGTCGGACTTGAAAGTCGCCAAAGTAATAGTCCCACAGGTGGCGTCGCTGCTGACTTTGGTTGTGGCTCAGTTGTTGATTGTGATGGCATTGCACTGATAAAAGTGAAAACTCCGAATAGTTGTGCCAGTGAATGGAGCAAGAGAGATTGCCAACAGCAGACAGATGAAGAGGATGATGATGAATTGGTTGGTGACGATATTGAGGGCACCAATACGGCTATGTACATGGAAGACGATGCAGAGGGCGATATGGGAAATGACGAAGAGGCGCATCCCGATGAAACAGAAATAGATACAAGGGAATTGTCCCTTAAAACTGAGGTAAGTTTTCTCTAAACTGTTCTAAACCTTTCTATATGTCCTTTTCAACAATCTTTGTCTACAATCATGTGTTTCTTGTTTTTCTTGTATTTTTTTTTCAGTTCAAAACTGAACCCGATGACTGTTCATCGTCACCACCAAAAAAACGCTCAAAAGGCAGTAAGCATTTAGGAGGCAATTTCACAACTATCATAAATAACAATAATAATGATAGTAAAAATAATAACAACAACAATAACAATAATAGTAGTAATATTAACAACAATAGTAAATTATATTTAATAAGTAATACAAGTGAAAATTTCAACGAAGATACAGAACAACAACAAATGACATCTTTCGATGGGTCAACAAAATATAATCAAAAAAGTTCATCAACATCTTCGTCAACAATTACAACAGCAATAAATAGTCAACAACAACAACAACAACAGGAGCAACAACAAATGGATTTTGACGAAACAAATTTGCAATATAAGCAACATTTACATAATGCATCGTCTAGTAATAATAAAAATACAAGCCCTAGTAATTTTCTTATTAAAAGTGAAAGTGATTATTCATTGTTAAAAAGCAATAGTAGTAATAATAGTGGTAATAGTAAAATTGAACAACAACAACAACAACAACAGCAAGAACATGAACAAGAACACTCGGCGTTATTACAACAATTTTGTAATAATAGTTTCAATAATACCAACAAAAATCATCAACAGCAACAGCAACAACAGTGTAATAGTATTAATAGTGGTGGTAATATTAGCAGCAATAATTTAGACAATAGTAGAAGTTATAACAACAATTATAATCATAATAATAACAACAAGAACAACATAAATAGCAATAGTAACAACAATAGTGCTAGTGTATTTAGTGAAGGTGCTAGTAATGTTCCATCAAAACGTACAATGGACGATGTTGTCAAGCGTTTAACAAATAAAATGCGAAGTAATTCAGTAACAGATATGCGACAGAGTGGTAGCAGTTCACCGACATCTGTAAATTTAAGGTAAATATTTGTAAAAAAAAAACCCCTTAGCCTCTGCAAAGACACAATCTTCATTTATCGAGAATCAATGTGAAAACATCCACTTAACCCCTCATATATGTATGTATATGTACATATGTACAACATCCCACTCGCTTGTCCTCTATTAACAATTCATAATTTTCAAACTGCTAACCACTACCGCTAAAAATTTCGGTTTGCTATCATCATCATTATCATTATCATCATTGGAAAAAGGCAGCAGCAGAGCCATCATCATTATGATCATTCGCATCGACACAGATAGGACCACTACCACCCCTTTTCATCGCCTCTTATCGGGATAAATAAGTGAAAGAGAGAGGGAGAGAGAGTACTGTTTCATTACAATATCGGGGAATCATTAACCTTTTCCCGGGCATTAATATTTAATCCGAGGGATTGAGGAACGATTTTCAGGGGTTTATACAATTTGTTTCGATGTTCGGTCGGGGTGGTGTACGGAACCTTGCCCCCAGCATACAGCAGCGCTTTATTATGATTATTTTCAGGATTCAGATGATAGGATGTTAAATGATAGGTTGTGTCTGCTTACGGCTAGTAATTCCAATAAGGTCTGTGTGCTCTGATGGTCTCTCTGTGTGTGTGTGTGTGTGTATTATATATATAGACTTGTGCGAATGACATTATTCGTTTATAAGTGGAAGGCTACTTAAATTAGATAACTTCCGGCTAGGAATAGGGATCGGAAAAACTCTCAGGATATACCTATCTATTTACATGGTCATTTTTATTTTTATTTTTTATCAATGATTTCGTTTCGATTGGATTCATTTCCTTAAACCATAGGTCGGGTCTTAGTCCATGTGATTTGTGATCAAAACAAGGCTTAGCGAGTTTACTCCTTTCAACTTACTTCTCCAGACTGTAGGTTGAAGAGCTGATTGCATCTGGTATGATATAGCGTTCGGTTTGGATCTCGACTATGTTCCTCTAACGTGGTATGTCTAGTCTGAAAGAGAAGAAAGGTATGTGTTAGTTTGTTAGTGATCGTTTTTGGTGGCATCTTAGACAGGTCCTGGGATAGTATTCACGGTCTTTCCTGTTCAGTATAGGCTGGGGCTCTCTCTTCTATGTCTGTATCGCTGCATTCTTCCACTAGGTTGTGGTCTGTGATAATATCTGTGAAGAGCGTTAAGTTTGATCTGTTTAGTGCGCTCCATCTCTTGTCAGCTTATATTTGAAAGTCAAGTGCTATGTTGGATTTTACAAGTGTTATGTGGGGGCAGTACTGAGTTATAGGTCCTATTGTGAACCCGTTTTAGCTAACTCATCTGATATTTTTTGTTCCCGTGGATACCATTGTGTCTCGGGACCTACCAGAGTGTTACGTTGTAGTTCACGCTAAGAGTTTTGAGCTTTAGGATCAGATTCGTAACTAGTTTTAGAGACTTTCGTATAAATAAGATGACATACATTCCTTTCCTTGCTTGAATTCCCGGGGTGTTGCAACACAGGTCAATTGCACTACTAGCTTGGGGCACAGCACTCATCACATCAGTCTCAAAAAGCTGCCACCTGATACGAACAAAGGCAGGACAATCCCATAGGAAGTGTTCCGCAGTCTCCATAATCACCGCCAGTTATAAACACAAGTAAACTTGACTTTGAACTTATGTAGCGCAGTCAAAGTTTTAGTGTCATCAGACGGGGGGCATATCCATAAGACAAGTCAGTTTAAGTTTACTGTAGAGGAAGAGGAAGAAGAGTTGAAAACCATCTTTTTTTTTTTGTTAATTTCTCTAGTCCGCCCTAGTTTCAAATTCGCAAATTAGCAGTGTGTATAGAGCTCAATATTCGTTTTGAAATTTCATTGTTATGTCGATAAACTTTCGCACTCTGGGTTTGCTAAATTAAGACCAACACACCAATGACGTCGAAACGGGGGTTTTATTTTTAGCATTAGGAAGTTAATAACAAATTTGCGATAACAATGAGAATGATGGCACTTTGGATTTATTTTTAACAATGCGAAGCACGAAAATACATACCAGTGACGAAAACGGCCTCCAAAGACACAGGCAATTGTGTCTCAGTTTATGCGATAAGACAGTGCCGGAATGGAAGTCAATCTGATTTACCCATCCGCCTGTGTCGTTAACGTATTTGTATGTAGGTGGGTTCAAGCTTTATTTATTAAAAATACGCACGCGAACAATGCTAAGTTTAGTGCGGAGTGCTAACTTTGGACGGGCTCTGTGATAAGAGTCTGGTGCTGTAGATTTATGCAAATCCAACTCGTGGCTTAATATGGGTCATTAGTTGTTGGAATGATTAGAAATAGAGTTTCGATTATTAATTGTATTTTTCTAATCTATTATCTTTTTTTGTGTTTGCAGTGAAAATATGTCACCATCGCCGAATTCACTTTTGGCAAGTCTTGAGTACAACGCTGGAGTTGGAACCGTACACGATAAAGAAAGAAAACTGACGGAGATGATACGACAACTACAAATAATAAGGGAGCGTTTATTAACACAGGTGAGTCAAGAAAATTAAACATATACATATGATCAATAGGTTTACAGGCTCAGTCTCAGCCTCAGTGTTAGTGTTAATGTCAGTCTCTTTTGCATAACACCTGCTGAATAATAACTAACTTTTTTGTTTGTTATCTGTTATATAAGGACAATAATCCACCCTCTCAGCATTATTTCTATCGGGTATGTTCCTATGTGGGTGGTAGGTCCTTTTTGTACATCCTTTCCATTAAAAAAAAAGAACAGAGATTTTTCACTTCCTGTGATGTGAGTATTTGCATAAGAAAAGCTTTGACATTGTCGCACGTACAGCTACCCCCTTTGTAGTAGGTGAGAGAGCAAGAACAAAAAAAAAAAAAACCTAAATTCTCCCAAAAAAGGACGAAGTTATACATAAAATATAGATGAGCGGTTTTATTTGGGTCTGAGGCAACTTTGACAGAGATTGACTTTGTACTTATTTTTGCCAAAAAAAATACAAAATTAGGTGACAACGACACGAGGGAAAGATTAAGGGACGTGACTGTTGTTAAGTAGAAAAATTGAAGATTTTTGACCTTTTTTTTTTGGAATGCCTTAAGTGGAGGCTACAATTGGTAGTTAATTTCCGACGGAATTTGTCTTGTCTCTAACTGAATGGTCTCGATTGAGAATGCAACTTTTTTGACGCAAAGTCTTTCCCTGGACTTTTTCAGGTTTTGCCTTGTTCATTCTACGTGTAGGTTTTCCTTTTTTTTGCTTAGCATAACCACTTTAACCAAATACGACTTCAATTAGCTTTGAATGCAATCATAATTGCGTACGCATACATACACATATCCATGTAATAGGATGGACATAATGGCCTCTATGTTAAGTCCCAAAACACCCCCAATCAGGATCCATAAGCAGCAACTCTGTCCAAGCATAATCTCTCCTTGAAAATCGGAGCCAATCGGTTTTGAATTTGCCATTTCACATATACAGTTTGCATGGCATTGTCTGTCACCATTTCTGGTTGGTTGGTTGAATTCTCCATTGGCACATCGGTCTCCCTTTGGGCACACACACAGTTGTTTCTCTTGTAAACATCCTTTTAAATCCCCAAATGTTTATCTCTGTGTAGTATTTTACGGACGAACAACAACGAAAAAGTTCAAAGTTTCATTTAGTCAGGAAGAGGGAAGTAACCCGTTCACTCTTACCTCGGTAGTTCGCCCTTTTCTTCATCATTACTTATCCTTGCTCCCATTTTACAACAAAATTGGCAGTATTCTATCTACAATGGACGAAAGCGGTATCCAGCATATACAGCATCAGTCACCGTCATCATCGTCATAACATCGTTATCGTCGTCGCCGTCATGGAGGGTGCCTCTCTCTGTAGCTTTGCTATACCACTACTATATGTATATTCGTATACTATTTAGTTTTTCCTTGGCGGTAAAAGCGATGAAATGAATGAAAACTCCTCAATAGGGATAAAAGAGATAAAAGAAGAAAGGAATAAAAATAAAAAGTTCAACTAAAAACTAGAATATACTCGTGCATGCATAGATATAAATGCATTTTGGAATGCTTAAGTTTTACCTCTTCCGTTGTATTTGGCTTTTCTTTTCTCTTACTCACTTTCTCTTTCACTCTTTTACCTAAATTTAGATATGTGAATACGATACACATGCACATTGCTTCTGTATTTACACAGGAATTCCATACTGAGACTTCCTTTTTCGTGGTTTTATTCTCCTAAGTTTGGGGTGTCTAACAATGGTACTTTTGTTTTATGCAACTTTTTCAACCTACTAGCGTGCATGTTCGCAATGCCGAACAGTTCAAAGGACCACCATAAGAAGACTAGGCAATTTTTTTTTAGACAATTTGTTAGATACCCTATCTGGGTTTAGAAGACCCAGTTTACAGTTTAAGTCTAAGTTTACTCAGTTCACTACTTCACTATTGTCTGGAATTGCGTTTCAGATTCACGGTATTTTCAAGCTTTTTTTTTGTGCCTAGGCTTATACCAAAAACAAACAATCGACTTTGCTAAAGCAATATCTCTACTTCGACTCAAAAGAGTGCCATCTTCATTATTTGTTCCAGGTTACGGATTAAAACTTTTCTACCCTATAGAGATAGGATATTTATATGGATAAATGAAAAAGAAAAAAAAGAAAAAATGGGGTGAAGTCGGAGATTGTATGGAATAACCAAGGATGTAGGTGGATGAATAGATGGTTAAGCTGAGTTGGTTGGTTAGATTGTTTCCTGAATACACTTCTACATTGTATATGCAGCCAATCGCGAAACAAAAGCTTCCAAAATGGACAAAAGGCAAGGCACTTCTTTTTGGGGTAAATTAAGTATTCGGTTTTTCGTTTTCATTTTATCTATTTCTTATATTTTTGGCCTACCTCTGTGTTTATCCATTTGTTCCATCCTTGAGGTGAAAGAGTGTGAGACTGATGTTGTATAGTCTTTCCTTTAAGCATCGTAGTAGTTTCTTTTTAAATTGTTAGAGGGTTCCTCGGGTTTATCCCAGGATCATACTTTGAAACATTGTTCAGTGTTTGAATTCAATCGAAAAATGCAGTCAATTGATCGATATCGGGAGTTGAACTTGGAAAAGTTATAGGCGATGATGTAACTAGTACCCAACGGTTAGCTAGTCTTACAGCGAGTGTTCGTTCAAAAGGGGGTTTGAATCTAATCTCAAGATAGAGTTCTAGACACATCAGAATTACGGCGTAAAAAGTGATTGAAGACATTGGTGGGCAGTGTTTTCGGTCTCTTTATATGGCCCTTGTTGTTGTTTTGCCTTCGGTCATTTTACAATTACATATTTCTCCAGTCGTTTGGTTGCAATTTGAATTCACTAACGCTATTAATTTAAGACGCTTAGTTATGTTCACTATCTCCACCAAATGTAGGCCATAAGACATGTTAGTGAAAACAATATACCATCTTCAATGGCTATTCTGCTTGCTTACGATCTCATAATTCTTGAATGTGAAACTTCTATGTGCACATAAACCCATCTAACATGAATAGTACAAGTAAAGTTAGGACAATAATCTTCTCATTCGCTGTTTATATGTACACATGTACATATGTATGTATGGTATACATGAGACAACAAAAAAAAAAAAAAAGGAAACAAATAAATAAATAAATATAAAACACGATACGAAGGAGAAAAACAAGTACACGACTACATCACTCTGGTATATATAAAATAAAAGATTCCATACACAACAGTAATCCTTGGATCCTACAAAGCATCGCACACCATCAGCAGTAGCAACACCACACTACCGCTACCACCCACTAACTCACCCACAAACCATCGCCTGACTCGATACAATCCTGAAAACGCTTTTGTGATATAAATGCCAAAGAATTCACTTGTACCACCACCTCCTCCTCCTTCTCCGCCCTCCATTACCCCTACTGCTTCCCTATGTTTATATGTGTGTAGAGATTCGTACAAATCTATATAACAACGAGGGCAACGACGAAAAAATATACCATAAACATTTACACATACATACCCTGCCAACAAAATAAAAGAAAAACAAAAGTAAGAACAAATAAAAAAAGAAACAAAATGTAGCTTTTCTTTTCTTCCTTGCTCTCTCTCGTCTTAGTTGGCAGTTTTCTATGTGTATATGTACGTGGAACTCATATACACTAGGTAGAAAAGTATGAGGAGTATCCTTTCTTCTTTTTTTTTTTCTTCTTCCATAGTTAAAGCAAACTATGAAAAGAAAATCACAACACAAAACGAGAAAAAAAAAATCATTTATCTATAGAATGCAAAAAGAAAAGCTTTTTGTGTCCTTTTTCCTAGAAACGAATGCACGCGAGCTTATAAAAGAATAAAAACCAGGTACTACAGAGGATTCAGTGTGGTGTGCGTTCGGAATAGATGGTGGACTATGGAAATAATAGAAAGAAAACTAACAAAGACTAACTAACGGATGTCTGCATAGCATTTTATTTATTTTTTTTTTCTTTTTTATCCTCATATCCTTGTTAATGTGGGCTGTCCTCGATTTTTTGTTTCTGTACTTTCTCTCATGGTAGAAACTTTGTTTTTTATGCACACAATTGTATATAAATATGTATGTACGTTGAAAGGATAAAAGAGATGTAGATGTCAAAAGGATATATCCACATGGTGTAGGTTTTTAAATTTTATTTTGCAAAGATTCTGACAGCATTGGAAATCAAACGCGTTTGACTTTAAGGCAATCCTTTGAGAGGAAAAGTGCAATATATGTTTGTAATATAACACATAGCTGTATGTGTGTGTTTATTTTAATAGGCCATAACTTACAACGTGTCATAATTTTAGAAGCTTAATCGTGTAACACTGATTGGTGGGAGATTGAAATTATTTTCCCATTAAAGCAACCATCGTTTTATTTGTTTTCTATTTCATATTCATTATCCTTAATCAATCGTTACGGCTTCTATTATAAGAGCAAGTAATGAAAAATATATAATAACTTTGAAATCTATTTTTCATTCACAAAATAAATAAATACAGTTATTTACATTCATTCCTTTACCTATTATATCCTTTATTTTATTTTTTCAATGCAAAATGCAATGGAAAAATGGAAATTAAAATCTTGAATAATTCCCCCGCCGCGCCGTCCCCTCAAATCGATATGAATAATTGAGTTCAACATTTTTTTTTTTAATAAATCTTGTTGAAATCAATTATATTTTGCCAGTAGGAGTAGGTACAGAAATTAAGAATGTCCTTGTTTTTTTTTTTCGAATGAAATCCACAAAGTAATAAAAAGAGAAAAAATAAATAAAACGAATATAAAAACACGTGCATATGATAAAAAAAAATAAAAATTGTATATAACAATACAAGGATATATGTATGTTCATCCAGAATCGAAGTAATTTTTTTATTTTATTTTTTACCTCAAACCAGACTCTTTGCATCATGGTGTTTCATCATGGCTTGGCGAATTATTTATTAATTATATTGAATGGCGTTGTGTCCTTTTCATATTTTTTTTGTGCGTAAGACCGTTGTTAAATAATAAATAATCGCAATTACATTTTTTAATTGATTTTTATCGTGCATTTGAGCTGACAGTACCGGTGGGTGGTTGAAAAAATATGATTGTCATTTGTGGCGTATTGGAAAGGATTAAATGTTAATGAGTGGTAATTTCGAATAAAATTCGTGATACTGTCGGTTACTTTAGGTCGTCAGGGAATGGCCATTAAACAAGCTTATAATGTAATCATTATAATGAAAGAGGTTTTGGCTCTTTTATTGCTATTAATTACTGAGGTTTTTTCAGTCCAGGACACTGTGGTTAAATCAGAGTTTTTATCATATATGTCATATATGAAGAGAACAAATGAATGGATGGCAGTGTATAATTTTAAAGCATTTTCTGCTGTCTAGACATCTCTTTGATCGTCTTGATTGTCACAGAATAAAAGTCTTTAACAATTTTTACGAACTTTGCAATTGTAATTATTCAGGAATAGCCATTTCATTGTCATTCAAAATTTAATTTACCATTCTTTCTCTCATTCTATACAGAAAAATTATCTATAACATACAAATGTATATCTTTACCCACCTATGTATACATTTTTCTTTTTAATCTTCCTGTGATCCTGTCCGTATACTCTCATTATTCATTCATCCGCTACAGTGTATCATTTTGATTACAATCACTTGTGCTATACAAAACAAAAAAAAAAAAGGAAATTTCCATATTATGCGCGATACAGTGAAAGCGAACAAAAGCAGGACCTCTCTCAGATTATGGACAAAAACGTACGTCCTGAATGTACTTTATTAATAAATTGTCATTGCTATAAGAACCTTAAAAGGATAAAGGTCCTTTCTTCTATTTAAAAAAAAAAAATAAAAGTTTTTTTTTTCAACCCCCATTTCGCATGTGTATAGTGTACATATACAATGGGTGAGAGAGCATTAGTGGGGTGAGTAATATTAAATAAAAGATGTTTTGAATAAATAATCCAAAATCCTTAATGACGTGCCGATGTGATGATGATGATGATCAGGAGAGTTGTGTTGTGTTGTGTGTCTCGATTGGATGAGACCCCTGACGACGATGACGTTGACGATGAACGATGGGACACACAAATAAATCCCACCACACACATCTGTAGCCATAGTGTGATGAGATTCAAATGATGGTTATCTACGTTTTAAGTTGCTGTCCTCAGGCTTTTATAATAGGGTACACTTTTCCTTTTTTTTCGGTGGTGAACCAGGGAATTCGATTGTTATTAAGGGGTTTTTACATTCACATTCGTCCTTTGATGCAATTTTTATGTGTAGTTTCGTTGTTATCCCAAACCTTTGTCGATTCATCAAACGATCACAAACTTTCATCACCTCCAATCCTACCACATTTCTGTCAGTTAGCTAGACTAAGAATGGGGGCTTATACTTTTTTTCCATATGAAATGTAGAAGTTGGAATTCATAAGCACAACTTTTAATACTCGCCGTCCTTGCACAGAGGAGTAAATCATAGATTTTACTCTCAAACAATATGATCATTGATCTATAAGTGTTTGTTTTGATCGTCTTAACTCTTAGAAGTAAGCAGCAGCAAGCGTTAGCCTTCATTTTTCTACATAATAGTGATTTTTTCTTCATGATTTAGAGAATCAATTATGTTTCTAAACACAATAAAATTCCCAAACAATTCAGTAAAGAATAACAATACATATTTTGTGGTATAATAAGCATCCCCAAAGATTCTCATTCACCACCCCCAATTGAATTGAATAGAACATCCCTCTTGGATTTGTCCCATTGGCCAACGTGCAAAGAACAATAGCGCGCGCATAAACAATAGAGCCAGGTCATGCTATCCAATCCGGAGAAAATGAAAAACCTTAACACACCACTCCCCCCCCAGTTCTCTGGTAGATATAGATGTGTATTGGATTTTTATTTTATTTTTTTTTGTTGGGGTGAATATAGGATACACACATATTAATATAAGAGAAGCGAAGCAAAACAGGGCAAAACGGAAAGCCCTTGTAGTAAATGAAATTACAAAAGGGCTCCCTAGACACCCAAACCTACACTTGTGCATTCTATAGGCAGACACAAGAGATATACTCTGCATTGGAACCTAATATAAATGTGTATGTGAACTACACCCCTACCATACATAGAGTTTTGGGACCCACTTGCTATACCTACTTCTTCGTCGCACATGCACATGCCTTTTCATTTCAAGGAGCAATATCCTTATTAAATTGAGGAAACATCGTGTGATTCAGACGCACGCTCAGCTCCGCATGTGCTTGGCAAATACTTGGGATGCTCCATCCGTTTGGTTTGGTGGTTGTGTTATCCTTGAAGGAGTTTTTGAAGTAAATTGTTAACGAAAGGATAATACAATGTCTTCTGGTGCCGTTGCTGCTGCTATAGTACCTACTGTTGGCAGATAAGTTGTATGTGTATGTGGGCGAGAAGTATTGCTTCTTATTCCATTTCCTTGGTATGGTGTCCGTTGGTAAAGATATAAGCGCAAGGAATGGATGGATCCTTTCAACAGAATATCTAGTGTAAGTGGGCGTATGTGTGTTATTCTCTCTTCGCTGTTAATCTTTCTCTTTCTCTTAAACATTGTCTGTCTCATTCTAATAATAATTTTTTTTTATTTTTAAAACGTTTATACATAGAAATGAATATTAATCTTAACCGTTGTTGTTTTATGACGAATCAAGTTGGTGTGGGTTGAAAGTGTGTACTAGGAGTTTTCCCAAGGATCTTTACATTTTTAAATATAAGTACTCTTGAGAAATATTCCAATTGCATCATTAGAGCTTAGACGAGGCATCTAGGGAGTGTGTTAATAAACATTATGTTAGTTCTTTGAAACGGTTTAGTCACTCTTAGAGAGTTTTTGTTTCTATAACGAGCCTATTTAGGTCGTAAATTTGAAGATTGTGATTTTGTGCATGACCTACACTCATTTTTTTAAGTTTGACCAAGGCAATTGTACCCTTATTTGTTGATTAGTTCTTTGGAATCGAAACATATTCATACATTCAAGGATTTTAGTCATTTTAGTAGATTTGAGCTTGTAGTAGGCGTGATTTTTTCTCATCTATTTGCTAACACTAAATAATTTAGAGAGGAAACACAACCCCTTTCTCCCCATCTATCCTGAGCGAAATTGATAAGTATGGGTAACGAAAATTACCTTTGAAACCTCTCAATTTCCCAATTGTTCCCAAGAGATCATTCTTAGTTTAACCTTAAGCTGAATACATGATGGATTACTTTGTTTGTTAAATCAAGATATGTATACCAACATGTACATACATATACCAACAACTACTATCTTTTATAACATAAATTACTATTCCCTTTGTACGTAAATGTACATATTTCGTGGTTACCAATCGCCACAATGTATTCCAAAATGAAGGGTTGAAGTTCAAACGCCACAAAACGAGGCTATGTATTTCTCCTAGGAAAACAACAGAAGACAAAAAAGGATACAACTGCTTAAATAATATACAAAGAGCATTGGATAATAGCCAAACAACAAGCTTACCCTCATCAATTTACCTAATTCTTGGTGTATCATCATCATTATCATCATCATCAACATCATCATCATCATCATCATCATCATCATCATCAACAGCAGTAACATCATCCTTATCGTTGTCATCGTCAACTTCATTCCTATTAAGAAAATCTTGCTTTTATAAAAACAAAACAGAGAATCCCATCAAGGGAAGGAGGGTCCATGGACAGACTGAAAGAAATATCACCCAGCTAATTTGTGTTATCCTTGCTCCTCAACGATGTGCCTATGTAATTTTGTAATTACCTATTTTGCATATTAATGGGGGTTGTTGTCGTCGTGTCAAGGGCTGAGCCAAGCGTAAAATACTTCTCCATTTCCTTATTACAATAACCCATTCTCTTTGCTTTATATTCGCGAAATGATAACGTGTCTCCTCTATCTGTAAGGATTTTTTTTTTTTTTTGTGGCAAATTGATCCCTTGCTTTCGTTAGTTAGTCGCTCTTTGGTTATTAATTTACAAATGTGAGTGCTTAATCTACTTTTGGCAAAATGTCTGAGACTTATTTGATTTGTTGTTGTTTTTTTCTTTTCTTTTTACCCGCTATAATGAGGGTTAAATAGAAATTATCCGTGTTTAAATATTGATATATTTAATTAATTGTTTGTTTTTCTTTCTCGTTTTAGGTGTGTATTACAAAGACTTTCAAATTTCTTTTGGGAATGAGTCGGTAAGTGTTAGATTTTAAGTTAGAATAGTGAAAGTTGAAAGGATTTGCTTGTTATAAGTCATTTAATAGAGTATAAAACCAAGGAGATCTCAACATCAGCAACGTTGGACTGCTAAGCGAGCTGAAACAGGTGCAAGTCAGCATCACCTATTGGCTTGATCCTCCACAAACCTATACATATTAAGATATCAGTAGCATTCCATTTGTTTTCAGAATTACTAGGATATTTACATTCGGACTAGACTCTCAGTTTCTAGTTTTAAAAGTTCCCAGATCCTCAACTAGTTTATACTATATGTTCGTACTCCTCATACAAATGTAGGCACCTCCAATGTGTGCCTATAACTTTTCAAACACAAAATTATCCGGTGTTACCTAACAAAATCACATCCTTTGTCACCCCGGAAATATTTGTGGAAGTTTTGGTCATTCCATCCTTCATCGGCTGGGTTTCTCTATTCAAAAGCAATTCAATTCCATGTCCTCGAACTTTCATAAATTACAATAAACAAACAAGAGGACACAAAGCCATACATATACTAATCCTTATTCCAGTCTAGAGGAAGCTACATACAAAGCACAAACCCGTTCCGTTCGACATATGTGTATACCTAAAACGGTCGAATTTAGCATTTTGTTTCATTTCTTGTTAGTCGTCATTGGAAATTCTCTTTCGACGTTCGTTCCTAATTTGGTTTTCATTTGTCTGTGGCTTAAAGGGTGGGGTTATCGCACGTATGGTAGTCAGTAATAGTTGAGAATCTCTAATTAAACAGGAAGTACAAGTGGAGTATTAGGATAATCATAGACGGAAATATGATTTCGAAGTTTGAAGCCTCCCCTCTCCCTCTCAATTATAGCCATTCAATGATCTACTCTACAAGACAGTGCTTAATCAGTCAATTGTATTAGTATTGTCATGCCATTTTGTCTGGCAATGTTACGCATAATAATCAGTGTCTCAACGATGAAATCCTGTATTCAGCTAATTCCCTTACCTTGAGGGGGTGATGGTGTCGGCAGTATGTAACTGTCCTTTAGTCATAAGCATAGCCTCAAGGAAATTCGAGAGAATAAAGTGATGGAAAATAGTTTTCCCGAAAATGTAATCCCTAACCATCATCATCTCTCAACATTGCATCCACACACACACGCGCGCACACATATACTAACGGACTAAGGGGGGATACATTGATGAATAATAGAAGGCATGGATGGCACGTTTTCGTTTGCGGCAAATATAATATTTTCTCCCTTTTGTGTGTCCATGTCCATGTGTATGCCAACAAATCCAATCGATTCAGCAGAAAATTGCTTGCTGTCAATGCTGTTACTGTCTTTCATCATTCCTCCCATGAGAGGTAATGGAGATGACAGATTGACATACCTCTTCTTGTTCCTTTTTTCTCTCTCTTGGTTAACCAAATCTAAAAACTAAAGGAACCTTTACCTTAATTACTATATGACGAGACGCGACATGATTTCACCCCCCAAAAATCCACACCCCTAATAAGAACAACGCCCAACAAGTCCCTAAGGTACAATATCGTATCAATTTTTATTCACATTTTCTCTTCCTTTCTTATTTTTTCTTGCGATTTTTATCGAGATCCTTTTTGCATGCGTTGGTTTTGGTTGCGTGGTGTGAAATTTGATTAGCAAATTTGATAAAAAAAAAAAAAAAGGAATTATATTTTGAAAAAATCGAGGGGACACAATGAGAAAAGAAAATACAAAAGGGGATGGCAAGGCACTGCAGTGGGACCTATCTAATAACATTTTAGACAGATTTGTATATTAGTCATGCTTGGGGATTCGAGAATGCGGGTCAAATTCAATTGCCGGCGTGTGGACTATAACAATCGAATTTATGTTTTTTTCGTAATTTTTGATCCTGTCACATTTTCTACCACCCAGCTCGCAGTCTGTTTTAATAATCTAACTAAGCATCAAATACCACTTAGCATTCTAGCTTAAAATTATATTTTCAAAATTTTATTCATCATGAAATTTGCCTAGTGCAATAAAAACACACAAAAATGGGCCGTCAAAAAAAAAAAACACTCTTAAGGGTTCCAGAGTAAACACACAAAGATGAAGTGAAGTTCGCGAACTTCTCAAAATAGCTCAGTGTGCAGCAATCTTTTCCTGCATACATTCTCTCCTCGAGAAACAAAAGTCAAAACGATAATATTTTTCAATCTTCCCTCCTTTGTGGTTTTTATGAGTTGACAACTCCTCCCGCAGGGACAAAATAAAGTCACTAATTGCCCACAATGCAAACAGTTTTTTGCATACACACACACACACACACCCCGTGTGCGGTAGAGGAAATTGCTCGCGCGCCCACTCTTCGGTGGTCTTCGGTGGGGACCGGGTAAATTTACCACCACCCTCTTGCACGCTTCAAAATGTGAAATTCTAAAATTAAAAGCATTTATTTTATTTTTATTTATATTTTGTGTGCGAACTTTTTATTTTTATTTTTTGAGTGGAAAAAAAAACAAGTGGTGTGTGTAGGTACTGCGAATGGGGACTATTCCAACGTAGAGTTGATACAGGGCACAATATTTGCGTTCTGCAATGGATGTCAGTTTGTCTTGTTTATTTTAATTGTTGTTTCTTTAGTGGAATTCCCTTTTTTTTTTTTGGTTTCATTGAGTTTCTTGGGCAATCATCAATGAAAGAAAAGCGCAACGCACACATGCGTCAACCGACGGAGCATCATTATCATCATCATCATCATCATCAGCAGCAGCTTCTTCATGAATGAACACACAGCAAAAAAAAAACGAGCCCAAGCCGGATGAATAAATGACGAGAATATGGAATGTGCCCGCTTGTTACGAGTGCCAGCTGTAGTTTTCGTTGTAGCTGGAGGACGACTACGACAACCGGATGGATGACAGTGGGGTACATATTATTAATGGATTACGCAGATATTTTGTCACTTCTCTTGGGGCTATTGTGCAAGGATTTAGATTTTTATTTTTCGGCCTGTCTATCTTAAAGTCCTTTCATACAATTATCTTGTAAAATGACTAAACAAAGTCATATGCCCTTAGCCAATGACATACCGGAAGAAATGTTAAGAATTATTCTCACGTCAAGTACCTTGGTCTTGTACATATTCCATTCAAATATATTCACACGTAAAGATTAAGTAGGTCACCAGAGGCTATTCCATCGTGTGCGTCTAAAAGACAATCATATACAGCAATCCAATTCCTTCGGCTCGTCATATATTAATGACCGCCTTATGCAATTCTTAGGGATTCTTGTGGTCATATTGCCGATTCCAAGTGAATCGGTGCAAGATATAGCCACAATAATTTATTAAATTAAATTTATATCGGTTATTGTGTTGAACTCTTTTGTTTTTTGTTTTTTTTTTGTTCGACGGCGACAAGATATGCATTGTGTTGGGTAATTAAAATTCAACAAGATGCCAATAAATAAATTAATAATAGAAAGATATTTAAGTATAGAGAGGAAGAGTTTTATAATGGATTTAATTATGATCGTGCCAAGCAAGAGGATAGCTAATAATATCTTACGCACGCACTGTTTCGATCCTGCTGGTGCCAAGTGCATTCGCGCAAATGAAATGAATGAAACGCGTGTTTTTTTTTTTCTTGCGTTTTACTGTGATATTTATTTTTATTCTTCCCTTATACAAAAAGGGGGGATACTTCATTTCACTCTCAATCTCTTGTGGGGAAAATCAAATCAAAAAATGTTCATTGAGGAAAATCCGCTTAGACATTCGTTGCGTATTTTAGATGCACGTTCTTTCTCTGTGCGACATGAAGATGGTGATATAAAAGCAGCACCCAGAGATGACACTGAACACTAAAGGAGAAAAAAAAAAGTAAAACTTGCACGATCATCGCCACCAGAGAGCGAGAGTGATACAATCATAAATCACATCCTGAAACTATTTTTGCATCGTCATTTGGGTTTCATTTGCATTCGCAGTGGCTCCGGGATAATGGCTTAAGAGACAGAAAACTTTTTCCGGGGTTAAGCAAGCGATAACAATGTTAACACCATTGTCATCTGATTGTGTTTACTTAATTGTGGATAACGAGCGGAAATTCATTCCCTGGTCGAGTTTTCCCTTTTGCACTGTCATCGTGTACAAGTCGGTAGCATTGGTATATTGGATTCGATTTCGTTATGAAAATTTGATTAATGACATTCATAAGGAAATAAAGTGCACGATTACTTTACAAGCCTTGCAAACATGTACATATGTCACAGTGCCGTTCTTAAAATCGCAGGGGGTCACATATTGCCAAAGAAATTCCATTGGACTACTCAAGAACTCTCTTTAATAGGTTTTCAAATTCGCCATGCCCTCTAAAAGAAAAAACCAAACACTATTGTACAAAAACCCACCATTATTTGCATCATTTGAAACAGAATAATGTGGCCACTCTTAAAATCATATTTCTCATCGCGGTACTCCTCATAAATATAAAGAAACAACAATCGTTGCCAAACAAAATATAACCCTTCGCTTGACTAGGATGGGAATAGAATGTAGAAATGAATCTCCTGACAAAGGCGTGTACCACGGACCGTCTATTTTCGAAACACACATATGACAAAAAAGATGATAGAAAAATATGACAGTTTCTCTGTTGCATGGAAATTGTTGGTCTCTTTTAATCAACTTGGTTGCAGATTTACATATAGCCAGGTAGCAGGGCGCTGGTACAATCCACAAGGATCTGAATTCTGCGAATTCATTCATACATTCTGAAGGCATGACGATCACTTAGCGTTGTGACAATTGCGATGCTGGTGACGGCAGCAGTTGCGGTGGTGGTGGCAATAAAAACGTTCAAATTAAATTAATTATAAATAATAATAACTGCATTATTTAAAATGCGAATACTTCGTCGACTAAAAATACAAAAAAAAAAATAAAAAATTCTACATATTTCTAGGAAGGAATACCACAGCATTCGCGCGGTATAGAGCACGGCATGGCTGATCTTTGAATCATCTGTGTACTCTATTCTGTGTATGATAGCATTGACGCAAGTTCTCGTTTATTTTCAAACATTGTTTTGAGGTTTTCTTTGCCTCTTGTTGTGTTTCTTCTCCTTGTTGGCTTAGATCAAGGGACTGCGTTTTGTTTCTTCGTAAAATGTTACAATGTAAGGAATTGTTTGCGCTTGCTACAAAAGAAATTTATTTCTTGATTGAAGAAGGGGCACTGTGTCTTGTCCACGGGAATCTTACATGCGGGATAGAATATGATATTGAAATGTTTTTAAAAGCGGATAGTATTCATAATGCTTTAGCTTTGCATTAAAAATCTTTTTAAAACTAACTACGCTTAATACTCACACTAAGGCTTCATAAACCACTAAGAAGAATGAGTATGAGCTTAGAAATCCATTACATCATCATATGTACAACCACTTTTACTGAAAATTACATGAAAATAATCCCCGAAGCACCCACATAATACGAATAATCGGTACTAAGAAGCTGTAATCTATCATACCAGATACACACTCAAGGGCAGACAAAGAACACCCCGTCATATATAAAATAACAAATATGTATCCGTGTTGACACTAAGTATCCTTTTATGGTCGTTATACTTCGCTTTCATTTATGTTATTTGTTTGAAGGATTTTACACTCTGTATAGCACGTGCATGGATGTATGTATGTGTAATGTATGTGTAAATGTGTCCCCATTGTTTAAGGTTTGGCTTAAAATTCAACAGACCACAAAGCAACCAAACAATCAGTGTATTTAGACACTGTATCTTTTATAATTTTGTCAAAATTCATGTAATTTTTCCAGCATTCAATCAACAATAGAAATGAGGTCCTTACTGTGAGCATCCTTTCAGAACAAATTTTGAGGAAAATTCTCAGGGATCAAAATTCACACATTGATAGAGCTTTGCTTTCGATGGGAGAAGGAAGACTGGTACTGGTTTCTAAGAAATAGTTCGAAAGTTGCTAGTCATGAGGGTGTCATCGTATATGCTCTGCTCTGATGTGAAGTTATTTGAAAGGAAATCAGCCAAAAAGACATCTATTCAGTTTATTGTTGGTGGTGCATGATGGTGGGCTTGGTCCAAAATTAGACGCTTTTGCTATTTTCCTTTTGAATAATAATTTCAAATGTATGGGAATACAATTTCCATGGAAAGTTTTGTCAAAAGAGAAGCATATCACTTTTGTGGATCCTTTTCGACATCAGTTTACGCTCTCCAAACCTCACCAGACAGCTTAATCTTCCCCCAGCCAAACTGTCGTCAGTTTCACACTTCAACCGAACAAAAGGAGCAACTTCAAGTGGAGTGAAATATTAATTAAATCCGACAACGCCAGGACCAAATAAAGCATCTCTTACGTTTCTTTTTGGAAAAAGAAACAAATAAAACGATAATTCCATTGAATATTCATTCTCATGAAACCACTAACAAGAGAATATTCGTTACAACTAACCACGTAGTGTCATCGTGTCGGTCGTAGGGCAACAATCTAACACCATACACAGAGAACAACTCCCCAAAGAACAAGGGCGCGACAAGTGCATACAAAATGCTGGTGCTTTCTGTTGTTGTTAACATTATCCGCCTCTCTCTCTCTACTTCTCTGTCTCATTTTGTTGCGCGCTCTACACGACACAATAAAAAGGAATAGAATCCCTCTGGGAAAGGATTCCCTTAGAGTTTTTATTTGGATACCCTTTTGTGTTGTGTGGCTTTTGCGCCAGTGTGTGTATGCGTGAAATAATCCTATGCCACCGCCGCCGGTTTGGTCGCTTTAATCCATCACACCGCTGCTGCTGTTCTCGCGTACTCTTTTTTGCTTTATTGTGCGGTTGATCCTTTAGAGGATAAAAGAAGGTGTATAGTATGTCTTCTTGTGTATGCATGTGGACAGGGTGTTTCTTTGTACTTTCCTGACTATATGACGTGGAATGAAGAACATGGTGACGACATCTGAAAGTTGAGTGCCAACTTGACTTGATGTTGCAATTTTTTATTTATTTTTTTTTTTCCTTCTCCCATTCTTGTTATCTTTTGACGAGGACGACGACAACGCGCGATGAATTGTCGTTGAAAAGAAGCGCTAAGAAAAAAAAAAAAAAAATAAAATAAAATATCCCTCCCCTTCAGCCATCACCCTTAGAAAAGAAATAATACAGAGACTCATGAGGGACAAGAAAGGATATAAGAAACAAAATAATGTGACACACGAATTGTACATTTTTTATTCATGGGGGGCATATCAAATGAAGGGTGACCTCTGTATGTGGTTTGATATGTGTCGATATACCGAAGAGGATTCTCCTCCATTACGTTCTGTCTTTCTAAATCATTTTCATAAATTTTCCATCGAAAGCACACATCACAAAAAGAAAAGGAAAATACACATATGAAAGGAAATTACAAAAAAAGGGGTTGAGATCGGAAATGTAATTGGAAATGAATTGTTGATGTTGGTTATGGTTGAAGGATGTTGTCAATTCAATTGAATACATATTTCAAGTATTTTTTCTTTAAATTTAAATTATCCATAAATTAGGGGTAAATAGAGTAAGGTCGCTCATACAACTCTCTCTAGCTTATTAAATGTTGAGAAGAATTCTTTAGAGGTCAAAAGTGTTTATGAGAGTTATGGTCTCCATGAGTTAAGAAAGTAAATCCCATTCCTCCTTCCGATTGTAATTTTATCAACCACACACATTCTCACAATTTGATAAACAGATGAAACTGAGAGCGCAAGTGGAATTAATAATTAAATTTCTATTCTTACAAATTTTTCTCTCACAAATATACTATTCATGAGCCACAACCGCCTGCTTTTTGTTGCCAATGACATGTGGCAATGCGCCTCCACAAAAAAAAAAGAAAGCAGAAACAACACTCAAACATAAATATTGTATACCTAAAAAAAAAAAAAAATAGAGGCCTCACAAACACAACATATTTTTATTATTATTTCAAGACCTGCCATATTTTTTATATCAGATTTGTTGTTTCACTGAGCGATTTATTAAGTAATTTATCAAGTCAGGCTAGAAGCATGAGCGTTTCCTCCTCGAAATGAAAACAAAAGTATGTCACCCTGCAGTGTGTCAATGTGCGCGAGGAGTGTTGTGAATAAAGGAGGAGCACTCGAATCTCATGCAAATGTTTATCCTCTTAGGAAAAAAAACTTAACAAAAATAGAAAAATCTGAAACAAATTATTGAAATATGTTCTCCTTTGTGAGTTTGATAATTTTTTTTTTTAGATATCTGTACGCCAGCGGCAGGTGGGTGGTTCGGTTTTTTCTATTCAATGTGGAATATGATTTGTGGATACTATTAAATGAAGTCCACTTAAGTTAGCTTCGAAACAAAAAAATTATGTTTATCACTTTATTGTAAATTTTCTCTTTCGATTTTTGTTTTCCTTTTGAGTGCGGTAAATTATGAGTGAAATTAATTTTTTAAGTAATTGATGAAATTTCTATGCTCGTGGATTTAATGTGAATTATAAATTCATTAAGTTTAAGTAGCTATAAAAACAAAAAGAAGAATGAGATCTACATTAATTTCGATTTGTCTTGATTGCGATGGGAGTTTTCTCATTTGGTGCACTGGGACTCGAGCTTACACCCTTTGCGTGGGTGAGAGACGTTTAATTTTCATCTATTCTTGGTTTGATTTCTCGGTGATCAGTCTTTTAGTGTCATAAAATGTGGTCTTTTCCAATGTTGGCTGTTCTCCTGTTTCAGATTTCTAATCGTGTTTTGACAAGTAGTCGAAATGATCGATTTGGGTGGTCTGCATATCACCATGATTTCCTTACTTTTGTCACTACATACAGCTTATTTTCAATGCTCCGACAAGGGAAGGGATTTCACTTTTTAATTAATTACTCTTTGAGGCAAAAGCCAAATACAAAAAATAATGAAACTAATAAAAAACAAACTTGCAAGAGTTTATGTTTCATTATTTATCTACTTTTTTTTTATCGTTTACTGTTGTTTTCGTCCTTTAGCTGCATTCATGTCGTCCTATATTGTATTATAGTATCCTTTGATCATCATCATCATCGTGATTCTAGGAAACACAAATGGAATTTTTCAACAAGGCAGACAAAAGACTAAAAACCCAACAAGGACTAGCAACGAACGAATTTGTACGTGTATAAGGTAGACGGTATACAGAGCTTCACAAAAAACACAAAAAGTTTTTTGCTTTCTTGTTTTGTTTGCTCGTTTTTCTGTTACTTTTTGTTCTTTTTTATTTTTTTGTTTATTGTATTATAAGAGAAGGACCTTTTGGTCCTCTGATGGTCCACCTGCTGGGAAAAAAAAAAGGAAAAAAGTATCTTCATTATTATCATGGCGTAGTCGTTGTTTTTTTTTTTTTTTTTCTAGAGATCCCTCTCTAAGGACTATTTAATTCTTCTTTTTGTTGTTGATAGCTTTTGTTTTATAACTCTGGAAAGTGGGCGGCACTTTGTTGTATATAGGGTTTATTTTTTTTTTCTTTTCGTTTCGACGAATTTGATGAGAAATACATAATAGATGGTGGTAGGCCAGTGGCAGTAAAGTTTGTCTCCTTTTGATTTCCAGCGAAATTGTATCAAAAGTTTGAGCGATTTTAAAATGTACTTTATACATAACCTTTCTTGAGTTTAATGGTCTAGTTTTTACCACTCAAAACCAACGTGACCTACTGTAATCAAACATTTCTCCACTACAATTTCCGATACATATACGCACGAATGTTTTGTTAAAAAAAAAACACACAACAGGATGCTTAATCGCTCCTATAAGGGGCACATTTCACTTTGATGCTGTTCATAGACACACTCGGCAGAGTGTTGTTATTGCAATGATCTAAGGCGTTCACTTGTAGGCAATATGTGGGGGGAGCCGGAAACAAATACGAATATGTATTACATAAATAAAGTAATAACCGATCTAGAGAATACTTTCTGTGTTTGCCCTCCTTTTGCTACATGCGAACCTTAGCTCAATTTGAATGCAATAAATTCGAGTATTTGATGATGTGTCTAACTTGTGTGTGTTTAATTCGGGTGTTGGATCGGTGGGGGGGCGGCGCAATGAAAAGGCCCGACCACAAAATTTATTACTGCAATACACCAGGCGTATGGATCTCAATCCATTTGAAAAGCGAAAATGTTATTCACCCGCCACAGTCTGCCTCAGTGTGTGCCCCCCATCCGATAGAAAAGGAAGTGTGAGCAAATTATGTAGAAATGAAAACAAATTATAATTTTCCACGATGTTGTGAGTTTTAGTGTTTTCATTGGATTACGAGCTATTCGAATGGAATATACTACTCTCTCTTGTAGGAAGGGCGCTTCACATATGTACTCTTGTTGATTGTTTTCATATCTAGAGCACAGGAAAGCAATTGAGTAGTGTTCTGGTTGGTGGTGGAGGTGGTGGCAGCTATCATCATATTGTTAAATTTTGTAAAAAGAAATAAAATCTTAGCAAAATATGTTTGTTTCCGCTGCTGCTGTTTGGGATCAAACGAATAATATTCGCAGGATAATTAATTGAGTTTTCCTCTCTTACTCTCGAATAGACAGCAAAAGAAAGGAAAATAATGAATGCGGGTATAAACAAAAGCCGTGTGTCTGTTGTGTTTATTTAGCCAGTCATCATCAATTAATGAGATGTTTTCGGGATTTGTTTTGATGTATGAATCTATCAATACAATTGGACAGAGAATTGGAAACTAACTGAGAGACTATATGTAGTTTGAGTGGTTTCTGTTCCTATGATTTGAATTTTTCATTCAAAACTTAAAAACTTTACAAATGCAACCGTCTGAAAATAGACTGAAAATAGTGTGTGAATGACAACGTCGCAATTCTCTTTGAATACCTTTCGAATTTTATAACATACACACATAGCTATGTCACGACATAACTCCACTCAAAATGGCATTGTTGAGAGAAATGCCATTCAGTGTGTTAATCAATAAATAACATCCCAACACGACGGCACACACACAATAATTAAGCTTTCATAACAGAAAATCAAAGATGTTTCCCTTGAAAGAGAATATCCTAATTTCTGTATAACATTGGGTCGTATACGTAACATTTATACATTATGACAAATCGCTTACGAGCGCATAGACTAAGTTTGCATACCTCACGATGGAATGCTTACGTTCACTTAATGTGCTGTAATGTCACGATAATAAATGACAGCCAACAGTTAAAAAGCTGCAGAGATATTTTTAAAGTTTTCTGAAATTAAACGGCCAAAAGAAGATGGCATCAAGATTCTGGGACATGGTTCACGAGTAGCCGGGTTCCCACTCTAAAAGATCCTCATACTTTGTGGAGTCCATAAGGGCCAAGGAGTAGCATCTCATCAAAAATATGTCAACCAACAATCCCTCCTTCACTTTTGAAGACACCCTGACCTTTCAAATGCATGTTATAATTTTTTTTTTTAATTTTTTCCACCAAGAATGTGTCTCATTTCTCATGGGACCCCTTACCCGCCTGTTCTTGATTTTATTAATTTCTCTTTGCCTAAGATTTGTCATAATTAATTCGTTTTAAAAATTACTTGTGATTGCTTCCATTCTTCGTTGCGAGTGTGTCTACGTAAGGCAGATCGGTTTTTTTTTATTTTTTTTTTATTATCTTTTGAAGAGGTACTATAGAGCACTCAAGAGAAATCCTATACCACTATCGTGTAGTATTCTAAAAAAAATCTGTGAGGGTACAACAACAAAACAAAAAAACGGCAAGATATTAAAACAAAGTGAACAGATTGTTTACGTCGCTGGCCATTAAATGTGCCTCAACCATGAGTTATGAAGTCAATAAAATCGCTAATTTAAGTCGAAAAGTCGAAAAATTAAAAGGCGCGATATTTCCCCCCCCAAAATAAAAGTTTTTTTTTGCTCCTTCTGGTGCTTATAATTTTTGTTTGAAGTTTATGGCTTTGTTTTCCCTCACAAACTGTGTACTTAGTTAGGGGTCTTTTTTGTCTTTGGGTGCCCCTTGGCTGTCCCTATGAATGTTTGTAGTGGGCTTGGGAGACAACCGGTCTATGTAAGGAATGGAGATGGATTAAGTTCATTGTAATAATGAGGGCCATATGGATGGAATTTGATTGCAATTCCATGCATTTTCCTGTCATGATTAGGTGGAATGAGATGTGTTTTATAAGATTTCGAGAGTTTGTGTCGTGTGACAGGTATTTTTGAGAATTTTTAAATCAAATAAATCCCAGATTTCACTTAAAACAAACAAACAAAAAGCCTTCGTTTTTTTAAATGCATCTTTATGTGACAACTTAAGAAAATGTTCTTTGGGTTGCAATCAAATGCAACGATAACCTATTGACACTTTGTGAAACAATTTAGTTGGTTGAAACAATATATACGAGTACAATACAAATCTCTGACTAATTAGAGATAGATTTTAAAAAACCGCACACTTACATTTTATTGCACATTATGGTGCGACGCGACGATTGCATGTGTGTGATACAACACGTAATTTGTTTGTTTTCAAAAGCCTGGCAGAGATAAGCGATAGGGGTTGATGGCTTAGTGTTAAAGTTCGCGTTAAATTATAATAATTACATGCATCAAAACAAATTGTTGTGGCTCGTACAATAAAATAAAAAAAAAAACCTGATTGCGTGCTGAAATTGAATAGATAGTCGACATCGGCATAGAAATGAAAATTCTCGAAATCATTTCAAAAGTCAAGATTTTTCCAAAAACAATACTCTCTCCCCTTTGATGAGAGAGAATAACAAACAATGAAAGGAAATATCAATTTTCACACATGCAAACATTGAACTGAATTTTCTCACATATTTTTCAAAATTTCAGTTGGCAGCACTCGGTTTCCATTATCACAACATGCAACAAAGTATATTATTCCTCGATAGGATTTTACTGAAAAACTTACTTTGTATATACACGCGGTTCTCATGCGTTGATATAATTTATTGATCGGTCTCTTCCCGCATCCCAAAAAAAAAAAAAAAACAGACGGGAATTGTCTGACAAAAGAGTTAAGTGTTTCGATGACAATTAAAAAAAAAAATGAAATGTATTCGAAATATTAAATGTGTGTAGATTGCTTCTTTTGGTTCCGTAGATCGAAAATAGATGAAGATGCATTTTCGGAAGAGTGTCATCGTTGTTTGGTGTTTTTTTTTCTCTAGGGGAACCGAATCCGAATAGAATTGGATGCGGTGTGTAGAAAACGTATGTATGTGTACTTAAAAATGATTTTATTGCTGACTATGAATAAACTTTTTTCTATTTCGAATGCGTGCGTATACCCTGTTTCAGGTTTTTTTTTTATTGTTTTTATATCAAACGTTTCAACCCGTTACGGTGAGGGAGGATAGGGGTATAAAAACATATTTAATGGTAATAAAATTGTCTGCTTAATTTAAGAGAAATTATGATTTAGACCTGCCATATGAGATATTAATAAGCTTTTAGGTGGCACAGATAAAACATAAAAGCTTTCTTTATTGTTGTTTGCGAAATCCTAATGATTATGGTATTTTGTCTTGTTTCTTTGTGCATATAATATTTCCATTATCGCGAAGTTTTCAACCGAAAAAAAAAATGGGCGATACTACATAACTCATAAGTCACACTTGAGCTAAAGGTGACACCAAAAAACCAAAAATCCAAGCACCATATTTTTGACCTCAAAATGCATCATTTAAAAAAAGGCTGAGGACAATTATGTCAAATTACTGTCAGTGCATGGTTACGGGAATGTGATATATTGCGGTGTTAGGATCATGTCTCATCTCCACTCCCTTCGTATTTCGCTTTATATATATATATTTTTTTTATTTGCCCTTCATTTGTATAATTTATTGTGGAAACAGGAGACACTTATTATCGGACGTGCGTGATATTTTGAAGTTTTTAGAAACACAACCGAAAGGATTGAGGTTAGTTGAGGCGGTCTTTGGCTGACAGTGATGCCATAAGAAACAAAGGGCGTAATAAAAAGGTGTCGGCCTAATGGTATACTTCATTCTTGGATATTTGTAAATTCTGAATATTTTATTGTTAGTTTGGTGTGTAACTCTTTATGAGTGCAGAAGACTACACAAATCCAATACGATTTTGTTAATTATTTTTCAATCACACCCAGTCGCACATTTAGTACTCAAATTTCAACAAAAAACAATCAACACGAATGATGTGTCAGTCATATATGATGACAATCATCACCCTTATTTTACACGCATCCCTCCAACCATTTCAACATAGCAGAACCCAGAGCAACTCGACACAAACACTCGTATACTAGATTTGGTAAGATATTTGAAAATCAATTGAAGCCCACCTGCTGTGCCTAGTTCACGCCCTATAAAACAATTAATTTGCTACAAATAACAAGCGTCTGTCCAACAGGACTCTTTTCTTTGTGTCTTTCCCTCCATTTCTGGTTTGATTCACCCCTAGCATTTGTGTTGCATATCCAACCCCTTTTAATTTCAAATTTTGAGTCTTAAATCTGGGAATCCGTCCCTTATACAATACGCAAAACAATAATAGAATAATAAGTGCGCACAAGTCGACCTGAGCCATCACATCATCAAACCACACTGCCAACCACTGCTGTCACTATGCATCAGGTCGAAAGTTAATTGTCCTTCTCGATAGGGGGGCGCGAAACATAACCAAAGATTTGTACAAATCATTCCAACGTATACACGTATGCACATGTGTATGAAAGCCGTGTGGCTTTTATTCCACCTTGTTAATTGTTTGTACATTATTATTCTATTATTATCCTTTCCTTAGCGCTACCGACATCCCAGCATACACGTACGCTTATTTGCATTTTGCATTTGAAGTTCGCACCCCTCAGGAAGTTGCATTATTAAAAAATTGTGTAATTAAGTAAATTTTTCATTTTTTTTTGTGCCTTAGAGGGGTTGATATATTTACGACTTTTTGACTTTTGATAAATAATAGCTTGCATGCTATTAACTGGTTGAGAACACATTAAGTGAGAAAATGTCATGACATTATTTGATAGGATTTTCTCAAGATACGAATGAACAAACGATTCTTAAGGCGTGCTTACCGATCAAAAACGTAAGGAAATCTTTTAAACTGGCTTCCAATAAAGGAAAATACGACAATATATCTCGCTTCAAGCATCAAGATAGAAGAAGAAGAAGTCTTCCCGCAATCAAACTCATCATACAGACAATGTATCATCAATGAGTCGCCCACTCCTTTGCTTCCATACTCAATGGAATAAGTAATTGAACTCTAGAAGGACGAAAATGCTGTAATTGTCCAAAGAAAGAATTTCTATTAGTCCCTTATTGTTTCCCAAGTAATGGATGAAGATTGATGAACCCTCCCATCCTTAGAAACTGAATGACGGCGTTTCGGTTCATCGCTCGCAGTCGTTGGTGCCAAGCAATGTAAGGAAACAACAAAACTCAATCAGTTGTGTATTATGAATGAAACAGCACCCTGGCTGACCCGGTTTCCATCGTATTCCATAAGCCTCCATACCCGAACACACACCGATGCTAATTCTCAAATGTTGATGACGACAAAGTCCTTCTTTTTTTTTTGCTTGTAGAAAGTAGAACGAAAAACGGAAAACTGCTTCCCATCCGCCTTAGTCTTTGTTTCGGTTCATTCGTTGTGATGTTGTCGAGGCAGAGAGTAGAAATTATTGTTATTATTGCCATTGTATGTGAGAATTCAATAGGACATGAAGGTCCCTGCGCTCGTTGACACATCACAATGGGGGGTTAATAAGCGAGCAAAATCCTTAAATTGCATATAATATTTCGGACAATTAGATTGCGAAAAAGTTTTTAGTTTCATTAGGACAGGTTGCCGCCGACAGAGATTGTGTTCTGACTCTTAGGGGGCGGGAATGACTTGGTTGAACAGGAAATGTAATTTACTTAGAAAAATAGCGAGTAATGAGTTCTCAGATTGAAACGTTTTGTTCTTGACGTTGTTTTGGTTAAAGTGTCAACGCTTTAAGAAGAATTTTATAGGATTTTAAGTATTCAATTTACATTCATCTGTATGAAGTTGATCACATTCATTCATCTTAGTCCTGAACTTATAAACTTTATGTAGTCCTATTGTATTCTCATCCTATAAGCCCATCAAATGTTTTCCCTATTTGAATGATCCAATCGATGGAAAAACTCTGACCCTCCAAAGAAGTCATTAAAAAAAACCAACACTACAAATATTCTGGCAATTGCCCCAAGTAATCGATTCGATTGATTTTATCCATTTAAATAAAAAATTGATTCGTTTCACTAAAGGGTAGTCAAAATAGGACAACCATAAAAATAAAAAAAAATGACCATCTTCCCTCAAACTGCATTTAAAAATGCAATTTCCCTCACACTCAATTTAAAAAATAAAAAATCGCTGCACCTAGGATACATTCATACAAATGCCCTATCAATTTTCAATTTGGATTTTTTTTGAGTAGCCAAAGTCATCTAAAAGTATTCGATGATGTATCATTATCGCGCAAAGTGTGTTTTTGATCAATTTTTGTTTGTTCCTGTGCTCCTCCGTTCCTTATTCAAATTTTATCATCTGCATAGACGATTAAATCAATTAAATCTGACAGAGTTCGTAGTCGTGTTTTTTTTTTTTTTGTTGTGGCTGAGTTAAGAGACCCGATATATAAATGTATCATTGGACAGGAAGAGTAAAGTAAATAATGGCATCTGGTATAGATTTAAAAGGACAGAGTTAGTTCCTGAACCTTACAATGTTTAAATACTTTTTTTTTGAAAAATGTTACCTAGTGACATTTTGATTTTCTGGCCCATCATCAGAAGAGCCCATATTTGTCTTAATTGAAATCAACTTAAGTCGTATTCCTCCAAAGATTAAGCATAACAAGTCCAAACCAAACAAATCAACAATCAAAGGAGTTAAGGAAAGGTATAAAGGCCTTTGAGTTTCCACTTGTTATTGTAACTAACGTAAATATATGCAAATATTTGTTTCGAAAAAACATTCACATGTATTTGTGTTAAATATCAAAGACCCGACAAAAACCGAAATCGACAACGTTACATCATCCATTTCATCATCATCATCATCATCATTGCCATCGTCATCTCACCCGAACATTTGCCATCCCATCATCAACTCAACATTGACAAATACACAAAATTTACTTATCTATTTTGTTTATCGTCATCAGCATCAGGCATAGCACATCGTTGTCGTGATTATACAACAAAAAGAAGCGGAAAAAAAAAATGCGAAAATAAATAAGTAAATAAACAGTATGCCCATTCCCACCCCATTATTCTCCTTCAATTATATTCATTCCCCTTGATAGAGTAGTATCAGTAAATATGCAGCGCCTGTACAGAAGCAGCTTCTATCTATGACACAAAAACAAAAAGATCAAAGGACAATTTTCGGGTTTTTGTTTTTATTCACGAAAATTTGTTCCCTCCTCCCCATGTACGTTGTCCCCGCGTTCTCTCTCGATCTGTCCTTGCTGTGGCACAAGTCGCGACGCATCTCTCATCACATCTTGGGTGCGCTTTTCTCTATTCTGCTTGTGTGTTTTAATCCTGAAATGATGGTTTTATTGTTGCCGTGGTTGTTGGTTGTTGTATACGAGTATATTTTAGCTTGAGTTAGTAAACGGGTGGCGGTCCTTCCTTCATGTCCTTGTTGCCTTTTGTGAATTTTCTTTGTTTATTTATTGATTAACAAATTTCATCAATACACATAAATAAATGTGTACAAATAAGTTTAATGATGATAGTAGGGCACTCAGTGTTAAAGGTAGACTTTGTCTATAGCTACCAAGTAGTTGTTTTGTTTTGCCTGATCTGTTGGATATGTCTGACTTAGTCTCTAAAATGCAAACACATAAAATCACCCCCAAGTGGAAGGTCTCAAAGTCATCCAACATTATAAATTGCAATTTTATTATTTATTGTATAGACCTGTGTCGTTATTTGAATTAATGTCACACAACAATGTCTTTTAGCACACGCCACAAATGAATAACTGAAAAATCCATCAATTTTCCATTTTCTTAGGTTTTTTTTTTTTTATTTTTATTATTATTCTCTTCCCTTTCCTAACACAAAAAAATATAAAAATAAAAATACCACAAACCAGTTGTGAAAAGAAAATAATCATCGAACAAGACAAACAATTTCCCATTACAAGCGTCCCCCTCTCAAAGTGGGTGAGTTGTTGGAATCCCTACTCATGAAAATCCCTTTCTTAGGACGAAAAAAAAAATTATATAAATGGATGTTCGAACTTTTGGTTAGCCTGTCGAATAAGAAGGCACACAACCGACGAAAAGTACTTCTTTGAAATGGATTAACCTAATGTGCTCTAGACTTGACGTTAATACAACAATCTCGTGTAAGAAACCAGGACTCTTTACGGTTTTATCACAAAAATTACTCTGTTGTAACAATCCACCCCAGCAGGAATAAAAAAAAAGAGTCAACTTTCGTCACATCCTTCCCCATTTAGAGCTATTGTGTGTACGTGTTGCCTTCGAGGTTTTATATTTCCTTTCTCTTGTTGTTGGCTTGGTCGTGTGCAACAAAAGCCATGTACTAATCCGTAAATCCATCATTTACTAGTTGACACCTTAGGTGTATGTATGGTGTGCTGCCAGGGAGGCTTTTTTTATTTTTCCCTCCTTGTGTTATCCTGTTGCTTTGTGTGATTATGTGCGAGTGGACAGTCATGGTTTTTATTTAAAGTGTTTTCACTTGACAACATTTTATTCATACTACAAGTCCTCAAGGACAAAATTAACTCTTTTTAGATGGAGTGTTTTACTACTCATGTTCTCTTAAAATTGAAGTCCGGTCTTCCTCGTCGTTTCGATCCTGAGGGGCTGTATTTTAAAGATTCTCAATGTGGCCGAGTCAGTGTAGTCAAAGTGTTTTAGCATTTTAGACAACATCCACATCTTGATACAGTTTACAGTTCGCGACTGTATCTTCTCCTCCATTCGCGATCTCGTCGCATAGGTGTTTAAAAATTCGATGAATTGTAGAACTGGCAGTGATCAGTGTTTAATAGAGCATGCACTTCGCATGCAATTTGTTTCCCCAAACCGTAGTCGAATCTGGGTTGTCATTCATGAGGTTCATATTTACTCCGAGATAGAAAAACTCGTTGACCACTTCTAAGTTACTGTTGTCAACAGTGTCGTTTTGTCCTATTCGGTGGATAGCTGCTTCTTTGTTTGTTGACAATGGTGATGTCGATGTCGCTTGCGTATCCCCAGCAGTTGGAAAAAAATGTTTGTAGGTGTTAAGGGCAGGGACTTGTTAGGCTACTTTGATAGGTATAATGTTTCATAAACAGTGAAACAGAAACAGCCAAAATCGGTGGACTTATCTTAAAATATAGCCAGCCTGTTGCCTGTTGAAAATGCGAACAACATGGCAGTATCAAGACGACTCCCAGTCAAAGACCATGTAATCTATTTTGAACTATAAAATCTTTTAATGAGCTGTTCACGTTCAAACAAATTTTCATCATTACGTATATCTACAATGTATCTTTTCAATACAAAACCCCTATTTCCATATAAAAAGCGAATAATCAACGTAATGCTAGCGCAGTGACAGCAATGAATTCAATTTCCAATTGAATCGTGAATCAAATTGAAGTGTAAAAGGATTGCCTTGGATAAATATGCAATCCAATACTCAGGCAAGGACCGTAAAAAATAAAATCAATTCAATTATCTATCAATCTCTGATGTTTTTTCTCGTTATAATCTGGCTAGTCTTGTTTGTATTTCCATGTATCTATGGATGACACTTTATTTCTTATGCACCTCTCAAAGTTTCTATAGAAAATTTTATCCTCACAAAGAGTGAAAACAGAAAGAAGTGTTCCACCGTAATGCGATTGGACGTAAATTATAATGAAATGAAAGTAATGAAGGAGTCCTTGCAAAAATTGCATTTGTATTCCGGTAAATCATTATTTTTATTATTCTTCTTTTTTTTCCGGTTTTTCTTTTATTCAATTTTGAAAAAAAAAAAAAAGAAGAGGAGAGAAAGTGTGACTAATAGGATGAACGCCATTGAAGGTGTGTATAAGAGAGCTTCACGCTCTGTTAACATCCTTAAAGCGCTTCGATGGCTGGAGAGTGGAATTACGGAATAATTACATATGTTATATTATCTGTATCTGGTGTAAGTGTTGAGAGTTGGAATGGAAAATAATGAATCAGGGAAATTATATATTATAAGTGAGCTACAGAATGAATGAATGAGCAAATGAATTACTACTTGTTTTCACGCGTTGCATGTGCTAGGGAATTTCCAAGTGTCTGGATGGAGGTCTGATTGGGCCAGTAGCTTAAGTGCTCAACACTACCTTTACTCAAAGAAATCACAATCGAACAAAAATAAAAAAAAACATCAAAGAATATTGAACAAACGGACCTAAATCCACCACAGATGTTTCGAAAAACTCGGTAATACCAATTTAATTTGCATACAATTATAAAAAACAACAAATCCTTCCTGTCACTACGGATCATAGAAGAAATCTATTTACGCACTTGTTAATTTATCTGATTCTTTTTCTATATTAGTGAATCTATACGCAAAGTAAAAAAGAAAACAAGTTGGGACTTAAGATCCACCCTTGGGACTTCTATTATTTCTGCCTTCAATAGAAACTAAATGCTCATTCTATTGGCCTTACTCTCATCATTATCATCATCGTTGTCGTTGTCATCTATATATTTGCATAACATGTCTCCTTCTTATGTGCTTTATTGTCCTTGCTATGATACGCTTATTTATACCTAGTTGACCCTTTTGTTTTGATACCTTTTGAGCGCGGAGTGACAACGAGTACGATACGGAGCGCGCACACCCCTTTTGTGACAACAGACGGATGGACAAAAACACCATATTGACAATGGATCATTGTCATAACAATTTTGTTATCCTTTTCAGCAAGTCTTTGTTGTTAAGGGTGTGTGTGTGTGTGCGCGCGCCGCGATGATAGACAGAAAAATTATATGTGAGATCAATCTGTCGTCGTATTACGAAAATGAAAATGTAATCAACCCTTCACTTGAGTTGATGTGGTGGTGTTTGTTTTTTTGTGCTATTAATTAGGGAGGACATAGAGAGACAATAAGTGAAAAACACAAAGAAGTCTAAGCCGGGGAAGATAGACCCAATCAAATATTTATTGGATACACATGCGGCAAATTTGTCATGGGGTTGCAGGCAGATCCTTGATACAAGCAAACAACAACGTTTCACTGGCAATAAAAGGAGGAGTAAAATGACAGCTTAATTTTTATTTATTTTTTTAACATGCCACAGTCAAGTAACAGTCTGTTTTATAAAGCTAAAAGGTTACATAGTCAAGAAATACATTTGCATATATATATATTTTTTTTTTTCAAGCAACAAAACTTATTTTATTCGTTTCAGACACAACTTGAGATGCCTGATTTTGATAATCTACAACAGGAACATCTGCAGCGCCTTCAACATGATTCCCGCCTTCAGGAGTTGCAGTCTCAGTTAAATGCTCAATTTTCTGCAAAGCCACCGTCGTCTTTGGTTCCCTTTTTACCGGCTTTTCTTCGACCCCCATTACCGGTGCAACCAATGTGGGATACTGCGACAGCGAATTTAGCTCATTTACAAGTTGCCCTTGCCGAAGCAGCGGCTGCATCATCATCGGGCAATGGATCACTTAATACGGACTCACCACCATTACCGCTTGCACCCAATCAATCGCCATCGCCCTCTCAGTGCTCACATAAACAATCACCAGTCGATCCAGATACCCCCCTTAACCTTACAAAGCCAAAATCATCACCGCCGCGTTCATTGTCCTTGCAACATCAACAGCTTCAGCACCATCAGCAACAACAGAGCATGTCGCCTAACGATAGATCTCAGTGTCTCTTAACACCGCCGCACGTTTTAAATGCTCCCAATCAAGTGTCAAATCAGGCAAAAAATCATCTCCATCTGAACAATTCCATGCGCGGCATGCCACGCACTTTCCTTCCTTCACATTATGGACCACTGAATGGTGGTGGTGTTGCGGTCGGTCCGTCGGGGCCCTCACCCTCACAATCGGGAGGTGGAGGAGGCAGCCAAATGATGGTTGAAGAGCCACCAGATTTCCTTTCCGCTTGCCGGATGTGGACGGCGTCTGCTGACTCCGCGGTGGTTAGTGGACAACACCATGCGCATCATCCTCATCATGGCGGGAAGCCATCAAATTCGGGAATGGATGAAGAAAAGGTTCGTCTAGTGCGGGCAGCGAGAATAAGTCGGGACAGCGTAAGTGGAGGAAGTGCTGGTGGCGGTGGTGGTGGCGGTGCTCCTAGTAGTTCAAATCCATCGGCTGGTGGTGGAGGGGGAATTGAACGCGACCGAGAGTCTAGTAAGCCTCATATAAAGCGGCCAATGAATGCGTTTATGGTCTGGGCGAAGGATGAGCGTCGGAAAATTTTAAAAGCCTGCCCGGACATGCATAATTCTAATATTTCAAAAATACTAGGAGCTCGCTGGAAGGCCATGTCGAACGCGGACAAGCAACCTTACTATGAAGAACAATCGAGGCTATCAAAACTGCACATGGAACAACACCCAGACTATCGGTATCGGCCGCGACCGAAACGCACCTGCATAGTTGACGGTAAGAAAATGCGAATCTCCGAGTACAAAATGCTGATGAGGACGAGACGGGCTGAAATGCGACAGCTATGGTGTCGCGACGGTTCAGAAAATGTGGCCTACCTTCAAGATATGAAGGCGGCAGCAGCTGCTGCTGCGGCTGCAGCAAACGGCGGTGGACAAGGAGACATTCGTGCAGGTGGCGCTGGCTCAGTTGGTGCCGCCAGCGGCAGTGGAATGGGTCCATCATCATCTCCACCTTCGGCCATGGCCACAGCAAATGGTTTACTAATGGGAGTCGGTGGTACTGCAGCAGGAGGCGGTGGAGCCGGGCACAACTATTACTACCCCCCCGACAGCTTATCTCCGTCGGGTTTCTCATCGGAAGGAAACGCTACCAGTTTTGATTCACGCGACGATGACTGAGGGGAACTTTTGCGGTGGCCTACAATGCATCCGCCGCACCCGGGTATGGGATTTTGGTAAACATTCACTACGCACACGGAAGCCGATGTTTGTAGTTGATGTAAACAGTCAAATGCAATAGTAAATTAGGTCTATACACACACAAACCACACACACACACTCCCCCTCCCCCATACACAATGGACGCCATATGTTGTATATATATACATATATATATAAAACAAATCATGACTTATAAAAGAGAAGTGTTTTTTTTTTAGGTTTACGCTTAGATCAATAAGATTGTTTTTTTGTTTTTTTTTTGTTTTTCTTTTTATGTTTCACAGAAGTAAGTGCCATTTTTTTTTTTGCAATATCGAATTTTTGTAGTTACTAAGTGCAAATAAGCCCTTAAACATTCTTACAATAATCTAACAAAGTACTTTAGAACACTCTTTGAGAGAATAAATATTGAAGAGAAAAATTAACCACTCCTTGTTTAGAGAGGAGAAAATTGTGCCATTTTTGTGTTATGTTTTATAAAATTTGATTTTGATTTTCTTACCAGTGTATATTTGTTATTATTTATTAATATATATATATTTTTATTTATATATATATTTTCTACAACCTTTCACCCCTTGTGTTTGTGCCAATATGAATAGTGAATATACATAACTTGATAAGAAATAGCCATATTTTATTAATTTTTGAATAGTACGTAAGAAAAATACATAAAATAACACTTAAAAATAAAAATGAAAAAACAAACAAGAGTTAAGGTGAAAGATAAAAATTGAAAATTTAAATAATGTACTTTAAAAGCGCGCGAATGGTGATAATTTTTTTTTTTTTTTAAACATATTCTTTCTAATATTTAAAACTTAAAATACATGTTTACATTATTAGCTATAAATCATGCAAGAAAAAAAAAAAAAAAAAACAAACACTTAGACGTACATTGTAAGGTTATACATAAATTACAAAAAAAGATTTCGCAAAATCGATCGTTTTAACCTTTATTTGTGCGATTCAAAATAAATATTTCGTTTTGTAAAATATACCTACATACATAATGTATGTACATTTAAAAGTCTTATATACTTAATTAAATCTTATTTGCTAAATTGAGCAAACAACACATGAAAATAGTATATACCTACATATATTCTAATGAAGTCAGCTAAAAGAAGCAAAAAAAAAAAAAAAACAATTTGAATTCAACCATATAAGCTTATTTGATAAAAAAAAAAACTATATAACTAATATACATAGCCAGTAGAATTTATTATACATATACCCAACATATGATTTGGTCAACAAAAAATCAAAAGAAAAATATACATTTTATTTATAAATAAGTTTTTATTTTAAGTGATTCAAAAAGGAGAATGCTTAGGTAAATTTGAAAATTATAAAACATTATAATCAATTTGAATTTTACTAAATATTGTTAATTCAAATGATGATTATGATAAAAAAAAGAACATATTATTATTATTATTATCATTATTACAACTATGCACACAATGTAATCAAAAGGAAATTTAAACATAAAAACAAAAACAAAAATATTAAAACATGAAAAATACAAAATAATAAATAATAATGATTACCTATGTTATTTAAAAGAAAAAAAAAACGGAGGTGTCCTCATTTAATAACGGAGTAGATTGAAACTTCAGGGCCAAAAGAATGGATCTAAACTTCAAGACCAAGTGACTATCAAGAATTTTGGTGGAAACAAAGGTAGGTACAAGCAAACTCACATTCATTTTTCCTAGATTTAGCAACATTTCCATTTGGAACAATGGAATGCAATATCCTTTCTACATAAAAGTCTTTCGTCTTTGTTTTAGGTAGCAAACCTTAAAAGAATCTTCATAAGAAAACCTCATTATCTTCGAGCATGCAACATCATATACTGCATGTAGCTAAATCAGAAGACTCAACCAAGCCCAGTTGACCAGTTAAGGTACCCACCCAATTCTGGAAAAAATCTGCACAAGAACACCCCATTAAACCCACCAAATCATCAGCTAAACGTTTCAAATATCCTGCCGGTAGTTAAAATTTAATAACTCAACCCAAGCCCAGTTGTTCTTCAACATTTTCTCAATCAGAAAGCACAGCTCAAAACCAGAACACACAATATATTTCACCACCCAATTCAACACAAAAATATAAATTAATATTTTAACAAATTTCATAAAATTTGTGCAAAAAAAAAAACAAAAACATTTCACATCACCAAATTTCACCACCATAATAATTCTCCACATTTCTCTCAGAGGGAGAGGATCTGTCAATTAATCAATCAGTCAGTTCAGTGTACGTGCGCGATTGGATTTGTTCGTTTTTAGCATTCGGGGAAAAACAAAAAATTAGATTTTCTTCTTGTTTTTACATTTTTCGCATAAAATTTATAATTTTATTGTAGTTTAATTGTTGCTAATCATTTTGTGCTATATTTTGTTGTGTTTGAATATGTAAATATGTGTTTTTTCGCGAGTTGAAGTTCCTGTGAAAACATTAATTTTTTTCTTCGTATTTGCCGTTGTTCGTGTTCGTTCGTGTGTAGCCGTTGTCATCCGTTTCAACTTTCAAAAATTTGAATTCAAATCTCTGAGTGAGTCTTTTTTAGTTTTTTTTCTTTCATTTTTATTATAAATTTTATTGAATTAGCACAAAATGTAATTTCATTCAAAGTTCGATGAAAAAATGTAACAATTTCATATGATTTTTGTGGGATTTCGTAATTTCAAGTGTGTTTTGGGATTGAATTAGGGTTTCCATGATAGTTTCTGTTTAGGTTACATAGCCCTTTTTTGTTTTGCAACTCACATTCGAATGATCTTTGAAATATCTAGTTTTTCTTTGAGTATAAGTAGGCTTCATATCTGGGTGTCCGGTGGTTATTTCGACCAGCTGTATTTCAATTCCTGTTCTCCCCATATCGTAGAAGGTGAATAGCTTTAAGTATTAATAACCCGATAAGCAGGCGTGTATTCAAGCGAGCTGGCAGTTATGCACGTCGACGCCACAGAGAGAACGGATTTTACAGGAACTTTAGTATGTTTGAGTGAATAACCATTCCTTCCTGACAATTTGTTCACTATATTATCCAAGTCGTGCAGCAAGACTGGTTTCTGTAACCCAAGCCCTGTTTCGATGCTTGAAGCCTGAGTTTTTGTCCTGCTTATGTATTCAAAGTGTAATCAGTCTTGTTGCTCTAACTAAGGACTTTGAAGTCCGAATTCTCATTGTGTCCATAATGAATAGGGAGTTATTGACTGGTTTCATCTACTCTGCAACGTTTCCCTTCATCTTTTTATACCTTTTACTTGCCTTCGACAACCAATCTAAAAAGAAACTATGACAAGAGGGGGTTTTTTTTCATTCCTTTTTCATTACGAAACCGAGAATGACCTACATGGCATAGTTAATATCTGAAAGGAAAAGCACAAAGCCCACCATTATTCGTTTTCCTTAGCCAACAAGATGAATGCTCATATCATGCTATTCAATCGGGTATTACAACCACACTACAAGTTTAGAGTTTGTTGAACAGATAATGTCCGACAACCCCACCACCACCAACTGACTTCTACTCCTGGCGCATTCTATTTTATTGGCCGAAAAATATGTCTTCACAGGATGAACTCCATCTATTCACTTATGTACCTACGACTATTATCTACCATTTACTACCGTAAAAAAAAAAGAAAAAAAATATTATTTATCCATCCACCCACCAACGAACGATTGGTAATAGCTTACATGGCAGAATTTTCATTCATTCTACCGGCCCCCAACCCCCGTCATTGGCCGGGACTCGTTCCGAAGAATAATCAAAATAAAAGCCCGCTACAGCTCACCCCAGCCCAGTGCAGTTTCTATTGAAATGTTATGAATTTTTAATCTTTATTTTATTCAAACTTTTCAATACGTGCCCATCGAAGATAAAAGCCGACAAAACGGGGGCAGATTACTGTCTGAATGGACAGAATGGAGGGTAGGCTTCCTTTATTTTTTTTTGTGTGTTGGATTCTTTTGCAGAAAATAAGGAAATTTCTTTTTCGAACGTGATTGTAATCTTACAAAGTGAACAATAAATTGTTAAGAGATCCAATACCTGAGAATTAAGGTAATGGAATTGTAAATTCAAAAAACAGAAGGACGATGGAAAAAGGAATTTTTGAAAGGGCAATATGTATCCAATTGGGAGTTACTTGATTGGAAAATAGTACCTAGTAAATACTTATGTGTTTGAGTATATTGAACGATGAGTGAGGGTTGCAGATTGGACGTGATGCTGACTGAATGCCTAATAGATGTCATTCAACTCCTTCCCAAACGTTGGACAAACAGGTTGTCTGTCTACTCTAGTTTTGCTCAACAGAGTTGTTCGTCAGACCGTCACCCCTAGAGTAGTAAGATTAACAGATCAGCAAGTGAGTTGCTGTAATAGCACCAACACTAATCATTCTTTCCTATATCGTTAGCTTCTTTCTGGATTTTATCCCTTTTTGCTTATCGTCTTGTACCGTGCACCAAAAATGTCCTATAACTTCTCTTTGTAAAGTTTGAGAATGACTGCGACTAGCTGCTGTGTACTCGCTAACCAGACAAGGGAAATTTTATACAAACCCCTCTGACAGACACTTAAATGCCAGCTATGGGATAATAGTGGCACTAACATTGGTTCAACAACTCGAGGGTTGGTTTTGCATTAGGACAAGAAAAGAAAAACCACCCCCAAATGAATCAAACTTCTTGTGTAATTCATTTCTCTTTATTTTAACTCATTGAATGCACATAGACTTCACTAAATTCACTAATTATCGATCAATTTCACCAAACACAACGTCAAGCGTCCCAATAATAGCAACGATATCAGCTAACATGTGTTGCTTGCCAATTTTATCGAGTGCTGCTAAATGGGCAAATCCAGGAGCCTTAATTTTGCATCTGTAAGGGCGGCTAGAGCCATCGGCAACTAGGTATACACCGAACTCTCCTTTTGGTGCTTCAATTGCAGTGTATGTTGCGCCAGGTGGTACTTGATAGCCCTGAGTGAACAGCTTGAAGTGATGAATTAGTGCTTCCATTGATGTTTTCATCTCGGCTCGCGATGGAGGTGCCACCTTGGCATCATCTGTTTTGATTTCACCAGCTGGCATTTTGTTCAGACACTGATCGATAATTCGCAATGATTGACGCATCTCCTCGACACGACACAAGTATCGGTCGTAGCAGTCACCTTTGGTACCAATTGGAACATCAAAATCTACCAAATCGTAGGCATCATAGGGTTGTTGTTTGCGCAAGTCCCACTTAATACCAGATCCACGTAGCATAACGCCACTAAAACCATAATTGAGGGCATCTTCTGCGCTAACAATACCAATATCTTCGGTACGCTGCACCCAAATGCGATTTGTTGTAAGGACATCCTCAACTTCATCCAGACGTTCGGCGAATTTCGACGCAAACTCGTAGATATCATCCATCAAGCCTATGGGGATGTCCTACAGGAAACAAACCAATTTTCAATTGACGATTTGGTGAATGAATGTGTCATAAGTGACAGTCAATCGACTTACAAGGGACACACCACCAGGACGAATGTAAGCTGCATGCATACGAGCACCAGACACACGTTCATAGAACTCCATCATCTTCTCACGTTCTTCAAACAACCAGAAGAATGGTGTTAGAGCACCAATATCCAAAGCATGAGTTCCCACCGCCATTATATGGTTGAGGATGCGAGTTATTTCAGCAAAGAGAGCTGTTTCGCAAAGAATAGTAGGTTAGCTACATCAAAGCAAATAGTTTCCAACAAAACTTACTGCGAATGTACTTCGCCCGCAATGGAACCTCAATGTTAAGCAGCTTTTCAACGGCCAAAGAATAGCACTGTTCGTTGCACATCATAGACACGTAGTCCAGTCTGAAAGATAACATAAATTTCTTCCACAAACAATTGATTCCAAACTTACCGATCAAAATACGGCAAAGCTTGAGTGTATGTTTTGTATTCGATCAGCTTCTCAGTGCCACGATGAAGTAGACCGATATGAGGATCTGCCCGCACGACAGTCTGAAAGAAAGGGGAAGCAAAAAAAAATGGTGTTGATGGTCAGGTTCACATACGTTTACACGCTTACCTCGCCCTCAAGCTCCAGAACCAAACGCAATACACCGTGAGCAGCTGGATGTTGTGGACCAAAATTGAGGGTCAAATTACGAACCGACTTTTCAACGGGAGCAATCTTACCTAAAACAATAAAACAAAGCTTATGTTTTGAATCAAATCAGGTGCACGTTACCCACTGTTCCATGGTGGAACCTTCCACAATGATGTTATTTCATCGGGATACATGACAGCGCCGCTAAACTGCTGCATAAATTCTGGATCAGGATACCATTTTGCAGCCCCACGTCTTTGGTTTTGACTGGAAAAAGTGTGAAGAAAGCATTGGTAAATCACAACTCTAAAACAATGTGGTTTTGGGAAACACAATCACCCAAATCTATTTAAAAAAAAATAAAATTTTCTTCACCACTGCATCCCCAAATCCCTTTGCACAAAAAAATAACCTCAAATCGATCACAAAATAGTCACAACCCATAACATTACATAATTTTGCCTGCGGAATTCCTTTCGCCCACAATAACAATATGTTTCGATGGAATCGCATATAACCATAGATATTTCTTATACAAATTTTCATTAAATTAATAACCACTCCACTGGAAATTAATTAAAAGCCAAATAATTGTCGAATCTTACCATCCAATAGCAGTTGCAGCACTTGCATTGATCGGATTAAGGAGAGCAGTGTTTGCAGCTCTCCTTATGATTCCGCTTATCGCCGAAAAAGCCATCCTGCTACCAAAGGAGCTTCGATGGAAAACAAGAAAATATTAATTTTATCTTATTCAACAACAATTTACAGCGATAAATAGGCGTGGAATAAGATTTAATTTTTGGTTTTGAAAATGCCAAGACAAAATACCTACAGAGATACAGATGGTTATGCCAGAACTGAGTTTGACGTTTCAATAAATGACATACCTAGAGATGCGCAAATCTGCGGTCCGGGAAAGTATGGCAAGTACGATTGAATACATTTTGTGATATCATAAAAAAAAATTGGCTTAAAGATAGATCAACTTAAGATTCGTAGAATAAATGAACGAAAATAGCTCGCGTTGGGATATTGTGATAAATTTTTACAATAGCTGATCTTAAAGTTTTGAAAGGGCGGCATTACTGATTCGGAAAACGATTACATAATAGAAATCTAGTACTTGTCAAGGTGTTGGACGTTTTCAAGCTATCCATAATTATTTGTTTTCTTCTTTCTAGTTCATGAACATTTTAGGGTACTATGGTCTATTTTGTTTCACTACAAGGAGAGTATTTAGTATTTCCTTAGGCGGAAACACAATTACAAGTCATTTACTTAGGTGGCGCTACAGTTTGGAGTGGCCCTGCGCCGCAATCAAGAACCCTCTCCAGTTAGTTAACCGCCTCCACTTACGCACTCTTACTTGTTTGAGGTCCCCTTTTACTTGTGCGCGACATCTCCTTAGGTGAGGTCTTCCGCTACAGCGTTGTCTCTTCGGATCAGCGTTGGTGTCTATTCGCTTTATGTGTCCTAGGTCGATGTCGCTGTATAACTCGTCGTTAAATCTCTTCCTCCAGAGCCCGTCAACTCAATCGGGATCAAAGGATTTTTTTTTCCGAAGGGACTAAGGGCATTTCCGATAGCTTCTATATTTCAGCACCTTTAGCTCTCATAAAGTCGTGTGTGTATATGGCTTATAAGGGTCGTAATTCAATAGTTTTCCAAATACAGACAAAATAATACGCAATTTAGATAAGTAGCTGTCTCCGGTAGAAGTTCATAACCATCAAAATATCATTTTTTACGGCCAAGCAGCTCATTTCATTGTGAATGTCAATACTTCAACCCAAATCTGCTAAATCATAAACAACCGAATGTTGTTAACTTTCTCCACGTGAAAAATAAGAGATCGCAGCTCATAAATGCTTTAATTACTCCATCGTTGCCTCCGTTCCAATCGGAACGAGAGTTGGTTCATTTGGGGCGATCGACATTTCCCCGTTGTTAGACCTTTTGCGCATAAGTTCAAACGCCAGTGAGATCTGCTAAAGCCAAACTTCGTTGGTTGACTCGGTAATCCAACACTACAGCAAATTCGTGTTGTTAAACCTATCCAGCAAAACAATATTTTTTTGTGATAAATGGCTTTGATAAGTTCAGCAGAGATAGCTGCACAACAATGGCATGAAAAGATTGTCGGAAACTTGATCGAAAACGAGTGGTTTTGTTTCGACAGTCTTAAAACAAGTGTGTATACAGTTTTTTAAGAATCTTTTATCGTAGACTACCATAGAGTCTGGGCTATAATGTACAAATGCATCTGAAAGGTGCAGAATGTTGTTTAAAAAAACACCTTAATTCTGTGCACAGAACAGTCTCTATAGCAACAATTCCATAATTTATTATTTAAAAGTACAACACTCTCGCACGTAGATACACACAAACACAGATATTTTCAACATTTTCATTTTATTTTTCTTCTTTCTCCTGTTTTCTCAAATCGTTCGTAATTTATTTTTTCTTGTCACGATTCTGTTTCTGTTAATTATTTCTAAATTCATTATTTATCATAAATTACATAAAAACACTTAAAAAATGCAATATAAAAAGAGAATTGCAGTTTCATTTATTATTTTTCTCTGGGTATTTTATATTTTATACTCAATTTTTTATTTTTTTTTATTCGTTAGTTGTTACATTTAATTTTAATTTTATGCTTTTATTGACATAAAGCGCAGGTGTTGTATTCGTTATATATCTTCCGAATATTTATAAAATATCTGTTCTGCATGTTTTATGTTTTCTTTTCGATTGGACACAATAATAATACTTTAGTAAAGAAAAAAACGAAAATTTGATATTACATTATTACTTGTTCTACGTTTTTTTTTTTTTTTTGCATTTGTTGTTAATTTATTTTCCTTATTCCTTTTATATTTCGTGTTTATTATTTTAATTACTATTATTTTCAATACTTTTTCGTTGCCAGTGGCAATTTCATTGAGTTTTATAAAAATATAAAGAAACATCTCAAAATTGTATTGTTCTTATTTTTTTTTTTTATAATATATACGCTATTTAATATATATATTGACTTTCGGTTAAATATAGTTTACGCGAAGTATATCGCTAGGTTACTCTTTGATTCGATTCAAAAAAAAAAAAAAAAAAAACATTATCTTTGCGGTATTTCGAAATTTATTTAAAGGGACATCTTTTTTGCACATATGTATAACAATTAATCTTGTATTGGATTAATTTAATTTGAATAATCATAGAAAATAAAACAAAAAAGAAAAAAATATATATATAATAAACAAGTGTGAAAAGGAAATTAGAACAAATGAAAATGTTTTGCTGCTTTTCAAAGGTTGAGAGCACTAGACTGTTATACTATACTCCCTATTCTAAAACTAACTACACATAAATTATTCCTTTCTTCAAGAGAAAATGAAATAAACGAAAATCTTTGCATTGTTTGATTTCTCAATCTATTTTGACATCTTGCTGAATTATAGGAGCGTACACTTGCGTTTTGACTTGGGCTGCAAGACTGGACACAGTACTGACCGGATAGCCTCATCGAATACTGTTTTTAGGCCCTTTTGTGTCAATGCGGAACATTCAAGATATTTGACAGCTCCAATCTCTTTGGCCATTGCAAGACCCTGGATCATTAAAAAACAAAAATCATGGTTACATTCAAAATCTGAATCAAATTCGTGTTTGAAAAAAGTTTCATCTACTTTATCTTCATCTTCAATCTGTTTGGCATACAAGCCCTTACCTGTGGATAAGTGATCGGTTGTAATTTCTTGTCTCTCAATTTCTCTATGGTATTTTTATCATCCCTCAAGTCCAATTTTGTGCCCACTAGTATAATTGGTGTACTTGGACAATGATGACGGACTTCTGGATACCACTATACAAGTAAAACAGAGTCAATCGATAAAACAACGGGGAAAGTTGTTCAATTGTAATACAAACCTTTGCGCGAACATTCTCAAATGATGCTGGATTAACGAGTGAAAAACAAATTAAAAACACATCCGTCTGCGGATATGATAACGGTCGCAGTCTATCGTAATCTTCTTGTCCGGCTGTATCCCATAGACCGAGATTAATTGGCTTTGCATCGACCATAACATTTGCCGAATAGTTATCGAAGCTAGAAGTAAACAATTTAAATGTTTTAGAATATAGTTACCGAAGAAGTGAGTGAACACAACTGAAAATAATCATGGAATTCGTTGAAACAACAAGGAAATTGGTGGTAACTGGAAGGCAATGCTACGGAAGATGCAGCTCTTTTAGAACTCTTTACCAAAACAAGTCTTCTCTGTACTTTTGGATGCGATTTTTAAGGTTGTTTTTCTTAGCGCGCTGGTTCTCGTCATCTGTGCCTTCTGTTGGAATCCCCATATTTCTATTATTCGGTTCTACAACAGAATATGCGATGGCGTTCGGAGAAATTGACAGAATTCGATTTGCGTCCGACCGTCTTTGTCAGAGTTACAACTTATTTTTCCTTCTCTCACTGATGGGCTTTGCATTGTTTGTTATCTCAAGGCAGTAGTATTGTAAGAAATCGTTGATTACATATCCTTCAATCTGACGGCTTCCGGGAATGTTTTCAGTCGCTTTCCCCATATGTGCAGCACTTGCGATAAAGCCAATGACTTCCGATGAAAAACAACTAAATCAATATGTTTCTATTCACACTTACACGGTCGGTATGTATTCTCCAGGAAACGCATTTGTTGTGTAACTGATCAGGAGACATGTTTTACCCACAGCACTGGAAATAGAAAGAATTTTAGATTACAAATCGGCATCAAGCTGCAAAGACTTGTTATTCCTCACCCATCGCCAACAACTACACACTTTATGGCTTGCATCTTGGAGTTCTGTGTCTCTCACACTTCCTTGATTTGTTCGGTTTTATTGAGTTTTTAAAATTGCCGATATCCTTGCTTGTTTGTTTACACGCGATTTAAGCTAAAAAGAATAAAAAGTTGCCACATAAATTGGGTTTATTACATAAAGAACTCAAGTTGAGATAATAAAAAAAAAAAAAAAAACAGAACAGCCCTAGAGATAACCAAACAAATAATAGAGTGATTCATCACAACTTGACAAAAGAGCAGACGGGGGAATTGGATTAATGCACTGTGAAAGTTAAAGCATTAACAAAAACTTAATCACACAGGTGGTGGCCGGTTAATTTCTGAAAATTTATTTAATTTTTCTGTAAGAAAAAAAGTTTTGCTCCACTCATCACAGATTGAGCAAATGCAACAGGGAGGTCAGGGCTTTGCCGGGTGCCCACCCCAATTAGTGTCTTGTCCCAGTCGCCTACTTTTTCATTTCTTTGAGTGTATATGCGCTACTTCGCACATAGAATTCGCAATTATATTTAAGTCCATTTTCACATCAAAAAGAATCAAATTCATGGATACACACACAAAAATTACATATCCCACTGCATGATTGAGTCCTCTGCAATGTAATGCAATCTCTTAGACTAACCTAATTGGAAAATGATTACATTTCTCAAAAAAATTGAATTAAAAGGAAAATTTTTCATTTACTTGGTGAATGGTCGGCTTCCTTATTTTCCATAAATGAACTGCACATCAATTTTGAATTAATATTCACGCTCGAAAACACTTTTCTTCGGTTTTTTTCTGTGAAAATCTTAAGAATTTACTCCCTAACGTCAAGAAATTCAGGGCGGGCGCGATTGATGAAGTTTTTTTCTTCGTTTGCAATTGACTCAGGACCTATGAAGTCTTCTTTTTTTCCCCCACTAAATTACTTCCAGGCAGAGAACAATCACAAATCAGCAAAATTTTAAGTGAAAAATCTGTGCAAGGGAATTAGAAAATAATTATTAACTACATAGACCACATAAAAAAGTTCTTTTTTTTTTCGCTCACTTGACGACTGACTGAAAGATACTGACCTAACAAACCAACGAATGTACTAGAGTGGTAGATTGTTTGTCATTTGACGCAGACAGAGATGTCTGTTGGTTTGATTTGGATTTCTTTTAAAAGAAATTAAATTTTTATAAGTTTACAAAAATGGTATACGAAAATGCGTTCTATTGTGTCTGATTACTTGAGAATGTTTCTAGCTTTGAATAAGATGAAAAGCAAATTACATATTTTGAAGTTTTCAATCTGAGGTTATTTCTTATAAACTCATAATACTCACCAATCCATCCATAAATCTAGTACATTTTTAATCAAATGTACTAAAAGTCTTCAATTGCATGCGTTGCAGTAGAAAGAATACAAGAATTGCATGCACATTTGTAGTATATTTATAAAATTCAATTTCGAATTAAGTTTCCCATTAAAATTGATAGAAAAACAGTAGATATCTTCTGCAACTCCTTATGTACATATGTACAAAGTGCGAGTATGTTTGTTTCGTTTCTGTGAGAGTAGTTGGCAAGTAAGTGACATTTGACAACACAACCCGCTGTTGTGATACGACGACAAAAGTGTAAATAAGGAAACGATTTCCTCCTTTTAAATATTACTTTAAAGTCCAACTATCGTAAGCTCCCTTGTCGAATAATTAGTTGATAATTACAAATTGAATTATGGATGTAAAAGTTGATGTAAGCGGCGATATGAACATCCCTAAACAAGATTCAAAATCATCGATAGACTTCTCAAGGTATGCAATGAGTCATTTCATTTTAGAAACAATTTAATTATTTATTGCTTTCAGTTTTACACAACTAAGTAAACTTCCCAGTATCGGAGAATTGATCCAAACAATTCGTAAATCAATTCGACCATGGTCAGAATTTTTAAATTCACAGAATTTCAAGACGGTGGCCAGCATGCCACGGCTATCGACGCGCTTCATAAGAAACTTGTCCTACTTCCAAAGTAACTACATACTGATATTTATCATTTTGATGATATATTGCCTGTAAGTTTTATAATAATATGATGATTCAAGTGACTTGAGTCTCTCTATGTTCAATAGAATCACATCACCGCTGATTTTAATCGTTTTGGGTGGTGTGGCTTATATTTGTCATAAAATACGACAAGCGGCCACTCCATTTACGATCTTTGGTCGAACGTTAACAACAAAGCAACAATATTTGGTTGTGAATATAGCTTCGGCACCGATACTCTATTTGGCTGGAGCTGGCTCAGCTATGTTTTGGACCTTAGGTTTGTATTTTAATAGTAGACAGTGTTCTTTTTATAATCTATTGATTTTTTTAAAGGTGCTTCCTGTTTTGTAATCTCATTGCACGCAATTTTCTATAATATTGACGCCATTGTCACGGAGGACACGGAAGGATTCTTGTCCGAAGTTGTCTAGTGGTAACTACGAGCGACTTTGTTGTAAATTTCTAAATTTTCTACTGAAACCGAATAGGGAAAACATCGATCTTTGGATGTATTGACATTGTTAATAAATCATAAGCGCGAATTTATACTATGTATGTATGTTTACACTGGCTTTAATAAAAAAAATTCATCGAAATATTTGTCCACACGTTTTCCACATCTGTTTTAACGTATTACTACTCTCGCTGACATAATCTTTGCTATACTTTCATTTATTTTATTGTTTAATCTGTATACATAATATTTAATTTACTTTACGTGTTTCCATAATTTCTATATAAGCTATTTGTAAATAGGCAAAGTTGCAACTTGAGCTCGCGCGGAATCATAGATTGTGTGGAACAACCTATCCATTCGCGTGAGTTTCACATTTTTCTAATTTCTTAATCATATTTCTCTGGTTAGCAAACTTCAGTTGTTTGAAGTACCCTTCTATTTGTGGGCGCCACCTAAAATGAGCATTTTAGGCGTTTAATTTTGTCATGTTTCCCTCCATTTTTTTTTTTAATGGAACCGAAAATCAGCCTTCAAAGCTGATGCAGACTTGGCAGAGTAATTTTAGGTGAAACTATCAAAGACTAGTAATCGGCTAGGTTATCAGGGTTTTTTCATTGACTTAAAGAATTGCCCATGCTTCTCTGTAGGCCGCAGTTCTTTATTTCACAATGTCCAAGAGTGTTATGTTCTTCTGTTGATATCTATGCCGTGTTTTGACCCAACAATTTTTTATTTCTTTCCACAAAAGTTCATGACTAGGGTGTTTCGCATCAGTATCGTTTCATTTGCACAAGGTGAAACATTGGCTGAGCAGTGTTGTACTCACGAGCCTTGTACAGCTTCGAAGGCTGACGTGGACTTGGCAGAATAGTTTTAGATGAAGCTTTGAAAGATGTCTAATCGTCTGGGACTAAATTCATGCTTCTGCGTTAAGAGGTGTGTTTGTAATGAACGGCGATTATCAGGAGTTTTTCTATTAAAAATGCACTAGGTGAAATACTGACTAAGTAGTGTTGTAGTCACGTACCTTATGGCAGAGGAAATATTTCGGAACAATTGTCGTTATATTTGTCATTCCGGGTGGAATTGAATGAAGGGTTTATGCAGTAGAAAAATATGCGGCTACTACCCGGCTTAGAACAGTCGCTCTTTGTTTCCAGATTTCGCTCAATGCTCTACATGCGAACTGATTTTAACAAAGTCCTTTAATAGCCATCTTTTAGGGGGTTTCGCCTGTAGGCCTATGCTTATAAAGCATAATAAAAAGCTCGTCAAAGGAAATCTGTATCTACAGCAGCAAAAGTGCTTCTCACTTGGTTTCGTTATACAGTGGTGAAATTTAATGCAGTTACAATTGTGGTGAGTGTCTTTGATACACAGGTTCGCATCATAACTGCTTCATCTATAAAAAAAATAAAAAACAAAATTAAAATTACGACCTTGGGAGGGTTTCGGGTGGTGCGTCCAACAACTTAATAACTTAAACTCTATTTCTTCAAACATTCCCTGTGCAGTTGAAGAAAAAAAAAATAAAAATAATAATACAGTTAATACTTACATCATCTACTGAAATGTTCTAGCACTTCAGATTACTCATTTTGCTTAACTTGTCCACGGTGGCCATTCAACTTGATTGGGTATGTTGCACTGATGATTGGTCACAAAAAAAATTACTTAACAAAACATACGTAAGTGTTATTAATAAATTCAACACAACAATCTGCAGTTTCATGTTGGGTAATTATGCAATAATTCAATAACTGAGTCGGCAAGTCGATATACCCACTCTGTTCCATTGTGCACACACAGCGCTTTGTCTGTCATTGTCATTGTTGCAATCGCAACCGCGCGGGAATGTTTTATTGCAAATTGAAATTTATAACAGTTTTAATTGAGTTCGTGCTTTTGACCTTTCGTCGAAAAGCGGAACATTCAAGTGCAGTGTTTAATTTGTACCAACCTTTTACTTTTTCTTTATGTATGTTTGTATGGATGTACATATATATTTTTGAATTGAAGAGCATTGCGCTTGTTGAAATATAGGAATACAAGGGCTAGAACGTTTTTTTTTTGTAGACGTTGCATTGATTGTATCTACCGTATTGGATGTGGTTTCACCTTTCCTAACGATGCCCCACTAAGACATTTTTCTATTTTCAAAGACCGCCCCTCTTTGTAGAATTGTAGCATCCTCCTTAATACCACGCAATATACCATTAAGAATAAAACAAAACTGAATGCTAAATCATAGTTAAAAAAAATATATACATATATACAAGTGATGATACAGTAGCGGATCGAAGAACGTTCGCTCTCCCCCTCTTCATATTTATACAGAAGTCTTAATTAACTATTGCGCTGCACACTCACATGGATAAATGGGTGTGAGTTTATTTGTAATAATATGCAAGTGCAGTCAATGACTCTGCACAAGGCCATTTCGATAAGGAACAAGCCGTCCGATATTGTGCTGACAGCCAACAATACACTAAGAGCCCCTCGCAGCTCCAACTAATCCACCCTGGGCCAGCACATGTCTGTATACATATGTACGCGCTCAACTCGCAAGACCCAACATCAGTATGCATCAAGCTCGCGCAATTTCTGAATCTACCCCGCCGTCTGCGCTTCCAACCGTCCCATTGTACAACAAGAAGATTCACAGGAAAACAACAACAACAACAAAAAAAAGTTGCGGATATAAATAGACAAAGTTAATGGTGTTACGCAGATGCAAGCCGATGAGCAGAGGCAGCACTTAACAATGACGATGACTTCTTGGTCTTCAGAGAGCAACACGACAAGCGCGCAAATGTATACATGTAAGCGGTGATATATACAGACACTCACCATACCACCAGCAGGAAATAAACATATTATATCAATAATCGTTACGAAAAGAAGCGGCAATGAAGTAATCTCGTTACAGCGAATTAAAATATTTTCCTCTGAATCGCGACCGACAGTGTGGTATTTTTGCCAAGCCATGCCACAAAGGTTGCTGGTATACAAATGTGAGAGGGATACAAAGTCATTTGAAATGGGATCCTTGATGGGGAAAACCTTGTTTTAATCATTAAAACTTCTATAGATGGCGTATAACGCCTCTATGTGGTACCTGAAACCGAAACTCTTCTATCTATTCCTTAATCCAGTTAGCCTACATTTCTTAACTCTCTCAAAGCCTAACGCACACACAAACGATACGAAATTATAGTGAAAGTAACTTAATTTTAATTGAAGCCACTACTGCATACAAAAATTGGAAAAAAAAAAAAACCTTTAAAATTGCGGGCAAAAAAAAAAAAAACCCAAGCTATGCAATGCATACACAAAGACATCACATTTTGAGTTGTTTGTTTTGCCATCAAGCTTTCTTTGGTTTCAAGCGAAAACTAAGACACAGCCCAGCACTGTGCGAGGCGGGAGGAAATAGATTCACTCTAAGAACGACTTACAACGTAAAGACTTTCTTTTCCCATCGTATTGAGTTAAGATGCAACGCGTGAAGATAAATAACGAGCCAAGGGTTAAGCTATGCAATTGCGACATTTTGATTGACTTTGGAATGAGGTCAAAAGGAGGCTGTCAGCCCTTTTCCTACACTACATCCACTACAAATATCATACAAGGGAAATGGATTTATGCACCTTTGACTCAAAAAGTAGGTAAGACACATAGCCACCGGGTGTAGACATTAAATGGAAAGTAAAGGCTTGCACTAAGCATTGCATTTCCAAAACATATTTTCCTCCTACTTCAGGTGTCTCTTGGCTTAGCTTATTTCACTTGCTATTGAACACGACCGTGTTGTGCATGACGGGAATCATGTGGTGCGAAATGGAAAATGAAAAACAAATCCAAACCAATCTATACCCACAAGTGACCCAGAATCGTTAGTCTAAAACAGTGCTGCCGTGTTATTAGCTGTATGGGTTTTCTCTTTTCATCTGTTTTCTTTCGATTCGTTTCGCTACTAAAGTCGTGTTAGTTTTCTTTCATCTTCTTTGCTTCTCTATGGTCCACTCATATGTAAAACTTTCCATTTGTGTCCATGATATTGTATGTTGCCGAAGAATACTCTCTTCCTTGGCTCTTGCAATATCTTCTATTGATAATCGTATAGCCTTTGGATAAAAAAAAAAATCCGATTACCAATTCATTGGTAACTAGTTTGTACGTTGAAATAGTTGCATCTGCTTGCAGACGTCGCCGTCACACTGCATAATAATTATGAAAATGCAATTGCAACACGCAACCAACTTCCTCTCGCTGGCGCTGTTTGGAGCGGTTCGATGTGTGTGATGGCTTTTGTTACACCGCTGTTGCTGATGGTGTGTTTCTGGGTCACTTTCCACCCGACAACATGAGATTTTCTCTCCCCACTGGGGCATTTCTTGTTGAATGGATATCCACTAGCCATCATCGGTGGTGGTATTGGAAAAAGAAAATTCAGATGCGCATGCGCAACGGCGGTACACACTGGAAAATGGTAGCCTAAATCTAGGTCAAACCACATGCAGTGCGAGTAAAATAGGAAAGTTTGCAGTGTTTCCTTCTGCGTAACTCATATGAGATGCAGGGAGAAAGTCCAAGGCCATACAAAAATAAGTAGCATAGAAGATGTGTCGTTTTTAACTGCATCCACGCGTACGTTCTGACAAGGCTAGGCATACAAAATTCTCATTATACATTCGCATTCGTATGTAAATTCTGTACTAGGGGCAGAAGTTAGACATCAATGCCTTTATAGTCTACTAATTGGGCGTGTTTGGAACTTAACCAATTTTACGTCCTTTTAACTTGCACACGCACAACCTAAATCAAACAATTCAGTGCGAGAAGAATAGAAACGTTCGCAGTGTTTCCTTCTGCGTAACTAATATGAGATGCAGGAAGAACGTCCAAAGCCATAAAAAAAAAGTAGCATAGAAGATGTGCCGATTTTAATTGCTTCCACACGTACGTTCTGACAAGACTAGGCGCACAAATTGTTATGTTAATTCTGTACCAGTGGCGGAAGTTAAACATGAATGCCTTTAAAGCCCGTTTATTGGGCGTGTTTGGAACTCAACCAATTTTATGTCCTTTTAATTTGTGCACACGCAACCTAAATCTAAGTTATACCATTCAGTGAGAGAAGAACTGGAATAGTTTGCAGTGTTTCCTTATGCGTAATTCATATGAGATGCAGCTTATCTGCAGGGAGAAAGTCCAAGACCATAAAAAAAAAATATGTAGCATAGAAGATGTGCCGTTTTTAACTGCATCCACCCGTACGTTTTACAAAACATTTTCGCTAGGCACACTTAATTCTCATTATACATTCGCATTCCTATGTAAATTCTATACCAGTGGTAGAAGTAAGACATAAATGCATTTATAGCCCGTTTATTGGGCGTGATTGAAACTCAACCAATTTTATGTCCTGAACTTTTTCTTTTAATTTACCTTTTTATGTTGTCTTTTGTCCCGAGTTCCAAAGAAAGTAGTTCTTATCTTTGTTCATTTTCAAAATCTGAATGCACATCCAGGAACTCCATAAAAAAAAGTATTATAATATTAATGCATTCCACCTACCGGGTACGACATGTTATCTGAGTTACTTATTTAGTAATGAGCACACTTTCTTTTTTCTCTATAGTCTATAGAAAATCTAGACGTGCTCCTGTTTTTTTTTTTTTTTATCAGCTACTTTGCCTATGAATATCCATCCGATTGTGAATTAAAATTTTTAACAAAGCAAATGCAATCTATAATAAATTGCATTCCATTTGTAAAGATGTTTTCCGGTTTAGTACAAGGAATTTCCAAAAACATGCTGTTTACTGTGTTCTTTCTCATGTTTTTCTAGGAATTTGTTGGTTTTCCGCCTTGTTAGTGAATTTCATCAACAGGAACCGGAAATGACATGTTTCAAAAATGAATCGGGCCTAATTCAGTTTTTCTCAAGGTCAAAGTGCTTTGATGAATCGACACATGTGGGCAACAGTCTCAATAGAAATTAAAAATTAGCATCAATGCTTCCAACTACGCAGCAAACAAATTGCATACTTCTCAACTGATACGCATTCGCGATCGCATATGTGTGTAATAAACAGATTTCTTTTCCCCCCTTTACTTTGGAGCAGAACTGACGTATCGGTAAAGTGTTATCATCTCTGTACAAGTTGCATAATAAACCTTTCCATGGAAAAAATTGAAAATGAATACATTTCCATTTGCATCATCCCCAATGCTGTTGGGTTCTTCAAAAGGTCAAACAACAACATTCACACTGGAATGTGACTCGACTGCCTCTATATCTGGCTACAAAAGTCCCTGTCTAATGGAATTATAAAATTTGCAACCAAGGATTGAAGAGGGTGGACTGCCTGCACTGCATACTGAAAGACTTCAAGCGAAACACAGCTGCAGCAACAAAACCAACCACAAACAGAGAACGTTCTATGCAAAACAAAACACATCGACAGGAGTGTTATTGTTCTATATAGGGCAATAACTCCTAATCGTCCATATGACTGTCTCAAGGTCTTTTCGCGCGCTCGCGCGTTTGTTGTGTACGAAGGTATTATAAGTTTGCCCAACACCAACATGAACAGTTTTATTGGCTAAAAAGCAAGAAATCCTTATTTTTTGCGTTTCGCTTTCGTTGAGAAGCGGAGTGTTGTTTTCGTTTTTTTTTCACAAAGAGGAGAAGGTCCAAGGCCAAGTAACAAAATATCACCAATACCACCGCAAACATGAACTGATGCGGTGGAGTTCTGCTCCCTATCCTTCAACACAAGAACAAAGGAAGGAAAATTGTGTGCTTCTTTTGCCGCTGAGTATGATGACAACGAAGACGGCAGAACGGCGACAGCGACGACGGGATCAAGCCCTATATCAAACAATCTGAGGAAGTTCGATGACTAGGGGCTAGGTATATGTTGTATGTATGTACCTTAACCCATATCTCCCTCCTCGGTGTCTTCATCCATGTCTAGAAGAGGCAGAAGAAGAGCGAGAATATTTTTGGCGGGATGCTGATCATTAGCAGTATACTGCTGCTGCCGCTGCCTCTGCCACGGATAATGTTATAGCATTTGTCCCCACCGTTGAATTCTGATGTAATATACATATAAATATAAAAACGGCTAAGTAATGCTGTTGCAGAAAAGGGCAGGTCGTGGTGTGTTTCAGCGGATTGCATGTCTTGTTTTTTTATTTTATTTTATTAATTAGCATTGAGTCACAGAACGATTTGAGCAGCAGATGCTTTGGTAATGTGAATATTCAATGGAATTCTTGAGAATTCACTTATTGAAGCTTAACATTTGCGTGAACATTTTCCTTTGATATTTCCACAGATGTTGTCATGTCCTGTTTCTTAAAAGTTAACTCAATACAATTCCTAAGTTCCCCGACTAGTTTTCTGAAAATTAAGTAATGTCTACCCAAGACATAATAATATAGGTATTATGCAAGTGTTTTATTTTTACTTTATCAACACACAAGCAATGCCATGTATATAAGCATTTATACATAACTCTAGAGGTGATAATCATGAGAAACGTAACCCTCAAAGAAGCCAACGAACCTAATGAATGGAAGCAAATAAAAAAATAAAATAAAAAATCTCCGGTCAGGATAGAAGAAGTCCTTGCCTTCACTGGCAGTATGGATGGCTTTGGCTGTTTCCCGTCGACAACACTCGTCGATCGTAGAGGCCACTCTGCGCCATTACCACATTTCGTTGCCTCGCCGTCAGATAATCTTATTCGGTTCAAAATTCTTTGTTGCACTCATTGATTCGTTTTCTTAAAGCGCGGGGGGTGGGGTTGACTGAATGTTCTTCAAAGTATGTACGCGTACGTGTATGAGTTTTCTTGTCGTTTTCACTTTTATTCTTTGTATTAATTTTTTTTGCTTTTTTTTTTGCGCTGCTGATTCTTTTTGTTCATGCTATTGCTGTCGGCTGCTGGTTTTTGTGTCTGGTTCGTTGATCTATTACAAACAAAGATTTGCCATTTTGGTATCATGGTCCATATGATGGTATTTTAAGAACATAAGGACGATAATTCGTTGTCTAATATATGGAAACGAGTTGATGTTTTTCATTACAGTCAATACCAAGTTAGAGAAATATCCATGAAACCTTCTCCATTCCCAACTCTTAGCAAGCGTTAACCAGCTTTGTATAAGGTCATTTACCCATAGATAAATAATAATACACAGAAATGTGATTAGCTCATGATTTTCTCCGTAATAATATTCTCTTATCAAAACGTTCCAAGTCATACACATGTATGTACCTACATATATACCAGTGCAATCCGATTAAATAAATAAAAACACAAAAAGATTATTTACATCTTAAAATATTCTCTCAATATGGCAAATTGCAAACAATTATTTATTAAAGCCTTGCTAATAATACTTGTAATTTCAGCTAAATAAGTTGCATGCAAATACTAAAGCAAATGCTCTCTCCTCTTTGTTTCTTTTAATACAGGCGCACACCTAGTCATTTACGAAAGTTCCAAGTGCGGCCACGAAGAATGAATATTTTGGCAATCAATATTGGAAATACATATTTACAAGACGGCGCACACTGGCCTTGAACTTGACTGATATTGAAAATTGGAACAAAACAGAGTTCAGGAACCCCGCTCATCGAAGAGAATACATTTTCGAACAGAAACCAGAAATACACTCGAATTCACCATCACACCGACCGAACAGTATGAACATCATCAGCGACAACAACGACGATGACAATAAACTTATCTGAGAAGTGAACGGTCGGTTTGGCGCGAAGGGGCGCACCGCCAAAGGAAAGTAAAATGAAAATTAAACAAGGTAAGACTGTTTAATCTGTCCGTCTGTCTGTCTGTCTTTTATTATAGTATTTTGCTTCGAAGCGTAATAAGCTAAGAATACATATATAATTGCATCTTCCCATTCATTTATATGACACATCACCGGGATATAGTAACATTAGTCCTCTAATGTTCGGTTTTCCACAACAAAATATCACTCATACGTCCCAGTGGTCATCAATTAGTCACTACAGTTTCGCAAAATTGCTTTTGTCATTTCACTTACACACTATTGAGCTTTTATTGGACTAGGTGTAAAATAAATTTTCACTTCCCCGTCTCTCTGACTCATCCGTTCAGACACGCTACAAATTCGTCTAACAACTCCTTATGTAATCTTAGTTAATCGGAAGGTGGTTGGTCTCGGTTCTAATCCTGGGTTTCTATTTGCCTAACTTAAGAATAAGAATTTCTAGAATTTTCAGTGGACTTTCCATATTTGTACGTCGTTGGTCAATTTTTTTTTTGTTGGGATAAGACTAGTATCTATTGGGGTCGTCCGCCCCTATTGTGAACGACGCATTGACCTAAAGGTTGAACTTGAAAATTTGATTCAAAGTTGAAGGTCGACTTAAGGTATCCCCACCCTCACCAATTGGTTTCGTTGTTTTTTTTATATTTTTGCTCTCTCTGTTTATCGGAAGGTGAAGAGCTTCTTTCATCGAACATGTTCGAAGCAAATGTCATAATTCGAACAAAAGAGGCAGAGGCGGGCAGCGCAGACTACTGCACAAAAAACAACCTACTGACCACAATTTGGTGCTTTTTTCTTGTTCGGATAACAAACCGCTCGCATTACGCATCCATTTATTCCATTTATTTTATTTTGTTTAATATTTATTTTGAATCGTAATTATTCTTCGTTGTTATTACTATTGCGCACACTGACGAAATTGGGGTCAACGGACTGGGTGCCAAGTTTAGTAGCGCTCTCTGTTTTGCTGTTTTCTCCGCGATATTGGATGTACATATGTACGTGTGTTTGTTGGTGGAGCTCTCTTTTTGGCATTGCAAAGTTCAAGCTTTTTGTTTTTTGGATAATGGACTCGCTTTAGAGCGACACGGTGTGAAGCCACGGCGAAAAGACCACGACAGGGTGTGATTATAATGATTTGGCTATATTTACGTCGATTTTCTTTCTTCTTTCTTTTTTGTTTTTTTGCTTTTTTTTATGAATTTGCGTTTGTTTTGTTTTGAATTCTACGGGTTTTTTTTTTTTTGTTATCTGTTTTTAGTGATGGTGGTAGAAAATGATTTGCGACGTTAATAATTCTATATGGCATGTACTTAGATTTGAATAGCGACACCAACGGCGGCGAAAGTGTCGAATGAATTGCGTAATTTTAGAATTAGATCACAATTTCTTGCTGAATTAGATACATATGTTGGTAGGTATATGTAGGTACCATCGTTCTTTAGAAGAAACGTAGACATAGAAACTTCTCAACGGAATCTTTCAAGAATTAGTCTAGTTTTTCTGACCTAGATCCTTTCTTGTAGTTTACAAATGCTTTTAGTTTTAATGAATCGTGATGCAATTACTTGTTTCCTTTTTAACTTTTGTAAAAGCTTCTACAATTTAATTTCATAGAAGTGCACAGCGAATTATGCAGAATTACTTCAAGAGGACCACCAATACCCCACAGATGTAAATGCTGTACATTGCAATAAGATTATTATGCAAAACAACAATGAGAACAGCAGGTGTAAGGGCTCAGCTTTTAGCTTTTGTTTCATGCGATTTGTTTATTTCTAGAAAGCATCACTCTCACAAGTATAACCTTGATAGAGTTCATTAATTTGTCGTTCTTTGGAAAGGGTAATGATTCCATTTGATTGCCCCCGCGCCATTGTCGTGTGGTGCCGATTGTTTTTGAATACATATTTCCCCTTTTCAAGCTTCTTCGTCGTTTGCTTTACTGAGTTTCTTTATTCACACGAATAAAGTTATTACGATGACGTTTGTGTTAGCTATTTCTCGAACCAATGCACCCTATTTGGTCTGTTTGAAAAAACAACGAGTTTGGTGATGAAATATCACTGACCTCTGGTCTTGGTGCTCTCTTTGTTTGGGTATCTACGCCTGGATTCTAAACCCACCCTTTCTGTCTTGCATTTACTTGTATGGGTAAAGGTTGGATCATAGGAGGACACCATTGAAGATGATGTGGGGTCGGTCGATGAGTCTATGTTTGATTACTGTCTGGCGTGGTACATTTTTTATTTTAAATATTTCCTAAAATGTGTGGAGGTTGTTCGTATCTTCGTATATCTATTGATTGAATTGGGGGTATGTGGAATGTGTAGTCTGTTTATGTGTTTTAAATCTAAATCTGTCTTTATCAGATAAGAATAAGCTGGGGTTAGGCCTTTTTGAATTTAATCCATTTCAACTGCATCGTGCTATTGCAAACCATATATGTAACTCCAGATTCTTATTAAGGTCTTAAGTATTGTGTGAAATTTTGATTGCACCGCAGATGTTCCTTTCCGAGGTTAAATCTTAGTTATCCCTCGCCTACACAAAATTAATGTAGCTGTCTACAACGATACGGCTTAACTTAAAAATGAAGACATAACCCGCAGACAAAGCCATCTTCCAATTTCAACATTAACACTGACATAATCCCATCTCTTGCCACACACAACAAGGTCAAATGAAACCTTTAACCCTATACTGTCTCGTCGAGGAGGAAAACAAAAAAAAACTTCCACCGAATGCCCTGTCTCCCAGGATAAAGCTTCGAAAAACCAAAAAGAATTGCTCAAATTGCTACATGCCGCCACTAGTCTCTTCAATCGTGCAAATCTACATCAAGTTCATTGATACATTTCTAGGTTCGATGTGATAGGATGAAGTTTGAGTGTTCTGTCCTATCGTACATGTTCGAATGAGTTCGGCCTACGAAAAAAAAAAAATATATCGCAGACACAACAAGTTATATGCAATCGACCGAAACTAGAGGTCAAGGACTTTTTCGTCCTTTCTTAAGTTTTCTACTGTTTCCTCGCCCCTTACTTTATGTGTATGTGTTATATGGCATTTCAAGGTTTTTTGGAGTTATTCCACTGTGCGTACAACACCCATACATACATACATTTCTTTAACGATAGGTATGTCTGGATCTGAAGTGGAGTGCAGGACGTGCAAATTGCTTAAATTAAGAGGAATGCGAAGAGGGTTAACACTGCTGCATTGGTGTATTTTTCTGTATTTTAAAAAAGGTTTGTGTGCGTCCGTCTTCCTCAACCTTGTCATACAGACATTTTTTATTTCATTTTTTTAAGAAAAGATTAACAAGTTGAAGGAGAAAGTCATTTTGATCTAAAAGAAGAGAAAGCCACTATACGCAGTGCTCTATTTTTGTCTGTTTGTTTCATACACAAGAAGACGTTACAAAATGCTAATAATTAACTAAGCTAACTGTGACAAAATGGACAGACTGAAGATATCACCGACGACAAATGTTAAACAACCCGACGTGCTCTGCTTATTTTTTATTTTTTGTCTTTCTTTCTTTCTGCCTTACCCATAGTGTGTATGTCCTTCCACTTATAAAAAATAAAATAAAAATAAAAATTTTACGGTCACTGCCAATGCCGTGGCCAATTTGCATGCCTTATGCTAACGACTCAAAACTATCGTCATTATCGTTGGTGCATGCTGCAACACAGACATGCCTCTGTATAGTGGATAGTCATGAAAAAAAAAATAAAAATACTTAACCAACGAATAAGAGTATAAAAAAGACATAATAAAAGATCGTGTCAGTTGCTTGGGTGAGCACACATTGCAGTAGTAACACAATCCGACGTCATTCGGCCAAATGTTGTGCTACGGCGTCTTCCAATTTTATTATTTTTCACAGACTAGTCTTTGATACAGGCGTTGGATAGTTTTCGTTTTTTATTTGATGACTAGTGTTGCCACTTTCTTTAAGTTAGGTAGACTCTGAAACAAATGGGCCTTAGTGTATTCTGTATTCATACTGCTTGGGTATCACTTTGGGGTATGACAGGGCTTTGAACTTCTTTTTTCTATGGTCTTGTCTGTGGTATCATTCGCCTTTCTTAAAATTTAATTTAAAGTTCATATGACTTTCGTCCAGGTCTACAGTTTGGCGTTCCTATCTTCTCGTTTTCTCACAATAAATACTGATGCAATGTCAACCCTAATCCTAGGCCAAAAACGCTTTCTCCTATTTTCTTTCGCCAGTAGTTATAATTTTCACTTAGAAAATGACAAAACCAAATTAATAGAGAGAAGTGAAGACCAAAAGAGAAAGATACAAATTTATAAACGGGTTACATAGAGCAATGCATCAAGAAATCGCAATGAGATACATTATGAGGTAAATGCATAACACAGAGAATCTAAAGTAGGTTACAAATGAAAGGCTGTTTCATCCCCGCGCCTTTCTACTGCACACAATATTTTTCATCGGACTATCGAGCACAATTGCAGTTTTTACTATCTGTGTAAAGTAATTTAGAGAAAGCGTCAGTTTGCATACAAGAAAACCATCTGAAAGTAAAGATAAGTTAGACGTGGTTATTTGAAATTTTGTAATCAAATTGCATGGCGATTTCCATTTTATAGATCAGTTACCGATCGCTGTGATCGTGATAGAATTAAATTGTTGGTTAGAGGGGGGTAGAGGATTACTCATCGTAACTTGAGTCCCAAACAAGTATTCAGTTTCAGATGGCCCTTTCCACTTCCTCTTAGAAGAAATCCTGGTTTTTATCAGGCTGTGGATTCATTAATTTTTATTTTGTTTATAGATTAGTTGGGCTCAGAGATCAGTAACATTTGTTGAGATAGCAATATTTAAAAAAAAAAAAATTCATTTTCGATGGGACAACTGAACTTGGACACATCCAAGGATAAAGTGTATATTAGGTGGACTCTTTTCATTATATTACTTAACAATCTGTGTTAATGGGAAAAGATCTTACGCCAGCATAACGTACATACATGGGGTTCGAGGACACAAATGAACAAGAAGACGGGTCACACAAATCACACAAAAAGTCATTCACCCAAATTTCTATTCTCGGTTGTCGACTCCAAATTCAAAACCAACACAACGTAATGTACAATAACAAACCAAACGAAACGTTTAACATAGAAAAATTGCCAAAAACCAAGTGGGAGAGGCAAGGCGGGGCGCTCCGGAACCTAAAGCTAGAGAGCAATTTCTCAAATGAATATGTAATAAACAATTTGTTTGTTTGTGCTTGTGTCTTTCTTGTTGGACCTTTCTAATGTGACCTACTGGGCCAAAACCATCCTCAAGCTGTGTGGCGGTTAATACTGCTGCTGATGCTGTTGCTGCTACCTACATGCGGTACGTTGCTACGTTGCGGTCGCGCAGCACACTCTCTTTTTGTGGGTTTTATATCGCGTGAGTTTACTTTCTCTTCATTGGGGCATTTGAATGGAAAAATCATGAACAACACGAGGTAGAGTGTATGAAGATAAATACACAAACACAAACAGAGACTCGACTGGAATTAATGCTATTGGTTAGAATGCATTTTGGCTTTTTCTAACCTCTTTCGGGTTATCGTGTAATTGGGGCAAACATCAATCCATTGATGAAGTAGATACGATTAGGTGAAAACGAATTGTTTTATTTATTAATTTTTTTTTTTTGAAACAATGCTAATTATTAGGGCCGTCCAACTGAAGATGAAACTGGGTTAAATGTACGCTTTTGCCACAACTTGGTCGTGGTGGTTTTCTACTGATGCGTATGGATAGATGGAGACCGTCATCGACAATGGTTTGAGCTCATGCTTCAAAAATTTCTGATTTTTATCTTTTAGTTTAAGCTTGTTAATGAAATTGCTTGTCATAGTTGATATTAGTGATGCAGTTGTTTCCCGGATTGTTGTGAAATTCCTCATCAAGGAGTCCTAAGCTTCTAATGTTCTGGTGGTATACAAATGAGCTGTTGATTTGTTGGCTCTAAGTTTCAATTTCTAAATTTTCTAGATGTCTCAGAGTTTAGAAATCCCCTCCCCTCCAATATCATATTAAAACTTAAAAATTCCTCTTCAGTTTCAAAAAAAGAGAGTATTCGCTTTCTCTTCATTTCATTGTATGAACTCGAAAAAAGTCTTGCGTAAAACCTACTTTTTGTCGACCAGTTCAACAACCTTTTTTACTTCTATCGGAATTACTTAACTTCAAAAGCCATTGAACCTCGAAACAAACATTTTTTGTTTAGCAACAAATATTCGTTTTTCTACAAGCCTAGGTGTACCTATAGCGTTTTCTTTTTAGTGGCTCTATTCATATTGTATTTTAAATGAAAGTTTTGACTTGGACTCGGAATTTTATTTCTGTGTGGGGGCTTCTTTTTTATGACAACATTTTTAATTTTGAGATCAAACGATCTGGATCCAAACATGATAGTAAATATAATTAGGTTGCAATAAACTGTAGAATAAAGAAACAAGAACAGGAGGATAGCACAGTGACACCCCCAAAAATAAACAAATTACGAAATGTCATCGTGCAACGATGTAAATATTTGGGCTACATATTCTCATCGTCAGATAGTCACACACACACGCATCAAAATTGTAATACTTCGCACATACAATGCGACAACAAACCGGCTAAAATGCCCACCGCCACCCTCTTACCATATCACATATTTTTGTTTTAATAAAAACACACACTCACACACTCGATTACATGCAATTCCACACACAACAAAGTGCAAGTATAGAAGAAGAAAGAACAAGAAGAAAGTTCTTACCTCACATGCTCACTCTACACTCACGTTTTGTAATCGATTTGCGCCTGTGTATGTGGTGTTGGTATGGCTGTGGTGGGGAAGAAGGGCATAGTAGCAAGCTTTATTTTTTTTGTGGCTGACTGACATACAGCGAGCGGATACGGATTCAACGCAACGCAAAGTTGCCATCGCGATCGCACTGATGTAACCGCGATCAAATAAGACCGATCTGTGTGTGTGTTATTATTGTTGGATCTTAATGGTTGGACCGATCAAGACGACGACGCGTTGTGCGGACATGGTTGGTGTTGCAAGATAATTAAAATAAAAAATAAAAATACCCTGGGTTGCCGCTCATCAATTTCATGCATTTTGTTGCGAAAAATCTTTGAAAAGCCTTTTTCTTCTGATACAAGAAAAACCGTTTTATTAAATTGCTTGCCGCATAAGCTGCTCCTAACAGCCTATGTGTTCTCCGTAGGATCCTATCCTTCTGTTTGTATATAATTAAAGCTTCTCACAAGAATTCCTACTCCAAGTCTCAGTTCATGGAAATTATTCAGACTTTTCGCTAGAATTCAGCGTTTTCCCTGACGCGTTCCCTTTCGAGGTGGAAGATTGGACTTAACTCAGCTGCTTATGCTACCCAATTACACAAACCCTTGTTGCTTGTCATCTTTTATCTCAATAAATGCAGATCGCCGGCAACCCTGTATCATAAATGAGAAAGAAATTTAAAGAAAAGAGCAACAAAATTATGGTGGGGGCAGTGTATAACGAAGTTATTGAACTAACGACATTGAATTTGAACTTGATTTTTTGATTCGCCGTCGCCTTGAAATACAGATAATAAGAGGGGGTAGTTTATAGGGGTAAACATTCGCTATGGGGATTAATGAATTTCGCAAATATGGTGAGTGAAAATTGTATGTTACTCAAGCAATGGTATGCGCATTGGTATGTGATAGGTGATGTTTTGAACATAGAAGCTAACCGGTAATTGAAAAATTGATATGATTAATAAGTGCCGCTAGGCTTTGTATTTCTATAAAGAAATGGTCGCCGTGGCTTAGTTGTTAGTGCGTTGGACTGCTAAGCGAGAGACACAGGTTCGATTCTCAAAAACCACCAAACGTTTTTTCGCGGCACCACCTCTTCGCAGGCATGACAAACCTGCAAGAGTACAATCTGTCATGAAAAGCTTCTCAATTCGCCGTTCGGAGTCGGCACTAAACTGTAGGTCCCTTCCATTCGTGCGAAGAATATAACACGCACAACATGAATGGTTGTGAGAAGCTAGGCCTTGGCTCTCCATGAGCTGCCGTGCCAAATATACATACATACAAAGAACTAAACGTTCACGGTATTTTTTGTTTAAATAGGATAGCCTGCTCCTGTTGGTTTGTTGGGCTTATTTTAATTCATAAAGGTGTTTCGTATCTTTTCCTCAGAATGAAAAACAGTTTCCTTCCGTTATACAAAAAAAAAGAACTAAAGACAAGTTCAAACAAACACACACTCGTGCATCATGAAATTAGGTCAAAGCCGAGACCAGAACTCGTCGTCGGCGTCGTGTGCCTCACAAAATTTAGCGAATGGAGCACACAAGAAATATCTTACACACAAGAATGTTTTAGAGGAAAAGTATCTAAGACTGGAAGAAAAAGATTAAAGCTACCTATCAACATTCTCTTCGTCTTGTACTGCTTCTTCGTCTCTAGTTAAAGAGTGAATTGCCTTCTAATAAAAGAATAAATATAGGTGGCGTTGTTATTACCTACTATGACTGCTTCATTCAGTTGACACAGAGATATAGGGAGAGAGAAACGGAAGAAAGCCGGTATTGATGAGGTACTTTACAACGCACCGCTACTGGCTGCAGCATTAAGTATCAGTACCTTTGGAAAAACAGGTAAAAAAAAAAAATAACGACTTGACTTAAATTTTTTTTAGGTCATTGTTTTGCCGCTATGACTAAGCGTGAACGTAACTTTCTCTCGTGTGGGTTTCTTTTTCAAGTTATGCATCTCTCTTCATCTTTTCTCTATCTTTTCCTGCGTTTTGTCTTTGCTTTTCATTTCGGTTTTATGTGAGAGGTTGGTCATTTTGGCCTACAGTCAGATTGTATTGTATGAAATTATTTATGTTTCAGTTTTGGGTCAAGTTGATCGGTTGTCGCATAGTTAATCATTTTTGTAGGAAGGGAATTATTTTAGTTCTATTCAATCAGAATTGGCAATCGTCTATGGACGCCTATCTGAAAGCCTATCCTTGCCGACTTAACAAATACCTTAAAGTCTCTGCCAGGTGACAAAACCACATCGTTACCATGAAAAGTCCAAATGGAGAAGCCTCCAAAATGGTATGGATGGAATGTCTGGATTATTCTGATAAAATTGTTTACAAGTGGTGAACCCAGAAACCTAAGCCAAAAGTTCTTAGTATAGTGTTTATCAGATTCAATGTCCCTAAACTGAACATTTTTTGGCGAAAGAACATGTTGCTGAAACAATTATGCTTTGAAAATATAAAATTCTGAAGACCCTTCTCAACAACACCAGACAACAATTGTTTCGTTACAAATATTATGAAAGCGCTGGGCTATAACACAATGCAGACGGAAGAAGCTTTTTTTTTTTGGTAAATTTGGCGGCTGTTCAGTTTGTTTGCGTTGGATTGTGTAACGGGCTATTGTTCGCCAAATTTCCAACTCACATTCGCAGAACAGAACAATCAAGTGGAACTCAAACAACACTGGCTCTGGCTAGACACCAGCTGATCGAATGACGACGCAACGGCTCAACCATAATCCAGCCAGATGAGAGGGGTGGCATTGCTGGCAGACATAAAGGAGTGGTTCATAGGTAGTTCTTTCGATTAATTGTCGTTGTCGGATTAAGTCCCTTTGTTCTTGTTCTATAATTAATCACTTCCATTTCGTTTGGTCAGTTTAGTTGGGTGGTTTTTTATACCGGGATTTTTGGGAATTGAACTTTTAGTTGTTTTTTCGTTCAAAACTTTGGTAGCTTATGCGACGATTCGTGATTTAATTCTTTACTGAGCGAACAAAGATTTTGAGAAGAGAATTCGTTTTTGGAACTCACAATTCGTGATGGTCCTGGGTCCGTGCACAAGCTATTTTTAACTTATCTACCTCTTATTGTTTTGGTTACCGTGGTTGACACAGGTTCGAATCTCGCCAAAAAAAAAAACCAACACTTTTTACGCGGGCATAATTTGTCATGACGAGCTTCTCAATTCGCCGTTCAGAGGCGGTAATAAGAACTATAGGCCCCTTCTCTTCGTGTGAAATATTCCTTTAATATGCACAACATGAAAGGCCTCACCTTGATCCTCTACTTATTGTTAGTGTTCATACATATGTTAACTTTTAATATGACATTGAATTCAAGGATTCATACATATGCATGTACATGTGTACTTCATTTTCTACTAATGAATTCAAAGAACACTTCGTGTTGAAACAAAGCAAATTTGTTCTAGGAAGGTCCGTCAGTAGATAAGATTTAGGCATACAAGCAGGGTTGGGTTTATCATGTTATCTTTTAATCTTTAAGCAAATATCTTGTTCTACTTTGAAATTTAACTATGAATGCTCATGATACTTAGGGTTGGTCTTGGGGGTGGAAGGTGGGATGATCTGGAATTCAAAGACTCTCTTGATTGAAGTTGAAAATGGTCCCAAAATCCCAATGGTGGATTTCGGCTAAGAATTAAAATGTATTTTGTATTAATTTCTCTGCTGCTCCAGGACTTATGTAGGTAATTTACCTACTGAAGAACATTATTTACCGCCAGCGTGAAGGTACCCAATATTCTTTTACACCACTCCAACCCACTTCTACCCACCATAGGACTTGGTATTTTCAATTTAAGCATTCATTGCCCCCAATATGAGACAGTCTATCGTGTATATGTATCCCTCCCTTACTTCATCCGAAAATATAAAAGAATACTTTGTAGATAAAAACCCTCCAACAATCCAATTCCATAAGTTCGTAGATTGCATTGCCTTTATCACAGTCAGAGACAATAGAGACAGACCAGTTCGAATCAAACCATCATCGAACAAAGTTTAAAAGCTACCAACGAACGCCAATCCGAATCCAATTCATGCACACAGATTTAACACGCACAGAACAAACGGCTGCGAAACATGTATGCAGCAAGTATGTATCTACAACAATTGATCTCCCAGTAACCTACTGTAGTACTGTTGTGTTGCGACTCGTGGAGCCTAAATTGCGCTCCACTGCTTTTCGTTTCGCCAGAGACTTGTTCTGTTCATTCATTCAGATTCAATCGCTTGCCTGCTTGCCGTCCAAGGTAGAGCTGTCTTCTTCGCCATTTTTCGTGAATCATATTCCAATTGAAATCGTCGAGTCCAACGCCAACCCCAACAACAGAACCAATTTTGTACTGTCTACGGTCTACGCTCTACCTGTGCAACACAATTTCTCCGTTTTATCAAAATCGCCGTTCGTCGTCGTTCTCGTTGTTGTCGGCTTTGTACTTTAGACTAAAGAATTTTCATTGGCTTTTTCAGTACAAAAGTTGTAGCTGTCAGAGACAGACGTACCCATGTCCGCGAGTTAATATTTTATTTGATTCGGCTTTGAACACAAATTGCGAACTACTTTTGCACACTCAAATAATAATTAAGATAAAAACAAGCAATAAAAAGTATTCTAGAAACGGTGACACAAGTGCGTGAAAAGACTGTTTGTTGACTGTTAACAGTCGTTCATATACAGTTTACGTTAAAAAAAAGTGATTTTTTAATTATTATTATTTTTTTTTTTAAATTTATTTTCGAGTACAGTGTTAATTAAAAAAAAAAACAGAAAAGATTTTTGTTCTGATCATCAGTCATTTCTGGATTAACTTAAACTCTACACTCTGTGCGTGGTGTAGTTAGTTCCTTTTTTGTAAACAAATCTCAAAAACAAACAACAAATCTTAACATTGATACATTTGGAATTCGGAGTTGTCAACAAGCCGGCAAAATTGGAAATTTCAAATTTGGTAAGTGAGTGAGAAAGGACATTTGTAGTTTGTAAACATTCACCGACAACGACGGTTACAAAGTTATACTAGTAGATCTCATTTTCTAATTGTGTTTTTTTTTGTATTTGAAAAAGTTGGGCTATTATTTCATCATCAAAAAAAAAATCCCCAAAACAAAGCAATGATGTGGTGGAAGCACGTTGATATTTGTGTGCGGTCAGACGGTCATTCGTTGTTGTTGAATAGATGAGTCAATATGTTTTCCAAGGAAAACAGTCACCACCGTCATCGCCATCACCATCACCATCACCCGTCCTAAATATCGCGTACTTGTGAGTTACATACATACATATGTATGTCTGGCAATGTTCCCCTATAATATCTGTAGCAGGTTTTTTATTTTTTTATTTTCGGGCTCTACTAAAAGCTTTGTATCCTTAATTACAAAACGAAACTTTCTATGAAAATAAACAAATTCGTTAAAGACCGCTCTCGGCAGTGAATGATACCAAGCGGGAGGAAAGGGGATGAATTATTATTCCTACCACAAAATTGAAAGAAACACGCTCGCACTCGATGTCGTGTCTCTCTGTTGCGCTGGGTTGGTATGGTGCTTATGTATAGAGTAGTATATGTATCTGCGCGCTCTTTGATGAAGTTAATGCACTCTAGCAGAAGTTCAAGGCTGCACACAAATCCCCACATTGCTGTCATGGCACAGCAGCGGCATAAACAACTACAATAACAAAAGAGCGACAATGTCACAGACATGTATTAAGTGATACAAAATCAGAGAGTAATAAAAAAAATACAAAAAAGAATCGGAACAGTGGGAGGAGGAGTACTGGAAACAAAGTCTGTGTTACTTGTAAACTCCGTCTTCTTTTTTTTTATCTGTTGTGAATTAACTTTTACTCGGTTAGAATGTTGAATCGTTACACAGAACTTTGTCTTGTAAACGTTAAACGTACAGTCAGGTCTTGATTTCACGGATCGGAAATCCTGGCTCTATTTCAGTAGTAGTGATAGCTTTGGGATTATGTACTTTACAAATGATAGGAACTTGATGATTTGCGACGTAATTCATACAGTGTTCATAAAACCAGGACTCTACTGTGTTTTGAAATAACAAACATACTAGCGAATTCAGACAGTTGGTATGGATTGGAGTGTGTATTTTTATTTTGTGAGATTAGATATAGGCGAGGTATAGTAGTGAATTAGGTACGTTGTCTTGATTTTGTTTTACGATAAGGATGTGTTAAGCCTGTGAGGATGGTAGTGGGTGGTGATGGTGAATAATTCAACACGAAACAACGTTTACCATTCATTCATGGTTCACATGCCGGTGATGGATGTAGCCGGCAATCAGTTGAGTGAGCAGGTGAGTGGTTTTAGGGAATAAGCTTTGAAGGATTATGTTCAATTGTTAGAAATGGGCAAGGATTTACACATTTCTTCCTTTGTCCTATTAAAAGAATTTTTGTAGATTATGGCAGTAAAAAGGCTTGTTGTACTATTTCACGACATCTGTGCATTCAATAGTTATGGCTTGCACTCCTTAACCAGTGGGAAGGCAGTGTTGATTAGACAACTCGATAAAAATTTATTAATTTTGGTGGTCTATAGGGTGGCTTCAACCTGTGCTAGAAGTGTGACGCAAATTAATCTAAATCCAATCCAAAGCACATCGTGTTAATAATGGCGGGAGGGGAGTCTTAATTTTGCGCATGGAAACTATTTTACCGACGTTTGCCTCCCTCCCCGTTTCATTAACAGATAGCATAAGTACAATGTTACTGAACTATCGAGTTCATTGCGCTCCGAGCCTTGATAATGTAGGTATTTACTCCACGCAACCCTCTGAAAAGTCCAGAAGCAATTGTCTTTTTTCTTCTCATTTACCTTAATTACCCGGCCAACCTACACACTGTAGCGATTTCAGCCGTGCTCCCGCTGTGCTACTCTTTGATACACAACCCGTTTATTGAATCATGCTCTTGGCAGTTGGCTGGCACTCTCTAACCTTGCAACTTGCATTTCTGCAAATAAAACACGAAACAGCTTTTGGAGCAACGACGACAGCAGCTGCACAGACTATGGCATATCGTGACATAGTGCATTCGGTTTTTTTTTTTTTTCTGTGGACTTACTTGGATACCCACTAAACCACAATCGCAGCCTACCCTTGCCCGCCTCACCCCTTAATCGATGAGTGCATTAGAATGCAGCAAAATGTGCACTCGAGTGTAACTGTGTTGCCGCAGCACACAGTAATATTGATAGCTGCTACCACCTCTCTAACAGTATACCGCGATCATGGGGCCGATGACGATGGCTCACTATGGGTACGGCGCGGCGGTCTTGTTATGTAGTGGTGTGGAATTGTTGCCTTGACTTTGTTTGTAACAGCGGCGGTCAGTTCAAGTGCATTCTCCTGGTTGCCCGTTGAAGATGATTATTAAGTTGATGGTTATGGGCCAAGAGCCGAATGCATTAACTGACTATACAATTCGATGGCTTAATTCGGTCAAAACACTTTCTCTCCTTTGGAGTTTCACACACACTCATACATACCGCGTTGGCTTGGATATGTATCTGTGTGTGCACGAACAAACTTTATTTTGTGGATTTACTATACATTTGTGCGTTGTTCTTCCGCACTCTCTTTTGACCCACTATCGCGGGTCTTGTTTTTTTTTTATATTGGATTATACCGTGTTCGGTTGTCAGTTGTTTCATTGTTGTTAGTGTTGGTTGGTTCTTTTGTGACTTTTCGCTATGGGTTTGTGGTGTTTGAATTGTTTTTATTTTTATTTTTGGTTATACCGTTACATGACCCAGTTCTATATTTGCTGGGTCTGAGCCACCTCACATAAGATTTACTTGTGGGCGGCTTTTTTTTTCTTTTTTCTTTGGTATTTCTGTTTATTTCGTCTGTTCGTTTGGAGACTGTTGGCTTTGATTTTCTTTGATTTAAGCATGCTTCGAATGAAGAAAGACAACAAAAACAACAACAACATAAAGGTGGGGGTTTTGATAAGAGAGAAGGCATACAATACACATAGTACTTCCTATCCACGTGCATACAGTCAGTCGTGAACGTAAGAACACACTAAAGAACTGTGTGATGTAATATTGACCTCAATGTTTCTGAGCCCGTTTGAGAAAACTTTGTGAGAAAGTTTACAGTTTTATGATGCTAATGATGTGGTGGCCCCCTGTCACACATTAACAATTATGCAACATTCTTTGTGTGGCAATTAGAACGATGTTTTGGAAAGTTCAATTTTTGTTGTTGTTGTTAATGAATGTGGGTAGGTAATAGGTTCTTAATAAATTATACAACTTGAATAGGACTTTCGATTAAGGAAGAGTTGGATTATTCAACTACTGAGCAAAAACTTGCTGTTTGTGAGAGGGTTTTGTAAAACTATCCTCTGAATTTATCTGCTCTTAGTGCGTTGAGCTCTGCTCAGTATAGTGACTTAGTGGGCCAAGAAGTATGCACCTAGTATAAAGGTATTCCTTTATGTGCTGTCTAGCAAATTAAAAGTTACAGCAATTAAATTCTTCAACCTCATTTGTAGGTACATATTTTTGGTCATAAGCCCAGCAGAGACGAAGTCAACACATCTTTAAGGCAAAGCAAGTGCCGGGAATTGACGTCTGTGTGCATGTATCCATTTTACTTAAACTATTCACTCCAATAACTTCTTATTCCCCATATCGGGAGCATAGGTACAAAGTTGATAAGCAAATTCAAAATTTGCAAAATCGTTTTTGAAAAATCTTAATTTTTAAGTTATGTCATTTGTTTACTATTTTACAAAAATGTAATTTTCAGTAATCCCTCTGCTTCATGTTAGTTCTCCAAATAAGTTACGAAATCTTACTTCGTCAGCACCTGGGAACACATTATTTTTCTTTCAGAAAGCACACACAGTAAAAGAAAACAAGAACAAAAAAAAGTTACAAAAATGATGCTTACTGTTTAGTAACCCACTTTTCCCGAATGACCTAATTTCACTTTGTGAGAGAACGTTAACAAAAAAAGAAACGGTGTGTAATCGCGATATCGAGATACCACTTTTATATGCATTGCAGCCGACCAAACTAATAATCATCCAGTGGGGCAAGTAATTCAAACAAGTTAACAAGTTGTTCTTGTTTTTCCTTCTTCTTCTTCTTATTTTTTATTTTTTTTACCATTTTGTGTTATGGTTTGATCGTGACATGGTAATTTTTGTTATATCTTAAACGAGGATAGATGGTCAAAGGTATTTCAATAGAAAATTATCATTTGTATCACAAGAAGGACCAATCAGTTTGGGAATTATTTTTCTAATTTTTCTATGTATGTATGTATTTTCTAAATCATTGAGTCAAGCTTCAAATGCTGTACCTATAAAGTTTTAGGAAATTCAACAACGAATACCTAGATAAGTGCAAGAGACAAAAAATCCTACTTAGATACTTTCCCTGCGTTCTTATTTTTCGTTTTATTTCTTTTTCATCATTTTACCTATGTATTATGAAATTCAGTCAGTTGGTCAAATAACGTCATTTATAAGAAGAGTCTGCTTAATGCTAGTAAGAATCTTAGATGGGCTATGCCGCTTACTGCGATTCTTAAGGAAATTGCATAATAAATAGATTATTCTGCTTTAGTTTTTTCTATTTTCTTATGTTAATGCTTTTACACTTTCTTTTCTAGTTCTTCCAGCTTCTGAGTCCAGCATTGAACTTCTGTATACATAAGTGCGAAGGTGATTATTGGCATTCGAATAAAGTTGTAGTGTTAGAACAGGAAAAAAAAACTCGTCGTGTAGATCGAGAAAATTGTCATAAAGCGGAGTTATCTTTGCTTTACATCATCAGATAGTGTGTCATAGAACGTATAGATACGTAGTTTTTATATATGTACATATGTATATATATGTTTCTTTATGTGTTGATGGCTTTGAAAGTAACGATTTGTTATGATTAATATCTGTTAATATGCGGTTGTAAAAATTACCTAATGGGTGTCTTAGTTGTTTAAAAATTCAGGAAGGGAATTTACAAATCTGTTTATTAGTCAATATTTTTCATTGGAATATCTGTTCATATCTGTTCATGCCCTCTCTTCTCATAAATTCGCTGTAATTTTCAAGAAAATTAATTCTAATTAGTTTTCGAATTTAGTAGGTGAGGAACATTTTACTCTTCTTCTTCTCTTCTGGTGTCAATTTAACGTTAGAATATTTCTTCAGCTACATTTAACCAAAGGAGTGAAATGTCATCCTTTTAGTTGTCGTACTCTAATTTTATTTTTAATTTTAATTTTTCATTCTTCATGTACCTTTTTCTACCCAGAAGGGAAATTTCCAATTTTTCTAGACTGTCCAGTCCAAACTAATTACTGTGCAATCGATATTTTAGTGTTGACCTCGAAATTATTATCTCAGTCTTATCTGAATCAAGCGTATATGCACTAAAACAAAGCATATGATACACGTCCAAATACATACGCACATATGTATGCAAGTAGAATCACTTCCGAATCACCTATGTGTAAGTCTAGTGTTAAGAAAATTAACGCAAAACTGATTCGTTACGCAACAAAATTCATACTAGAATATGATATAATAAAGCGTCGTCGTAAGTATGCAACTCGAACGAAGGACGAATAATCTCAATTAGATGTGCGGCCGGCCACACTAAGTTGAGTGTCGACAATAATACATTAAAAACCACAGAAAAAACAACACATTTACATAAAACTGTTTAATATTCGAATTGCCATTAGTCTCCAGAACTAGCCGCCAGAACAACAGACAGGCGCGACAAATAATCTTGAAAAATCGCAACAGCACGTATGCATAATTTATAAATTTTTAATATAAGTAAGCGTATGCAGTGCGACAAATAGGCCTTTGATACAAGAAGGTACTAGGAAGTGGATTATTATTTTCTTTATTTCCTACGTTATGACTCCAAAGTAATTTAAAAAAAAAATTTAGTGACTGACAGAAATACGTGTAGAGGTGTATAGTGGTGCCGCATTAAAACATGATTGGTGTAATTAAGCATGAATCCACGCATGAGTCGATGCGATGCGATGCATTTGATCAGTGGGGCTAAGATGTGACTGCACATTATATAATTAGGTGTGCATACGTATAAATATTGTGACCTTGCAGCATGCGAACGAACGCTGATATGCCGGATTACTGACGCATACGAGGAGAAGGAGGGCGTTCCGTTGAATATCTGGACGGTTAAAGATTACTCGTAAATATATTTTTGTTGTTCTTTGGAAAAGTATTTCTGTGATTTGAATATTAATAAGTTGCTGATACGATGACGTTGAATGATCAAGTCTGTTACACAGCATCTGTTGGCAATGGAAACTATCATTTCTCCTTTTTTTTTTTAACAAAGTCTATGTACATACAAAACAAAGTTCAAAATCACGATTATCATTATTAACATGTTGCACTTGAAACTTACAATTAAGTACGCGATTTACATAGTATGCCCAACGAATTTAATGCGACTGCATCTTTTCTAGGCAAACGCAAACCCCCTTTGTTAATAAGTATGCACATTGAAGGACATCCATCATTCACCCAGAGAACATTGACCAAGCTACATCCACACAGATATTCCGGCAAAAAGCGACGAGTATTCAAAAAAAAAAACATCAACCAACAACAAGTGAATGAATATGCACACCATGCAAACAATACTTGCGCACCATCATCACACCAGCTCTTTACGCTGGAGATACACATAGATACAAGCAAAATGTATAAATTCAACGTTCATCATCTTGACCTCGGTAAAATATCGATACGATCACAGACCTCAAGAAGATCTTGTATTGAGTCAACACTCAACACAAAGGTGGCGGTAGCTAGAATGCTTCTTGTTGTCCTCATGAAATAGATAACAAAATTAATTCTTTGATTAGGAGGTTATACATATATGTATGTATGTATTTAAAAAAAACAACAACTTTTGCGATGTTAGTTGCGTGCGAGGGAGATTTCATCATCGGAAATACGCATTAAGTCATTAAACGCTCACAAGGAGCGCCACGTCATCGATGATGTCCATCAATACGTACATAGGTACATAGGTGCTAACCATTTTAAGATATTTTAAATATCTGTTGTGATCTTTTCTTCTCGAGTCAAGATTTCGGCGGAAATATTTGAAAATTTATTTAAAAAGTTGTAATTTGGTGTTAATTGAGGGAGAATAAGATGAAGAGAAACACTTTTTGTGTTGACAACAGATACCTTCATATCAAACCAGATAAGCAGATTGATTTTTCACTAATGCTATCTTTTATGTAGGTTAATTAAATTATGCCTCGTTTTATAATGTTTTAAAGGTAGATACGCAGATAGTGCATACCTATTTTAAGAATGTTTTATTGTTTACAAAATCATTGAGCTTTGGACTCTTATTGCATTTGCAAAAAAAAAAAAACAATAACAGGAAATCTACTTTTGGCCCCTTTGAAAAGATTGCGACTTCCGAAATTTTATTTGTATTTGTAGCGTTTGATAGAGTTCACCAAATCAAGGAGAGTGTGATCAAAATATTAATCATTCATATAGATCGTTCAGATATAAGTGAAATGCATTTTAATTTTAACTTCCCCATAAAAAAAAAAATCACATTTAACTCGAAGTACTGAACGACTCGTTTAATTGAGGCTCAGTGTCGACTAAGTTCAGCAGTGTATTTGCATCAGGGGATGTCACCTTTCATTTACGTGTGTGCAGTTTGTTTTGCATTTCTTATCTTGATACGATAAATTTTTCTAACGAAATAAATACATTCAAAGACAAGACGCAAAACATCCATTGGTCGCCCAATGAGAACAGCAAAACAACAATAACACAAAAAGAAAAGTTAAAAAAGAATTCAAGAGTACAAAGTACTGTACAAGGTGAAAGTAGGTGCAATGGCCATTATTATTAAATTTATACATTCACAGATACAGGAATTTTTTATTTTTTTTAATTCGTCTTTAGAAATGTATTTTATAAAATTTGCAAGATAAAAAGAACGTGTAGTATGTGCGACCAAAGAGATAGGGAGGAAGCTTTTCGGTCTTTATGTTTAGTTGTTGTTGGTGCAACTTTTATTTTTAATTGAGATGAAATAAATTGATCATCGTGTCATTCTGGGAAATTACGACTAATTCGATGGCCAAATAGCAAAAAAAAAAAAAACAATTGTTGTGTCCTCTTGATAAAAATAAAAAAGAATCGAAAGTGAAAGAATTTTCCTGGTTACATCATATTTGTGCTGCATACGAATGGTATAAGCAACAATGTTGCCAAAGGCAAATGCAAAATGATGCAACGTGCAAGTTTAATTGGAAATTTTATTTTGATATATGTATTTGAACTTGTGCTTTTGGCTGACGATAGGAGGTTGACGATATTGTGCGCTTGTGTTGACCTCTTTTGATTTTGAAAATTTCTTTGAAATTTTCCTTATATTTTTGTAGATATTTCCTTGAAATTCTAAGGGAGGGAACGATAGTTTCATGAGGCAATTATTGTCGATGCGCAGTTGCATTATATTGCGCCTCGTTGTGAAATTTAAATTTTTTATTTAATTTTTTTAATGTTTTGTTTTGGAATATTTTATATTAGTTTTTTATTTTTTGTTTCGTTTTAGGTGAGTTCTGGTACAGACATGAGGCAATAGTTTGGGTGAGCTTTTATTATTTTAAGGACATTTTGTGATAATCTTTTTGGAAATTACGTATCAGTTTTACTCCAAACATAGCCACAGAATGTCCGTTGAAAGTATATACATAATTCAAGGGAAATCCATATGGCTTATAATTTTTATTTTTTTTTTTATATTTTATATGCACATTACATTACTAAGCTTTTTTGTTGTTGTAATTTTGAGTAGGTGTTCTTAAAGTATTTAAGTTTTAATCTTAAAGTTGGTAGAAAATCGTAGGGGTGTTCAGTTTAGACAATTTTTTCGGCGGAAACAAAAACAATCAAGTTGCTGCATTTCTCTTTTCAATTCGGGGTGCGAGGCAGGTTTTTCTTTTTGTTCGGTGTAAGCATCTATGGTTCTGTTAGAAAGCTTTTCTTCCTTCGATCGTATGTAACAACGAACCTATTAAAATGTGTCGTGTCTAGACGTTAATTCTTCAATGTACACACATATGAGTATATCTAATACCGTGATCCGTCACAAAGCTTAAAGTGAAACTATTAACGAAAATAAGATATGAAGCTCCAATCTATCCAAAAAAGAATACCACTAAAAAACAAAAATAAATACAATTAATTTCAAACAACAACGAAATTTCCGACGTAGTAAACTGCTGTTGTTAGTTCTAGTCTCTATATTTTATTGTGTGTTATCTACAATTCCATTCACTACGCAGCATCATACCACCACCCGTCCAAACCACCATCGCCCCAACAGTCAAACACCACACATGCTTACAATAGAAGCGCTACAAAAAAGTAGAAAAAAAAAAAAAAAAGAACTACGCATACATAGAATTATGTCAGCATTTTGACGCTTTGACGCGAAATTAGGTCACTTAGATTAGGCAATATCAAAAATAACCCACTTTAATTATTCATTCAACATTAACGAGGTGGTAGGAGGGAGAACACTTTAACGGTGTGGGTTGTGTAGCCAAGGCGGCACGGCGGTGGTTGCCGGCGTTTTTTTTTTAATTTTTATTTCCTGACGCCCAACCGTCACCTTCCTCCTAATTCCACTATCATCATAACTCAAACTATTATAAGTTTTGTAAGTTTTTTTTCTAGTGCGCGTCTCATTTTATGTTCTATCACTCGGTTTTTGGTGATCCTATCGTACGCACGTGCATGCTATTTTGATGATCGATATGTTTATACACATTTTGTGTGTATATATATTTGGATAAGTTTCACACTGAAAGGAAGTGCCTACACGCATAGATGATATACACAATAGTCTAGTAGTTGTTTGTTTTGATATTTTTTGAGTCGATGTAGGTAAAGAGAGAAAGAAACAATAACAAATACAGCACAACTAGTGACGAGAAGAAAAGAAAAGACAACTTTCACTTAAAAGACATGTTTTTGTATAAGTTCCTTTTATTTGGAGAAATTTTCTTTTTTATTACTTGTAAGATGGTGGCTAGTTGGGGCAGTAGGGGAATAGGACGACAAAAGCATCAGTTAGGTAGGTAGGTACTAGAAGGTGAAAACTAAACTAGACGGGTTCGTTATTTAAGAAGTTTAGAGAAACCACACAGAATGGATAATAAAAAATTAAATAACTTTCCTTTTTTGTGCTCGGACACGTACATAAGAAGGATGCGTTTTATTCATGCCTATTATGAATACAATTTCCCCCGAACTTTTTCCCTCATTGGGAAACCTGGTATTGTGAACAATGTTCGAAAGGAAAAGGAAAATGTTCTCCCTATAAAGAACAACTTTTCGATGGAAATTTTGACAGAATTTCCCTCGAACTTTTTCCCTGTAATTTTTCTAGGGAAACTAAAACAAATTCTCATATTTGTCGCAAACTCAAGTATTTTTGTCAACATTTTTGGTGAAAATATTTATGAGCGTGCATGTATTTATGTACATTTATAGGTCGAATGCAACAAATTAAAGACAAAGAGGAATTAGTTAGCTAGATGGAAAAAATATCCAGACATTGCTAACGGCTTCACTAGGCAATCTAAAGAGGAGCAGAATGAAAGTTTCATCTAGTGCCTTAAAATTTGGTTTGATGAAAGTTTCACTGTGGAAGAGAACAACAATACAACAGACGACTTGCAACTGCCTAACATTATTATTTTTATTTCTTTTTTCATAAATAAACACACTGATTTCTGATAAATGACAGCAAATACAGCGTTTAGATTTTTCGAAAATGATTTCGAATATAATCCGGGGGAACAAAATTCCGATGGAATTTTCCCGAGAAGGAAAAAGTTCCCTCGGAATTCATAATAGGGCTGATTATTTTTAAATTGCGTAATGGTATATAAAAGTACAGGTATTGTTATATTTACATCCGAAGATATATTTCAATAGTGCCTATCATCATCTTTTGGGGTTTTTCTAAGCCTCAGTAGCCTCTTTTTGTGCATAATTGCGAATTAAATTTGCCAATCTTGAACTTGCACCTTTCATATCTTATCCGGAATTCATATTCTAGCCCCTTTTAATAAGACTAAGTTATTTTTGTTCTTGTTGTCTTAGCTCTTTTTGGGTTGCTGGTAGTAGGGCATTATAAATCTTTCAAACTTCGGTAGTAAAAGTTGTTTTTTGACATCGTGTAGTGTAACCAAGGGTAGATTCAGTATGTTTGCGTTACATCCACCATCCACATTCGGTTCATGTTGCAGCGGGTTCGTGAGGTGTAAGGTTTGATAGATAATGTTATAAGAATGTTGCCACGCTGTCATACTTAACAAGTGTCAAAATTTCAACACATAAAAAGACAACGTCGCAAACTGTTAGCACATGCAAAATAAACAGTTTTTTATCGATTTAGTTTATTTTTAAACTTTTTTTTTTACGTTCGTTGCTCGTATTTTATTTTGAGTGAGTCGCGCACAACGCGTTAAGATGAATGAACCCAAAAAAAAAAATAAAAAATTTTTACGAACCAACAAACAAAATGACGAGGAAGAGAGCGAAATACGCACTCACACAACAAACAGTAAATAAATAAAAACCAAGTTTCTACTCGAATTGCCAAAAGCGCGCTACCTATCCATCTACAAACAGCACAACTATTCTCTGGCACACTTTTCGGTTGCTCTGGTAGTTTGAATGTCAATGAACTTGTCTGTCATGTATCATTGGCGTCATGCTTGTCTTAACTTAAAAAAAAAAAATTAAAAGACATGTAGAGAGTGGATGGATGATTGTGACGGTTTTTTTTGTTGAATTGGTGGTATCTTGAAATTGCAATAATGCAATTAGAAGAAACTGGAGCATTTGCAATGTTGGCGATTTCTATTTTAAATCTTTTAAAAATCGCGTGGTCGGGAAAACATATGTCCAGACACCAAAATACTGTGTAGATATAATTGTTTTCAATATTTCAGTGCATGTACACATGCAATTACTTTTAGGGTTCGCATTGTATGCTTATCTTGGGGCACGTGCCCAGATGCGCTTTTCTCTTCCTCCACCTTGTTATCTAAAGTAGTTGCACCAAAAACATTGTGTGTAACACAGCCTCAGCATATTTTAAAATAATTCATGGACTTCAGGGAGATAACATTTGTACAATACAAATGCGTCGGGCGGCGACTACTAAAAATAAAATCAAAGTTAAAGGTCGTAAGTGATGTGTTTGTATTCGATATTTTTGATTCCAACTATCAGCGGCAAAATGTGCATACATTGAATTTTAACAAATACAATTTTGTTTAACTCAGAGTTATTGTCATGAAAAAAATAAATAAAAGTACGGTCACACGCTGTAAGATGGTTAGGAGTTTTAAGAGTTTCTTCCTGCTATTGATTGTTTAGATGTAATGTTTCCAATGTTGTTCCGTCGCGCAGACGTTTCATAAACATTGATAACATGCTCTTGAATGTCGTTGGAGTTAGTTTATTCCTGTTTCCTGTTTTTGTGTTTGTGAATATTTATTGCATATTTTGATCTCGATGAAATAAGGCATAAAGCGACTTATCTATGAGATTATTTGTGCATCTTAATCTTTGGCATCCGGCAACACATTTGCTTTCCTTTCTGTAGGTCTCAGTATTAGTCGGTCGCTCGCCGTCACAACAAGAACAACAACGAAGGCAAATGCAAAAGAGAACAGCTCAAAATTAATCTCCAATTATGGTGCGTCACCCTGAGAGTACTAAGTTTTCTCTCCAGTTTTTCTCAATGGAAAATTCACTATACACGGTAGTATGTACATATGAAGTTGCAAGCAAAAGCAACTACTGCTGGTGGTGTTGCTGCATATGGAAGCGGGAAGTGTGTCGCACAAAATTTCACTGACATGAATTCAAGGCTAACAATTTTGTGAAAATTATTCCCAACTACCAACTACTACTATTCTCACAAGGAGAAGAGAAGCGAGAGAGAGTGTACGTGGTTAGATACTTTCACCACCCTGTGACCGTTTCAAACTTATTCTCTGTCACGAAACAAATTAATAGTGATGGAATTTCCATTGCATGCAACTAAGGGCATGAGTATTACCTACACGTAGTTTCTAATCGAGGTGCGGTGAGGATAGTTTGTGTGCAGTTTGAACTTAAAATTCAATTTCAAACTGGACAGACAACAACACTACAACTGTAGTCAACACGTGAAGAGTGATAATGCTGAATTGGAACGTACGGCTTTTAAACGTGATGATGATGCATTTGATGTAAGTTTATCGCCAAGTGTAGAGGTGCTATTCTTGTTTGTTTTGCTTATTGTTTTCATAGCTTTGTGCTGCAATTAGTTTTGTTAACGTATTTGTTATTCTATTGGGGAAATTTCTTATTCTTAGCGCAAGGTTATCTCTGTAATTATCAAAACACTGAAAGTGGAGGGTTATGTTAAATAAAAATTTCTTATTTTGCATTGAATCTTACTTTTCATGGTCATTAGTTGTTATTAAATTCAAGCAATTCGGAGTTACAGGGTCGTTATTTGCATGTGAAGGTCTGATAAAAGTGTTGAGTATAACTTGGGATGGGGCATTCATTTTTGGATGTCAGATATTCCAAGGCCCGACGTTTTGACTGGAAGCATTGCACTTTATGCTTTTCAAGCGAGTTTGTTTTGATCGTGCTGGGACGTCTGTACTGCATATGCCAGGTAATCCAGGCTACAAAGAGACCATTAAATCCGCACAGCCGTACACACATCTCAATCGATTTTCAATGAGAATTTTTCTTTCATAAACGTGCACAATGTGTAAGGGTAAATAGATTTCCAAGGGATCCGAATACTTTCTTATGAAACAGAATGCGACATTTTAAAAAGGTACATTTATTTAAATATAGACCAGTCATATAACGTCGTCAGACAAACTCCGTTACGGTATCGAGATTTCTACATCGTTCCCATTCTTCATGGCCGTTGCTGGTAGTAGCTCCGGCCGAATACCAGATAATAATTTTAAATTCGTAAACAAAATCAATTTACCGAGGTTGATGTGTGTGTCTAAATGACAATGTATGTCAATTTATGTTTTCTGGCCTGACTAGGAAATGACAAGTAGAAATATGTAGATAGAGTCCACCCTTGCCTCAGCGTTCATGTCGTCCAAGCAATATATCTCGCTGAAAACAACTTCCCCTGTCGTACTGCTGCTTTAAGTGATAATGATATTCGATGTCTTGATTTACTCAAAAAGCGCGACCGGTGTTGTAACCAAGTAGCTAGGTAAACAGCCAGCTCACCGGAGCACAACTCGCGGCACTGCAATGTGACATAAAGTTTTTCCACCTATTTTTATCGCATTGCACATTGTTTTCGCCTGGCAATCGTAATCGTTACGTTCTACGTTCGGACATGCGATAATTATTTGGTCATACGGCCATGTGCCTCGTGCACCCGAGAACCCTTGGAATAATCGGGTTGGAGCTGCCTCATAATCGGTCGTTAATGTGGCGAATGAAAAACTATAATTGGTGTGGGATGGAAAATCTGATGGGCATTGCGGTGCGAGAATGAGATGTACGATGAACCTGGGCTTGGAAATGTAGCGTTCACGTAGATTGTTTGTTTTCTTTACTTCTATTCGCATGGTTTGATTAGAAATATGTATAGATAAGCATACACACAAACGAATTTATTAGTAGTTTCAGTCAGTTTCAGTTATATAAGGCACTTGTGTTGATAAAACGTGCTCACGTGTCCAAAATACGGCTTTAGAGAAACAGTGGGACTGTGCAGTTCGGTTGGGGTTCTAAGACAAATGAAGATTGCGTAATGCAAGTTCAAGGGTGAAGTAAGCCAATTTAAGCTTATTTCCCCATCTACGCTTAGGTTGAAGAGTGATGACTGCTGTATTACACAAACGTCACGTGCCTATCGTAGGCTTGCCATCAATCGTATAGAAGTAACTGTTACTTTTCGACCCAATCGTGAAGCTCTACGTGGATATAAATATATTTTCTTGTGTACAATGAACCTGTTTTCCCAATTGTTCGTCGCTTCCCTTGTTTTGTGATGGTATGTCGCAAACAACAGCACTGCATGTTTCGGATTGAGGATGAAGAGGTAAACATTTATGTGCGTCAATACTTATGTATGAGCAAACCGAGTTTTAATATTGTGAGCGGGTGGTTTGACGTATTGGAAATTTGTGTGCGAATTCCTATATGAATCATACGCTCTTCTGAGATATGACGTGCTTATTTTAGAGAAACAGCCAAGTTAATAATACGATGTATAAGTTGAACAGCATGTGTACATCCGTGCGTCTGAATTCGATCCACAGAATCTTCAATACTTATTTTAATCAAAAATAACCACACTCGACGCTTGTCAATTGGTAGAGGATGCAGTACAAGTCTGCAACGGAAATGTTTACGTGAGATTTAGGCTGATGAATACATGTCTTTGCTAATGCCGATGGAAATGGAATGGATTTTGCTTCTTTGTTTTGAGTTTTTGTTGCATTACAAATGCTCATTGCCTCTTCAAACATTCGCAGTCATATAATTAACTTATCTGCACGTGAGCAGTTAGAGCTTTAGTTCAGTTTTTCATCACATCTCAAGGACATATTGCTTTCTGAATAAAACTCATTAAAACATGTTTTATCGCATTCATTTTAGAATAAGGATAACCCTTAGGTATATCTGTTTCGTAAGAATTAGATTTCTACTTGCAGTACAGCTGTAGAATTGCATGCGTCATTCTAATAATCTGACGCATTCGTCTGGCAAATCTGTACATATAAATGTACGCATGTATGTAAGTCTAACAGAGGAGTGTATATTTGTTAAGGATAATACAATCAGAAGCATTCTGATTACGTAGAAAAAAAAACATGTAGGTAAATAGCACTCAGAAAAGCCACGTGCATTTTTATCTTTTCAACTTATATTTTTTTTGTTTACATGTTCCTTTAAACTTCAAACACTAAGAAACTGTAATATGTAATCACCTGCTTTTGAAACCCTCTCTTCCAAATTCCCCCTAAAGCCAAACCAATTTCAAAACAAATAAAAGTTCTGAAGTTCGCAATGAACGTCATAAACACTATCTATCCGATAGAGACAACGAAATGTGTGATACTCTAACGAGATGATATAATTACTAACTCACGTGGCTCACGTGTTCTCCCATAGTTCGTAATCAAACTCTACAAACTATAATCGTGTGTTACAAAATCATTACGGTAGGTGGTACACAGTAAAAAGCGAACTTATTTAACAATGCGGCAGGAAATAAATTCATAATCTACATTGGAATTTGAAAATTTCAAATTTACATTTATCGACTATAAGTACATATGCCCTAGGCACTAAGTTAACCCACAGTGTATGTGTTTTAGATAGAATCTTGTCCCATATTTTAATTAACTGCGAAATACAAACGGCTTTGTTGTGAGAATATTGCGCCTACTGTTTGTTAAAAGTCACGTTGCTGAGCCGCATGCATCGACAATGTTCCAGTGATGTGTGTTGCTTCAATGATTACTTAACAACGCAGACAACAGTCAACAATTGGTCGTATGTTGCAAACCACAAACACACAAACACTGAAATAGCCTTTTCCTTCATACAGCAACAAGCTTTCTTTTATTGTCTTCGTAAAACGACTTACGTTGGGTTGCGCCTTTCTTTCGCCTCCCACCCGATTGCTTTTCATGAAGCCGCGTCATACACAAACAGCGAGACAACATGTTGGCTACGAACCATTCACACATTCACTCGAAAAACATCCGTCGGCTGGCAAATCTATCTATCGCCGGCAGATCCGAAAGACAGAAGGTTCACCAAGTGAAAGCTCTTCATTTCAATTGAATTCTGACCGTCAATGGCAACAGTTGAGTTGTCTCTCGACTCTTGTTTGTGAATTTTAAAAGCAATCGTCGTCGTCTTCTTATCGTTGTGATTTTTTTAAACAAAAAAAATAGAAACAGTTGTTAATTTTTAAATACAAACGGGATTATAGTGAAAGAAGAGTGCCAACGGAAAAGGAAATGTGCCCCATTGTTCAGTTGTGATTATTGGAAAAAGTCGGTTAGTTGTTTAATCAAAAATTCTAGAAACACCGGTCGTTGGGAATTTTATTTTGAGTTTATTCCTGTGTAAAGTGAAAACAGTTTAAAAAGTGAATTCAAGAAAAACACAAGAAAAATAAGATTTTTCTTCGTTTTAACAATTAAAACATAATATAAATAAATGAATCATGTCAGTAGTGTACACAATTGAGGGTGATCGACTGTTGATGCCAAGAATTAATCTTTTCAAGGGATCATCAAAGAATTTGCTTATATTAAAGGGTACAGAAGCTGTTAAGAGTAAAAGTATGTGTATATTTAAATTTATTAAGGATAAGTTACATAGATGAAACAATGAAACACTAATTATTTGAATATTATGTATAGTACAAATTTAATTAATTTTTCACAATCAAAATCTTACTGGTGTTTATTTGAAATAACTTATAGAGAAATTGGATGAATACTAACTTTCTTAGAACAAGATATGGATCAGATCGTTTCGCGTCCACAAGTGAGAATGAAAGTGAACCTAAGTTTAAGAATAACTCTGATTTTAGTCGTTTCACTTAATACTGCTTGGGCGTTTGATATTGTGTGTACTTGGATCTTAAACTTGAAGCGCTAAAGTAATAAAAAAATGCACTAGCCACAACATCACGGCCATCCGTGCCAAACAACATACACACAAATATGAACCTAAGCCATAATGAATAAAACAAATGTTTTAAAATTCAATAATTTTAAATTCGAATCCGCTTGGGTTTTTATTAGTTCTCGTTATCGCAAGTGTACTTTACGAGTGCATATTACGAATTAGGTGCAAGCAAAAATGTATTCAGTCTAGATAAGTAGAGACTGGCAGGAGGACCGAATTCACTCAGAAATGCCGACTTCTTTAGTTTTAGTTGTATCAATGACTTGTTCGAATGACAATTATCAATCTTCTCTTTAATACAATAGTTTTACAGGGACTAACTCAAAGCGTTTTCTTCATTACAGATGCATTAACACAGCGAATGATGGTGGCAGAATTCGTCGCCCGACAACATTCGACCGGTTCCCCTGTCAACGGTGAGACGCCGAATCAAAATCATACATCATCTAATATGCCAGATACCATTGGTGCAACTAACAATACAACAACAATGAATTCAAATAATTATCGTCTACCGCCAGCATCGCCGGCACTATCTTTAAATGGTGGCAATTCCAACGGTCCTAGTGGTGAGTTATTTTCTTTTGATCTTTTTTCTTTAATATTTTAATATTTCAGTTAATATAATTAATTTGTTTTTTTTTTCTCTCCATTTTAAGGTCACAACAATCTAATGCTGCAGGATCCGCTCAGCCCGCAATCAGTTGACATGGATGGTAACTATTCCTCGTCAGCCTATGAACTTGGGCAACTAAAACGCAAGGAACTTTTTACACAAAGGAAGCAACGTGAATTTATTCCAGACAATAAAAAAGACGATAGCTACTGGGATCGACGAAGACGTAATAATGAAGCGGCTAAGCGTTCCCGGGAGAAGCGTCGTTACAACGATATGGTATTGGAGCAACGCGTTGTTGAATTGACCAAGGAGAACCACGTACTGAAAGCACAACTCGATGCAATTAAGGAGAAATTTAATATAACCGGTGAGAATCTAGTGAGTGTTGATCAAATTATGGCAACTTTACCGACCAGTGAACAGGTACTAAGTATTACGAAGCGTGCTAAGCTCTCATCGACGGTACCAACATCAATAATTTATCCTCCACACTCTCCAAGTCCGGTACCAACATCGGTGATACATCAAACAATGAGTTGTATGGATGCATCGTCACCAGGATCACCATCAATGCATCATCATTACCAGCAACAAAAGGCACCATCATCAAATAGTTTCGGTGGGTCGCAAACATCAGTTCAACACCAGCAACAACAACCTGCTAACAGTGCATCATCATCAACAATTGTTGGTGGCAAGTTAAGTAGTGTTGTGCAAATGCACCATTCAAATGGTATTCATCAGCAACAGCAGTCCCAACAACAGCAACACCAACACCAACAACAACAGCAACAGCAATCTTCAGCATTGCAACATCTCTACCATCGTTCCTGCCAATCAGTGTCACCGCACAATAATTCTCAGCATGCCCACCATTCGTTGCCGCAAGGTCAGCACGCTCAGCAACATCAGCAGCAGCCACAACAACAACAAATACCACAATCACACCAACAGCAGCACCATCACGGTGATAGTTCCTTAGCGTCCCCAGTTTCATCGACATCTCCCTCGGGTAGTGAGCAAGATGAGCACAAATATCGAGGATACAACCACAGTAATCATAATAGTAGCAACAGCAGTGATAATGATTGCAACACACCACGCCATTCAACAATGCATCATCATTCCGGCGGTAATCTGCACCATCAGATGCATCCAAGTCATCATAACCCTCATTTACATCATCAGTTGCCAGCGCATCATCACCTATCGCACCAGCATCATCCAGTGTTGCAGATGAATAATTCATCTATTTCAAATCCTTCCAGTAACCATTCAATGTTGAATGCCCTTAATCGAAGTGGAGTTCCTGTCGATGATTTGGATAAGATTCGTAGTGTGGTAGCCGTGATTGCCAATGACTCTTCATCCTCATCATCTACCCCGCAAAGAGTTCTCTCGCCGTCAGTCGGCCTTCAAAATCATCATCACTCACAGCATCTGACTCAGCTATCGACTCAAAACCATCATCATCAGTCTCAACAACAATCAAACCTTCAAAATAACAACAGTGTACCCACATCGCAGTATGCTACCACCCATCTATCCTTTACCACATCACCAACATCAGCAGCTGCAGCTGCAGCTGTTGCCGCTGTCATTGGCAGTGCCAGTGGTGGAGTTGGTGTGCCACAGTCTAGAAATGACAACACAACTGCAGCTGCTGTCGCCTTAGCCACCAATATTTGCTATAATGCCGCTGCAGCCGCTGTAGTTATTAATACGAAAGAAACGAGCGGCTCTAAAGTATTGGCTGATCCTTACAATGAGCTAAGTGGCAATGTATTGAACCTATCACGAAGGGCATCATCTCCATACGAGTTATCTTCGAGTTTGTCTGGCTCAGGGGCTGCATCTGGAGATGATGAACAAGGTGAGAACCAACATCCCGTCGATCTGAACAACAGCCTTCCATTAAAATTGCGTCATAAGTCCCATCTTGGTGATAAAGATGCTGCCACAGCTTTGTTGGCACTTCAGCATATCAAACAAGAGCCGAGTAGTAGGGCTTCCCCTCCATGGGATGGTGAGGGCTCTAGTGACGAACGAGACTCTGGAATATCGATTGGTGGTACCGAATGGACGGCGCAACTGCAACGCAATATCATTGTGCCAATCGCAGCAGCTGCTGATCAGGAGGGTAACATTCTTAAGTCCCAGATTGCTAGACTGGAATCCGAAGTGGCCAACATTAAGAATATGATGATCTTAAGTACGACTGGACCGTGTGCCACTGCAACTGCGCAATAAGCTACTTTTTTAAATAGAAAAACTAATCTATTTGGATCTCATTCGGCATATTATTGATTGCGTGCAGGACAAATCCCTTAATTTAAAATTCTATTTGTGTGTGAATTGATAGAAGTGTACGAAAGTGGAAGATTTTGAGTCACGCAGATGGAGCGAATGTCTGCAATGAGAAAAAAATTGGAGAAATTTTTTATTTCATAACCGGACACATTCCATACTTTTTTCCAAATAAAAGCACTAGGATAGCATAGTTTGCAGGCAATCATATGAAAAGAAAATGAACTGATAGATCATACATTAAAGGTGAGAGAAATAAAGGGAAGGACAGTATAAGTATCATCTCGAAAAGACAGCAACCGGAAACCTTTCTAAACAGTTATAAAATAATAAACATTTTATGAAAGCATAGAACTTAATTTAAACTTGTGAAAATTGTATTAATGTTGTTATTCCGTTCCCTTATACATTGCGTGTTTTGTTCCCATCCACTGAACTCATTATATAAAATGTAAGGGTTCTTGTTTTCTACACTGTCCTTCTAGTCATCCTAAAATTTTTAACAGTAGGATATACTACAGAAACTTTAAACGCTCCTTTCACTACTATAGTTCTTAAATAGACCCCAACAACACTAAATATAAATATAAAAATGCAATCGTACCTGCAGAGAGAAATATTATACCGGACCATAGAAACAACAAAATCAAATTCCTTATATACCAGGGTTTGCCTAAAACATATTTTTATTTTTTTCTACGTAAACTATAAAACTATAAACATTTGCAAAAGAAACTTCATGTTCCTTTTAATAAGGGAAAAACAAAACGTAAAAAGTTTTGGTTAAACAAACACAAAAATAAAAATTAGGAAATCAGTGCTTGTTTTAAGGTACCTAATTACAATTACAAAAATAAAAAACATAAAGAAAAAAAAAATGTTGTGAAATAATCTAAGCAATTTATCCTTTCATGTGTGGATTTCTATATAGATATGTATACATATAAATATTTATATTTTTATAAGTGTTTATACACACCTATGTATATACATATAGCTGCATGCAGACATGTATATACTTAAATGTGCTTTAAGTTTCATTGTCCTACTTATTGTATATAATATAATTAACACATTATTTGACCGTATTAATTTATTCTTAATGCTTTTTTTATGACCTATATTACATATACATAAAATAAAATACACACATATATAAATATATACATAGACTTAAGTTTGATATCATTATTAAAGCAAAATGTGTCGCTAAAATAATATTTCAAAAACGGACAAAACAGTGAACACATGCATATACATATATTCGAGGGTAAAGCTAAACATTAAAAACAAAAGTAAAACTATATATATATAAATTTATATAAAGAAAAGTATTAATTTCTGTTTAACTTAAGATACGTTTTTTTCTTTTTTTTTCTCAATAAAAATGCGAAAACGTCCTATATAAAATGAAGTGAAAAATAAATATTTTTTTATATACGCTTACAAGAAGAACAAAAAAAATCAAATGAATGAAATATGGTGTTACATGAAAAGGAAAAAGAATCGAAGAGCAAATGCAATTTGTGTTATGTTACAATTCCTCTGTAAACCACTTATGTTTTAGTGATTGAATTGCTTATTTTACAGTTCATAATTTTGGTAAAAGATTAATATTTTACGAGTCGGAGACTAATTGGAAAACTGTACTTTAAATTGATGCGTTAATAATGACACAAAATTTAAACAAAACAAAACAATCTACTGATAAAATATAGAAACAATAGCTGTTTGAATGTAAAATGATGTGAAGTTTTAATTTGGCATTGATATATGAAATTGGGGGATGCAATCCATAATTTCAGAATAATTGGAGAAGGATCTTATAACCAGAAAACAATCGGGGCAAGTAATCCTGGACTGAGCTCAATATCTTAACGTAGGGAAAAGCCACAAATGGTGTTCAAAGCATCTGGAGTCGGTTCGGCAGAAAACTTGGAAAAATTACTGTCGAGCGAGTTTTTCGGGTGGTGGCAAATAAAAATCGTAAAACTTCGATAACTGTGTTATTTTTGAAGTTAGAGGGTGGGGCAAGGGCTCCTTCTTTTGGAAACCTTCCGATCTACAATTTTGGTTGTGAGTGATTTTGTCCGGCGACTAACGGTTCAAGAGATATAGCAACATGAACAAAATATACCCCTCCCGCCGCCACCCCCCAAACGTATCGTAAAACGGACCATCCCATGTTGTAGAGCATCCTTTTTGACTTCCATTTTGGTTAAGCTTTTTCCCCGACACGCCCGTTTTGCCCTAAAACGTAAGGGAAAGCCACAAATCGTGTTCAAAGCATCTGGAGTCGGTTCGGCAGAAAACTTGGAAAAATGACTGTCGAGCGAGTTTTTCGGGTGGTGGCAAATAAAAAATTTTAAAACTTCGATGACTCCGTTATTTTTGAAGTTAGAGGGTGGGGCAAGGGCTCCTTCTCTTGCACACCTTCCGATCTACAATTTTGGTTGTGAATGATTTTGTCCTGCGTCTACCGGTTCAAGAGATATAGCAACATGAACAAAATATACCCCTCCCGCCGCCCCCCTCCTAAAGATCAGAAAACAGACCAGCCCATGTTGTAGAGCATCCTTTTTGACTTTCATTTTGGTTAAGCTTTTTCCCCGACACGCCCGTTTTGCTCTAAGACGTAAGGGAAAGCCACAAATCGTCTTCAAAGCATCCGGGGTTGGTTCGGCAGAAAACTTAGAAAAATGACTGTCGAGCGAGTTTTTCGGGTAGTGGCAAATAAAAAATCGTAAAACTTCGATAACTCCGTTATTTTTGAACTTAGAGGGTGGGGCAAGGGCTCCTTCTCTTGCACACCTTCCGATCTACAATTTTAGCTATAAGCGATTTCGTCATGCGACTAACGGTTCAAGAGATATAGCAACATGAAGAAAAGATACCCCTCCCGCCGCCACCCCCCAAACGTATCGTAAAACGGACCATCCCATGTTGTAGATCATCCTTTTTGACTTTCATTTTGGTTAAGCTTTTTCCCCGACACGCCCGTTTTGCCCTAAGACGTAAGGGAAAGCCACAAATCGTCTTCAAAGCATCCGGGGTTGGTTCGGCAGAAAACTTAGAAAAATGACTGTCGAGCGAGTTTTTCGGGTAGTGGCAAATAAAAAATCGTAAAACTTCGATAACTCCGTTATTTTTGAAGTTAGAGGGTGGGGCAAGGACTCCTTCTCTTGCACACCTTCCGATCTACAATTTTAGCCATGAGCGATTTCGTCCTGCGACTAACGGTTCAAGAGATATAGCAACATGAAGAAAAGATACCCCTCTCGCCGCCCTCCTACAACGTATCGTAAAACGGACCAGCCCATGTTGTAGATCATCCTTTTTGACTTTCATTTTGGTTAAGCTTTTTCCCCGACACGCCCGTTTTGCCCTAAGACGTAAGGGAAAGCCACAAATCGTCTTCAAAGCATCCGGGGTTGGTTCGGTAGAAAACTTAGAAAAATGACTGTCGAGCGAGTTTTTCGGGTGGTGGCAAATAAAAAATCGTAAAACTTCGATAACTCCGTTATTTTTGAAGTTAGAGGGTGGGGCAAGGACTCCTTCTCTTGCACACCTTCCGATCTACAATTTTAGCCATGAGCGATTTCGTCCTGCGACTAACGGTTCAAGAGATATAGCAACATGAAGAAAAGATACCCCTCTCGCCGCCACCCCCCAAACGTATCGTAAAACGGACCATCCCATGTTGTAGATCATCCTTTTTGACTTTCATTTTGGTTAAGCTTTTTCCCCGACACGCCCGTTTTGCCCTAAGACGTAAGGGAAAGCCACAAATCGTCTTCAAAGCATCCGGGGTTGGTTCGGCAGAAAACTTAGAAAAATGACTGTCGAGCGAGTTTTTCGGGTAGTGGCAAATAAAAAATCGTAAAACTTCGATAACTCTGTTATTTTTGAACTTAGAGGGTGGGGCAAGGGCTCCTTCTCCTGCACACCTTCCGATCTACAATTTTAGCTATAAGCGATTTCGTCATGCGACTAACGGTTCAAGAGATATAGCAACATGAAGAAAAGATACCCCTCCCGCCGACACCCCCCAAACGCATCGTAAAACGGACCATCCCATGTTGTAGATCATCCTTTTTGACTTTCATTTTGGTTAAGCTTTTTCCCCGACACGCCCGTTTTGCCCTAAAACGTAAGGGAAAGCCACAAATCGTCTTCAAAGCATCCGGGGTTGGTTCGGTAGGAAACTTAGAAAAATGACTGTCGAGCGAGTTTTTCGGGTGGTGGCAAATAAAAAATCGTAAAACTTCGATAACTCCGTTATTTTTGAAGTAAGAGGGTGGGGCAAGGGCTCCTTCTCCTGCACACCTTCCGATCTACAATTTTAGCTATGAGCGATTTCGTCCTGCGACTAACGGTTCAAGAGATATAGCAACATGAAGAAAAGATACCCCTCCCGCCGCCCCCCTACAACGTATCGTAAAACGGACCATCCCATGTTGTAGATCATCCTTTTTGACTTTCATTTTGGTTAAGCTTTTTCCCCGACACGCCCGTTTTGCTCTAAGACGTAAGGGAAAGCCACAAATCGTCTTCAAAGCATCCGGGGTTGGTTCGGCAGAAAACTTAGAAAAATGACTGTCGAGCGAGTTTTTCGGGTAGTGGCAAATAAAAAATCGTAAAACTTCGATAACTCCGTTATTTTTGAAGTTAGAGGGTGGGGCAAGGGCTCCTTCTCTTGCACACCTTCCGATCTACAATTTTAGCCATGAGCGATTTCGTCCTGCGACTAACGGTTCAAGAGATATAGCAACATGAAGAAAAGATACCCCTCCCGCCACCCCCCTACAACGTATCGTAAAACGGACCATCCCATGTTGTAGATCATCCTTTTTGACTTTCATTTTAGTTAAGCTTTTTCCCCGACACGCCCGTTTTGCTCTAAGACGTAAGGGAAAGCCACAAATCGTCTTCAAAGCATCCGGGGTTGGTTCGGCAGAAAACTTAGAAAAATGACTGTCGAGCGAGTTTTTCGGGTAGTGGCAAATAAAAAATCGTAAAACTTCGATAACTCCGTTATTTTTGAAGTTAGAGGGTGGGGCAAGGGCTCCTTCTCTTGCACACCTTCCGATCTACAATTTTAGCTATAAGCGATTTCGTCATGCGACTAACGGTTCAAGAGATATAGCAACATGAAGAAAAGATACCCCTCCCGCCGCCACCCCCCAAACGTATCGTAAAACGGACCATCCCATGTTGTAGATCATCCTTTTTGACTTTCATTTTGGTTAAGCTTTTTCCCCGACACGCCCGTTTTGCCCTAAAACGTAAGGGAAAGCCACAAATCGTCTTCAAAGCATCCGGGGTTGGTTCGGTAGGAAACTTAGAAAAATGACTGTCGAGCGAGTTTTTCGGGTGGTGGCAAATAAAAAATCGTAAAACTTCGATTACTCCGTTATTTTTGAAGTTAGAGGGTGGGGCAAGGGCTCCTTCTTTTGGAAACCTTCCGATCTACAATTTTAGCTATGAGCGATTTCGTCATGCGACTAACGGTTCGAGAGATATAGCAACATGAAGAAAAGATACCCCTCCCGCCGCCACCCCCCAAACGTATCGTAAAACGGACCATCCCATGTTGTAGATCATCCTTTTTGACTTTCATTTTGGCTAAGCTTTTTCCCCGACACGCCCGTTTTGCCCTAAAACGTAAGGGAAAGCCACAAATCGTGTTCAAAGCATCCGGGGTTGGTTCGGCAGAAAACTTGGAAAAATGACTAACGAGCGAGTTTTTCGGGTGGTGGCAAATAAAAAAATCGTAAAACTTCGATAACTCCGTTATTTTTGAAGTTAGAGGGTGGGGCAAGGGCTCCTTCTTTTGGAAACCTTCCGATCTACAATTTTGGTTGTGAGTGATTTTGTCCTGCGTCTAGCGGTTCAAGAGATATAGCAACATGAACAAAATATACCGCTCCCGCGGCCCCCCTCCAACAGATCAGAAAACAGACCAGCCCATGTTGTAGAGCATCCTTTTTGACTTCCATTTTGCTTAAGCTTTTTCCCCGACACGCCCGTTTTGCCCTAAGACGTAAGGGAAAGCCACAAATCGTCTTCAAAGCATCCGGGGTTGGTTCGGTAGAAAACTTAGAAAAATTACTGTCGAGCGAGTTTTTCGGGTAGTGGCAAATAAAAAATCGTAAAACTTCGATAACTCCGTTATTTTTGAAGTTAGAGGGTGGGGCAAGGACTCCTTCTCTTGCACACCTTCCGATCTACAATTTTAGCCATGAGCGATTTCGTCCGGCGACTAACGGTTCAAGAGATATAGCAACATGAAGAAAAGATACCCCTCCCGCCGCCACACCTACAACGTATCGTAAAACGGACCATCCCATGTTGTAGATCATCCTTTTTGACTTTCATTTTGGTTAAGCTTTTTCCCCGACACGCCCGTTTTGCCCTAAGACGTAAGGGAAAGCCACAAATCGTCTTCAAAGCATCCGGGGTTGGTTCGGCAGAAAACTTAGAAAAATGACTGTCGAGCGAGTTTTTCGGGTAGTGGCAAATAAAAAATCGTAAAACTTCGATAACTCCGTTATTTTTGAACTTAGAGGGTGGGGCAAGGGCTCCTTCTTTTGGAAACCTTCCGATCTACAATTTTGGTTGTGAGTGATTTTGTCCGGCGACCAACGGTTCAAGAGATATAGCAACATGAACAAAATATACCCCTCCCGCCGCCGCCGACCAACATATCGGAAAACAGACCAGCCCATGTTGTAGAGCATCCTTTTTGACTTCCATTTTGGTTAAGCTTTTTCCCCGACACGCCCGTTTTGCCCTAAAACGTAAGGGAAAGCCACAAATCGTGTTCAAAGCATCCGGGGTTGGTTCGGCAGAAAACTTGGAAAAATGACTGACGAGCGAGTTTTTCGGGTGGTGGCAAATAAAAAAATCGTAAAACTTCGATAACTCCGTTATTTTTAAAGTTAGAGGGTGGGGCAAGGGCTCCTTCTTTTGGAAACCTTCCGATCTACAATTTTAGCTATGAGCGATTTCGTCATGCGACTAACGGTTCGAGAGATATAGCAACATGAAGAAAAGATACCCCTCCCGCCTCCCCCCTACAACGTATCGTAAAACGGACCATACCATGTTGTAGATCATCCTTTTTGACTTTCATTTTGGTTAAGCTTTTTCCCCGACACGCCCGTTTTGCTCTAAGACGTAAGGGAAAGCCACAAATCGTCTTCAAAGCATCCGGGGTTGGTTCGGCAGAAAACTTAGAAAAATGACTGTCGAGCGAGTTTTTCGGGTAGTGGCAAATAAAAAATCGTAAAACTTCGATAACTCCGTTATTTTTGAAGTTAGAGGGTGGGGCAAGGGCTCCTTCTCTTGCACACCTTCCGATCTACAATTTTAGCTATAAGCGATTTCGTCATGCGACTAACGGTTCAAGAGATATAGCAACATGAAGAAAAGATACCCCTCCCGCCGCCACCCCCCAAACGTATCGTAAAACGGACCATCCCATGTTGTAGATCATCCTTTTTGACTTTCATTTTGGTTAAGCTTTTTCCCCGACACGCCCGTTTTGCCCTAAAACGTAAGGGAAAGCCACAAATCGTCTTCAAAGCATCCGGGGTTGGTTCGGTAGGAAACTTAGAAAAATGACTGTCGAGCGAGTTTTTCGGGTGGTGGCAAATAAAAAATCGTAAAACTTCGATAACTCCGTTATTTTTGAAGTTAGAGGGTGGGGCAAGGACTCCTTCTCTTGCACACCTTCCGATCTACAATTTTAGCCATGAGCGATTTCGTCCTGCGACTAACGGTTCAAGAGATATAGCAACATGAACAAAATATACCCCTCCCGCCGCCCCCCTACAACGTATCGTAAAACGGACCATCCCATGTTGTAGATCATCCTTTTTGACTTCCATTTTGGTTAAGCTTTTTCCCCGACACGCCCGTTTTGCCCTAAAACGTAAGGGAAAGCCACAAATCGTCTTCAAAGCATCCGGGGTTGGTTCGGTAGGAAACTTAGAAAAATGACTGTCGAGCGAGTTTTTCGGGTGGTGGCAAATAAAAAATCGTAAAACTTCGATAACTCCGTTATTTTTGAAGTTAGAGGGTGGGGCAAGGACTCCTTCTCTTGCACACCTTCCGATCTACAATTTTAGCCATGAGCGATTTCGTCCTGCGACTAACGGTTCAAGAGATATAGCAACATAAAGAAAAGATACCCCTCCCGCCGCCACACCTACAACGTATCGTAAAACGGACCATCCCATGTTGTAGATCATCCTTTTTGACTTTCATTTTGGTTAAGCTTTTTCCCCGACACGCCCGTTTTGCCCTAAGACGTAAGGGAAAGCCACAAATCGTCTTCAAAGCATCCGGGGTTGGTTCGGCAGAAAACTTAGAAAAATGACTGTCGAGCGAGTTTTTCGGGTAGTGGCAAATAAAAAATCGTAAAACTTCGATAACTCCGTTATTTTTGAACTTAGAGGGTGGGGCAAGGGCTCCTTCTTTTGGAAACCTTCCGATCTACAATTTTGGTTGTGAGTGATTTTGTCCGGCGACCAACGGTTCAAGAGATATAGCAACATGAACAAAATATACCCCTCCCGCCGCCGCCGACCAACATATCGGAAAACAGACCAGCCCATGTTGTAGAGCATCCTTTTTGACTTCCATTTTGGTTAAGCTTTTTCCCCGACACGCCTGTTTTGCCCTAAAACGTAAGGGAAAGCCACAAATCGTGTTCAAAGCATCCGGGGTTGGTTCGGCAGAAAACTTGGAAAAATGACTGACGAGCGAGTTTTTCGGGTGGTGGCAAATAAAAAAATCGTAAAACTTCGATAACTCCGTTATTTTTGAAGTTAGAGGGTGGGGCAAGGGCTCCTTCTTTTGGAAACCTTCCTATCTACAATTTTAGCTATGAGCGATTTCGTCATGCGACTAACGGTTCGAGAGATATAGCAACATGAAGAAAAGATACCCCTCCCGCCGCCACCCCCCAAACGTATCGTGAAACGGACCATCCCATGTTGTAGATCATCCTTTTTGACTTTCATTTTGGTTAAGCTTTTTCCCCGACACGCCCGTTTTGCCCTAAAACGTAAGGGAAAGCCACAAATCGTGTTCAAAGCATCCGGGGTTGGTTCGGCAGAAAACTTGGAAAAATGACTAACGAGCGAGTTTTTCGGGTGGTGGCAAATAAAAAAATCGTAAAACTTCGATAACTCCGTTATTTTTGAAGTAAGAGGGTGGGGCAAGGGCTCCTTCTTTTGGAAACCTTCCGATCTACAATTTTGGTTGTGAGTGATTTTGTCCTGCGTCTAGCGGTTCAAGAGATATAGCAACATGAACAAAATATACCGCTCCCGCGGCCCCCCTCCAACAGATCAGAAAACAGACCAGCCCATGTTGTAGAGCATCCTTTTTGACTTCCATTTTGGTTAAGCTTTTTCCCCGACACGCCCGTTTTGCCCTAAAACGTAAGGGAAAGCCACAAATCGTGTTCAAAGCATCTGGAGTCGGTTCGGCAGAAAACTTGGAAAAATTACTGTCGAGCGAGTTCTTCGGGTGGTGGCAAATAAAAAATCGTAAAACTTCGATAACTCCGTTATTTTTAAAGTTAGAGGGTGGGGCAAGGACTCCTTCTCTTGCACACCTTCCGATCTACAATTTTAGCCATGAGCGATTTCGTCCTGCGACTAACGGTTCAAGAGATATAGCAACATGAAGAAAAGATACCCCTCTCGCCGCCCTCCTACAACGTATCGTAAAACGGACCATCCCATGTTGTAGATCATCCTTTTTGACTTTCATTTTGGTTAAGCTTTTTCCCCGACACGCCCGTTTTGCTCTAAGACGTAAGGGAAAGCCACAAATCGTCTTCAAAGCATCCGGGGTTGGTTCGGCAGAAAACTTGGAAAAATGACTGACGAGCGAGTTTTTCGGGTGGTGGTAAATAAAAAAATCTTAAAACTTCGATAACTCCGTTATTTTTGAAGTAAGAGGGTGGGGCAAGGGCTCCTTCTCCTGCACACCTTCCGATCTACAATTTTAGCTATGAGCGATTTCGTCCTGCGACTAACGGTTCAAGAGATATAGCAACATGAAGAAAAGATACCCCTCCCGCCGCCCCCCTACAACGTATCGTAAAACGGACCATCCCATGTTGTAGATCATCCTTTTTGACTTTCATTTTGGTTAAGCTTTTTCCCCGACACGCCCGTTTTGCTCTAAGACGTAAGGGAAAGCCACAAATCGTCTTCAAAGCATCCGGGGTTGGTTCGGCAGAAAACTTAGAAAAATGACTGTAGAGCGAGTTTTTCGGGTAGTGGCAAATAAAAAATCGTAAAACTTCGATAACTCCGTTATTTTTGAAGTTAGAGGGTGGGGCAAGGGCTCCTTCTCTTGCACACCTTCCGATCTACAATTTTAGCCATGAGCGATTTCGTCCTGCGACTAACGGTTCAAGAGATATAGCAACATGAAGAAAAGATACCCCTCCCGCCTCCCCCCTACAACGTATCGTAAAACGGACCATCCAATGTTGTAGATCATCCTTTTTGACTTTCATTTTGGTTAAGCTTTTTCCCCGACACGCCCGTTTTGCTCTAAGACGTAAGGGAAAGCCACAAATCGTGTTCAAAACATCCGGGGTTGGTTCGGCAGAAAACTTGGAAAAATGACTGACGAGCGAGTTTTTCGGGTGGTGGCAAATAAAAAAATCGTAAAACTTCGATAACTCCGTTATTTTTGAAGTAAGAGGGTGGGGCAAGGGCTCCTTCTTTTGGAAACCTTCCGATCTACAATTTTGGTTGTGAGTGATTTTGTCCTGCGTCTAGCGGTTCAAGATATATAGCAACATGAACAAAATATACCCCTCCCGCCGCCCCCCTCCAACAGATCAGAAAACAGATCAGCCCATGTTGTAGAGCATCCTTTTTGACTTCCATTTTGCTTAAGCTTTTTCCCCGACACGCCCGTTTTGCCCTAAAACGTAAGGGAAAGCCACAAATCGTGTTCAAAACATCCGGGGTTGGTTCGGCAGAAAACTTGGAAAAATGACTGACGAGCGAGTTTTTCGGGTGGTGGCAAATAAAAAAATCGTAAAACTTCGATAACTCCGTTATTTTTGAAGTCAGAGGGTGGGGCAAGGGCTTCTTCTTTTGGAAACCTTCCGATCTACAATTTTGGTTGTGAATGATTTTGTCCTGCGACTAACGGTTCAAGAGATAAAGCAACATGAACAAAATATACCCCTCCCGCCGCCGCCCGCCAACATATCGGAAAACAGACCAGCCCATGTTGTAGAGCATCCTTTTTGACTTCCATTTTGGTTAAGCTTTTTCCCCGATACGCCCGTTTTGTCCAAAAACGTAATGAAAAGCCACAAATTGTCTTCAAAGCATCCGGGGTTAGTCCGGCAGAAAACTTGGAAAAATGACTGTCGAGCGAGTTTTTCGGGTGGTGGCAAATAAAAAATCGTAAAACTTCGATAACTATGTTATTTTTGAACTTAGAGGGTGGGGCAAGGGCTCCTTCTTTTGGAAACCTTCCGATCTACAATTTTGGTTGTGAGTGATTTTGTCCGGCGACTAACGGTTCAAGAGATATAGCAACATGAACAAAATATACCCCTCCCGCCGCACCCCTCCAACAGATCCGAAAACAGACCAGCCCATGTTGTAGAGCATCCTTTTTGACTTCCATTTTGGTTAAGCTTTTTCCCCGACACGCCCGTTTTGCCCTAAAACGTAAGGGAAAGCCACAAATCGTGTTCAAAGCATCTGGAGTCGGTTCGGAAGAAAACTTGGAAAAATTACTGTCGAGCGAGTTCTTCGGGTGGTGGCAAATAAAAAATCGTAAAACTTCGATAACTCCGTTATTTTAAAAGTTAGAGGGTGGGGCAAGGACTCCTTCTCTTGCACAGCTTCCGATCTACAATTTTAGCCATGAGCGATTTCGTCCTGCGACTAACGGTTCAAGAGATATAGCAACATGAAGAAAAGATACCCCTCCCGCCACCCCCTACAACGTATCGTAAAACGGACCATCCCATGTTGTAGATCATCATTTTTGACTTTCATTTTGGTTAAGCTTTTTCCCCGACACGCCCGTTTTGCTCTAAGACGTAAGGGAAAGCCACAAATCGTCTTCAAAGCATCCGGGGTTGGTTCGGTAGAAAACTTAGAAAAATGACTGTCGAGCGAGTTTTTCGGGTGGTGGCAAATAAAAAATCGTAAAACTTCGATAACTCCGTTATTTTTGAAGTTAGAGGGTGGGGCAAGGACTCCTTCTCTTGCACACCTTCCGATCTACAATTTTAGCCATGAGCGATTTCGTCCTGCGACTAACGGTTCAAGAGATATAGCAACATGAACAAAATATACCCCTCCCGCCGCCCCCCTCCAACAGATCAGAAAACAGACCAGCCCATGTTGTAGAGCATCCTTTTTGACTTCCATTTTGCCTAAGCTTTTTCCCCGACACGCCCGTTTTGCTCTAAGACGTAAGGGAAAGCCACAAATCGTCTTCAAAGCATCCGGGGTTGGTTCGGCAGAAAACTTGGAAAAATGACTGACGAGCGAGTTTTTCGGGTGGTGGTAAATAAAAAAATCTTAAAACTTCGATAACTCCGTTATTTTTGAAGTAAGAGGGTGGGGCAAGGACTCCTTCTCTTGCACACCTTCCGATCTACAATTTTAGCCATGAGCGATTTCGTCCTGCGACTAACGGTTCAAGAGATATAGCAACATGAAGAAAAAATACCCCTCCCGCCTCCCCCCTACAACGTATCGTAAAACGGACCATCCAATGTTGTAGATCATCCTTTTTGACTTTCATTTTGGTTAAGCTTTTTCCCCGACACGCCCGTTTTGCTCTAAGACGTAAGGGAAAGCCACAAATCGTGTTCAAAACATCCGGGGTTGGTTCGGCAGAAAACTTGGAAAAATGACTGACGAGCGAGTTTTTCGGGTGGTGGCAAATAAAAAAATCGTAAAACTTCGATAACTCCGTTATTTTTGAAGTTAGAGGGTGGGGCAAGGACTCCTTCTCTTGCACACCTTCCGATCTACAATTTTAGCCATGAGCGATTTCGTCCTGCGACTAACGGTTCAAGAGATATAGCAACATGAACAAAATATACCCCTCCCGCCGCCCCCCTCCAACAGATCAGAAAACAGACCAGCCCATGTTGTAGAGCATCCTTTTTGACTTCCATTTTGCTTAAGCTTTTTCCCCGACACGCCCGTTTTGCCCTAAAACGTAAGGGAAAGCCACAAATCGTGTTCAAAGCATCTGGAGTCGGTTCGGCAGAAAACTTGGAAAAATTACTGTCGAGCGAGTTCTTCGGGTGGTGGCAAATAAAAAATCGTAAAACTTCGATAACTCCGTTATTTTTAAAGTTAGAGGGTGGGGCAAGGACTCCTTCTCTTGCACACCTTCCGATCTACAATTTAAGCCATGAGCGATTTCGTCCTGCGACTAACGGTTCAAGAGATATAGCAACATGAAGAAAAGATACCCCTCCCGCCGCCACACCTACAACGTATCGTAAAACGGACCATCCCATGTTGTAGATCATCCTTTTTGACTTTCATTTTGGTTAAGCTTTTTCCCCGACACGCCCGTTTTGCCCTAAAACGTAAGGGAAAGCCACAAATCGTCTTCAAAGCATCCGGGGTTGGTTCGGTAGGAAACTTAGAAAAATGACTGTCGAGCGAGTTTTTCGGGTGGTGGCAAATAAAAAATCGTAAAACTTCGAAAACTCCGTTATTTTTAAAGTTAGAGGGTGGGGCAAGGACTCCTTCTCTTGCACACCTTCCGATCTACAATTTTAGCCATGAGCGATTTCGTCCTGCGACTAACGGTTCAAGAGATATAGCAACATGAACAAAATATACCCCTCCCGCCGCCCCCCTCCAACAGATCAGAAAACAGACCAGCCCATGTTGTAGATCATCCTTTTTGACTTTCATTTTGGTTAAGCTTTTTCCCCGACACGCCCGTTTTGCCCTAAAACGTAAGGGAAAGCCACAAATCGTCTTCAAAGCATCCGGGGTTGGTTCGGTAGGAAACTTAGAAAAATGACTGTCGAGCGAGTTTTTCGGGTGGTGGCAAATAAAAAATCGTAAAACTTCGAAAACTCCGTTATTTTTAAAGTTAGAGGGTGGGGCAAGGACTCCTTCTCTTGCACACCTTCCGATCTACAATTTTAGCCATGAGCGATTTCGTCCTGCGACTAACGGTTCGAGAGATATAGCAACATGAAGAAAAGATACCCCTCCCGCCGCCACCCCCCAAACGTATCGTAAAACGGACCATCCCATGTTGTAGATCATCCTTTTTGACTTTCATTTTGGCTAAGCTTTTTCCCCGACACGCCCGTTTTGCCCTAAGACGTAAGGGAAAGCCACAAATCGTCTTCAAAGCATCCGGGGTTGGTTCGGTAGAAAACTTGGAAAAATGACTGTCGAGCGAGTTTTTCGGGTGGTGGCAAATAAAAAATCGTAAAACTTCGATAACTCCGTTATTTTTAAAGTTAGAGGGTGGGGCAAGGACTCCTTCTCTTGCACACCTTCCGATCTACAATTTTAGCCATGAGCGATTTCGTCCTGCGACTAACGGTTCAAGAGATATAGCAACATGAAGAAAAGATACCCCTCCCGCCGCCACACCTACAACGTATCGTAAAACGGACCATCCCATGTTGTAGATCATCCTTTTTGACTTTCATTTTGGTTAAGCTTTTTCCCCGACACGCCCGTTTTGCCCTAAGACGTAAGGGAAAGCCACAAATCGTCTTCAAAGCATCCGGGGTTGGTTCGGCAGAAAACTTAGAAAAATGACTGTCGAGCGAGTTTTTCGGGTGGTGGCAAATAAAAAATCGTAAAACTTCGATAACTCCGTTATTTTTGAACTTAGAGGGTGGGGCAAGGGCTCCTTCTTTTGGAAACCTTCCGATCTACAATTTTGGTTGTGAGTGATTTTGTCCGGCGACCAACGGTTCAAGAGATATAGCAACATGAACAAAATATACCCCTCCCGCCGCCGCCGACCAACATATCGGAAAACAGACCATCCCATGTTGTAGAGCATCCTTTTTGACTTTCATTTTGGTTAAGCTTTTTCCCCGACACGCCCGTTTTGCCCTAAAACGTAAGGGAAAGCCACAAATCGTGTTCAAAGCATCCGGGGTTGGTTCGGCAGAAAACTTGGAAAAATGACTGTCGAGCGAGTTTTTCGGGTAGTGGCAAATAAAAAATCGTAAAACTTCGATAACTCCGTTATTTTTGAACTTAGAGGGTGGGGCAAGGGCTCCTTCTTTTGGAAACCTTCCGATCTACAATTTTGGTTGTGAGTGATTTTGTCCGGCGACCAACGGTTCAAGAGATATAGCAACATGAACAAAATATACCCCTCCCGCCGCCGCCGACCAACATATCGGAAAACAGACCAGCCCATGTTGTAGAGCATCCTTTTTGACTTCCATTTTGGTTAAGCTTTTTCCCCGACACGCCCGTTTTGCCCTAAAACGTAAGGGAAAGCCACAAATCGTGTTCAAAGCATCCGGGGTTGGTTCGGCAGAAAACTTGGAAAAATGACTGACGAGCGAGTTTTTCGGGTGGTGGCAAATAAAAAATCGTAAAACTTCGATAACTCCGTTATTTTTGAAGTTAGAGGGTGGGGCAAGGGCTCCTTCTTTTGGAAACCTTCCGATCTACAATTTTAGCTATGAGCGATTTCGTCATGCGACTAACGGTTCAAGAGATATAGCAACATGAAGAAAAGATACCCCTCCCGCCGCCACCCCCCAAACATATCGTAAAACGGACCATCCCATGTTGTAGAGCATCCTTTTTGACTTCCATTTTGCTTAAGCTTTTTCCCCGACACGCCCGTTTTGCCCTAAGACGTAAGGGAAAGCCACAAATCGTCTTCAAAGCATCCGGGGTTGGTTCGGTAGAAAACTTAGAAAAATGACTGTCGAGCGAGTTTTTCGGGTGGTGGCAAATAAAAAATCGTAAAACTTCGATAACTCCGTTATTTTTGAAGTTAGAGGGTGGGGCAAGGACTCCTTCTCTTGCACACCTTCCGATCTACAATTTTAGCCATGAGCGATTTCGTCCTGCGACTAACGGTTCAAGAGATATAGCAACATGAACAAAATATACCCCTCCCGCCGCCCCCCTCCAACAGATCAGAAAACAGACCAGCCCATGTTGTAGAGCATCCTTTTTGACTTCCATTTTGCTTAAGCTTTTTCCCCGACACGCCCGTTTTGCTCTACGACGTAAGGGAAAGCCACAAATCGTCTTCAAAACATCCGGGGTTGGTTCGGCAGAAAACTTGGAAAAATGACTGACGAGCGAGTTTTTCGGGTGGTGGTAAATAAAAAAATCTTAAAACTTCGATAACTCCGTTATTTTTGAAGTAAGAGGGTGGGGCAAGGGCTCCTTCTCTTGCACACCTTCCGATCTACAATTTTAGCTATGAGCGATTTCGTCCTGCGACTAACGGTTCAAGAGATATAGCAACATGAAGAAAAGATACCCCTCCCGCCGCCCCCCTACAACGTATCGTAAAACGGACCATCCAATGTTGTAGATCATCCTTTTTGACTTTCATTTTGGTTAAGCTTTTTCCCCGACACGCCCGTTTTGCTCTAAGACGTAAGGGAAAGCCACAAATCGTGTTCAAAACATCCGGGGTTGGTTCGGCAGAAAACTTGGAAAAATGACTGACGAGCGAGTTTTTCGGGTGGTGGCAAATAAAAAAATCGTAAAACTTCGATAACTCCGTTATTTTTGAAGTAAGAGGGTGGGGCAAGGGCTCCTTCTTTTGGAAACCTTCCGATCTACAATTTTGGTTGTGAGTGATTTTGTCCTGCGTCTAGCGGTTCAAGATATATAGCAACATGAACAAAATATACCCCTCCCGCCGCCCCCCTCCAACAGATCAGAAAACAGATCAGCCCATGTTGTAGAGCATCCTTTTTGACTTCCATTTTGCTTAAGCTTTTTCCCCGACACGCCCGTTTTGCCCTAAAACGTAAGGGAAAGCCACAAATCGTGTTCAAAACATCCGGGGTTGGTTCGGCAGAAAACTTGGAAAAATGACTGACGAGCGAGTTTTTCGGGTGGTGGCAAATAAAAAAATCGTAAAACTTCGATAACTCCGTTATTTTTGAAGTCAGAGGGTGGGGCAAGGGCTTCTTCTTTTGGAAACCTTCCGATCTACAATTTTGGTTGTGAATGATTTTGTCCTGCGACTAACGGTTCAAGAGATAAAGCAACATGAACAAAATATACCCCTCCCGCCGCCGCCCGCCAACATATCGGAAAACAGACCAGCCCATGTTGTAGAGCATCCTTTTTGACTTCCATTTTGGTTAAGCTTTTTCCCCGATACGCCCGTTTTGTCCAAAAACGTAATGAAAAGCCACAAATTGTCTTCAAAGCATCCGGGGTTAGTCCGGCAGAAAACTTGGAAAAATGACTGTCGAGCGAGTTTTTCGGGTGGTGGCAAATAAAAAATCGTAAAACTTCGATAACTATGTTATTTTTGAACTTAGAGGGTGGGGCAAGGGCTCCTTCTTTTGGAAACCTTCCGATCTACAATTTTGGTTGTGAGTGATTTTGTCCGGCGACTAACGGTTCAAGAGATATAGCAACATGAACAAAATATACCCCTCCCGCCGCACCCCTCCAACAGATCCGAAAACAGACCAGCCCATGTTGTAGAGCATCCTTTTTGACTTCCATTTTGGTTAAGCTTTTTCCCCGACACGCCCGTTTTGCCCTAAAACGTAAGGGAAAGCCACAAATCGTGTTCAAAGCATCTGGAGTCGGTTCGGAAGAAAACTTGGAAAAATTACTGTCGAGCGAGTTCTTCGGGTGGTGGCAAATAAAAAATCGTAAAACTTCGATAACTCCGTTATTTTTAAAGTTAGAGGGTGGGGCAAGGACTCCTTCTCTTGCACAGCTTCCGATCTACAATTTTAGCCATGAGCGATTTCGTCCTGCGACTAACGGTTCAAGAGATATAGCAACATGAAGAAAAGATACCCCTCCCGCCACCCCCTACAACGTATCGTAAAACGGACCATCCCATGTTGTAGATCATCATTTTTGACTTTCATTTTGGTTAAGCTTTTTCCCCGACACGCCCGTTTTGCTCTAAGACGTAAGGGAAAGCCACAAATCGTCTTCAAAGCATCCGGGGTTGGTTCGGTAGAAAACTTAGAAAAATGACTGTCGAGCGAGTTTTTCGGGTGGTGGCAAATAAAAAATCGTAAAACTTCGATAACTCCGTTATTTTTGAAGTTAGAGGGTGGGGCAAGGACTCCTTCTCTTGCACACCTTCCGATCTACAATTTTAGCCATGAGCGATTTCGTCCTGCGACTAACGGTTCAAGAGATATAGCAACATGAACAAAATATACCCCTCCCGCCGCCCCCCTCCAACAGATCAGAAAACAGACCAGCCCATGTTGTAGAGCATCCTTTTTGACTTCCATTTTGCCTAAGCTTTTTCCCCGACACGCCCGTTTTGCTCTAAGACGTAAGGGAAAGCCACAAATCGTCTTCAAAGCATCCGGGGTTGGTTCGGCAGAAAACTTGGAAAAATGACTGACGAGCGAGTTTTTCGGGTGGTGGTAAATAAAAAAATCTTAAAACTTCGATAACTCCGTTATTTTTGAAGTAAGAGGGTGGGGCAAGGACTCCTTCTCTTGCACACCTTCCGATCTACAATTTTAGCCATGAGCGATTTCGTCCTGCGACTAACGGTTCAAGAGATATAGCAACATGAAGAAAAAATACCCCTCCCGCCTCCCCCCTACAACGTATCGTAAAACGGACCATCCAATGTTGTAGATCATCCTTTTTGACTTTCATTTTGGTTAAGCTTTTTCCCCGACACGCCCGTTTTGCTCTAAGACGTAAGGGAAAGCCACAAATCGTGTTCAAAACATCCGGGGTTGGTTCGGCAGAAAACTTGGAAAAATGACTGACGAGCGAGTTTTTCGGGTGGTGGCAAATAAAAAAATCGTAAAACTTCGATAACTCCGTTATTTTTGAAGTTAGAGGGTGGGGCAAGGACTCCTTCTCTTGCACACCTTCCGATCTACAATTTTAGCCATGAGCGATTTCGTCCTGCGACTAACGGTTCAAGAGATATAGCAACATGAACAAAATATACCCCTCCCGCCGCCCCCCTCCAACAGATCAGAAAACAGACCAGCCCATGTTGTAGAGCATCCTTTTTGACTTCCATTTTGCTTAAGCTTTTTCCCCGACACGCCCGTTTTGCCCTAAAACGTAAGGGAAAGCCACAAATCGTGTTCAAAGCATCTGGAGTCGGTTCGGCAGAAAACTTGGAAAAATTACTGTCGAGCGAGTTCTTCGGGTGGTGGCAAATAAAAAATCGTAAAACTTCGATAACTCCGTTATTTTTAAAGTTAGAGGGTGGGGCAAGGACTCCTTCTCTTGCACACCTTCCGATCTACAATTTAAGCCATGAGCGATTTCGTCCTGCGACTAACGGTTCAAGAGATATAGCAACATGAAGAAAAGATACCCCTCCCGCCGCCACACCTACAACGTATCGTAAAACGGACCATCCCATGTTGTAGATCATCCTTTTTGACTTTCATTTTGGTTAAGCTTTTTCCCCGACACGCCCGTTTTGCCCTAAAACGTAAGGGAAAGCCACAAATCGTCTTCAAAGCATCCGGGGTTGGTTCGGTAGGAAACTTAGAAAAATGACTGTCGAGCGAGTTTTTCGGGTGGTGGCAAATAAAAAATCGTAAAACTTCGAAAACTCCGTTATTTTTAAAGTTAGAGGGTGGGGCAAGGACTCCTTCTCTTGCACACCTTCCGATCTACAATTTTAGCCATGAGCGATTTCGTCCTGCGACTAACGGTTCAAGAGATATAGCAACATGAACAAAATATACCCCTCCCGCCGCCCCCCTCCAACAGATCAGAAAACAGACCAGCCCATGTTGTAGATCATCCTTTTTGACTTTCATTTTGGTTAAGCTTTTTCCCCGACACGCCCGTTTTGCCCTAAAACGTAAGGGAAAGCCACAAATCGTCTTCAAAGCATCCGGGGTTGGTTCGGTAGGAAACTTAGAAAAATGACTGTCGAGCGAGTTTCTCGGGTGGTGGCAAATAAAAAATCGTAAAACTTCGAAAACTCCGTTATTTTTAAAGTTAGAGGGTGGGGCAAGGACTCCTTCTCTTGCACACCTTCCGATCTACAATTTTAGCCATGAGCGATTTCGTCCTGCGACTAACGGTTCGAGAGATATAGCAACATGAAGAAAAGATACCCCTCCCGCCGCCACCCCCCAAACGTATCGTAAAACGGACCATCCCATGTTGTAGATCATCCTTTTTGACTTTCATTTTGGCTAAGCTTTTTCCCCGACACGCCCGTTTTGCCCTAAGACGTAAGGGAAAGCCACAAATCGTCTTCAAAGCATCCGGGGTTGGTTCGGTAGAAAACTTGGAAAAATGACTGTCGAGCGAGTTTTTCGGGTGGTGGCAAATAAAAAATCGTAAAACTTCGATAACTCCGTTATTTTTAAAGTTAGAGGGTGGGGCAAGGACTCCTTCTCTTGCACACCTTCCGATCTACAATTTTAGCCATGAGCGATTTCGTCCTGCGACTAACGGTTCAAGAGATATAGCAACATGAAGAAAAGATACCCCTCCCGCCGCCACACCTACAACGTATCGTAAAACGGACCATCCCATGTTGTAGATCATCCTTTTTGACTTTCATTTTGGTTAAGCTTTTTCCCCGACACGCCCGTTTTGCCCTAAGACGTAAGGGAAAGCCACAAATCGTCTTCAAAGCATCCGGGGTTGGTTCGGCAGAAAACTTAGAAAAATGACTGTCGAGCGAGTTTTTCGGGTGGTGGCAAATAAAAAATCGTAAAACTTCGATAACTCCGTTATTTTTGAACTTAGAGGGTGGGGCAAGGGCTCCTTCTTTTGGAAACCTTCCGATCTACAATTTTGGTTGTGAGTGATTTGTCCGGCGACCAACGGTTTCAAGAGATATAGCAACATGAACAAAATATACCCCTCCCGCCGCCGCCGACCAACATATCGGAAAACAGACCATCCCATGTTGTAGAGCATCCTTTTTGACTTTCATTTTGGTTAAGCTTTTTCCCCGACACGCCCGTTTTGCCCTAAAACGTAAGGGAAAGCCACAAATCGTGTTCAAAGCATCCGGGGTTGGTTCGGCAGAAAACTTGGAAAAATGACTGTCGAGCGAGTTTTTCGGGTAGTGGCAAATAAAAAATCGTAAAACTTCGATAACTCCGTTATTTTTGAACTTAGAGGGTGGGGCAAGGGCTCCTTCTTTTGGAAACCTTCCGATCTACAATTTTGGTTGTGAGTGATTTTGTCCGGCGACCAACGGTTCAAGAGATATAGCAACATGAACAAAATATACCCCTCCCGCCGCCGCCGACCAACATATCGGAAAACAGACCAGCCCATGTTGTAGAGCATCCTTTTTGACTTCCATTTTGGTTAAGCTTTTTCCCCGACACGCCCGTTTTGCCCTAAAACGTAAGGGAAAGCCACAAATCGTGTTCAAAAGCATCCGGGGTTGGTTCGGCAGAAAACTTGGAAAAATGACTGACGAGCGAGTTTTTCGGGTGGTGGCAAATAAAAAATCGTAAAACTTCGATAACTCCGTTATTTTTGAAGTTAGAGGGTGGGGCAAGGGCTCCTTCTTTTGGAAACCTTCCGATCTACAATTTTAGCTATGAGCGATTTCGTCATGCGACTAACGGTTCAAGAGATATAGCAACATGAAGAAAAGATACCCCTCCCGCCGCCACCCCCCCAAACATATCGTAAAACGGACCATCCCATGTTGTAGAGCATCCTTTTTGACTTCCATTTTGCTTAAGCTTTTTCCCCGACACCGTTTTGCCCTAA